>VZSC01018812.1:109284-179655 GCA_013398225.1 Steatornis caripensis
GCCGTCAGCTGGCACTGCGGGGAGGTCGCGGTCGCCGTCGCCCTGCTGCAGAGCCAGCCTGTCATAACTTTTTCGAAAAAATTTTTTGGCCAGCTTTCCTGTTTCTTGCAGCGACTATGCGTTAGGTCTGTGTAATTTCTGTCACTGTGTTCTCCAGTCGTCTGAAGTACGGTCTGCTTTTACTTCCTCTGCAGGATCAGGTCCTGTGTTATCAAGTAAATGACATTTTCCCTTCTTGTGAGTGAAACTTGAAAGTGCTATTTCAGCCAAATGAAGAGAAGCCTGCCTAGGAATCTTACAGTAAACCTTCTGTTCCAAGTGACACAGGTCTCTATTCCAGATCATATTAGCCGTAATAGTTCAAGGAAATACCTTTTCATTGTTGCGGTGGTTCTTCTGGTTTTGCAAGCAAAAACACTGCTTCGTAGCCAGGTGACTTCTCGACATACTTGCACGTAGTCTTCATCGAAACAAGAAGCTGCTGCGTTAGCAGCTGCTGTCTGAATTTAAACACAAAAGTGCTTTCGGGGATGCTCGTCCTCTAGTTTTTTCCCCGCTTAATGGCCGTACTCACGTTGCTCTTTACGTTGTTTTAAAATGTTGAATCAGTAGAAATACTTGGTCTTAACTTGCTTGTAAACCTTGAACCTGTTTGACATAATTCCCTCCACAATGTTAACACAACTGCTCAGTTTATTGTTAAGAAACCGGTACAGATGTATGAACAAGACTTCTTTACCGGTATTTGTCTGTGCAGCTGAGTTTCTGTGGTCAGGTGGGAAGACCGAAAGTGAACTTGGCTTTCTGCCACCAGACAAATATTTTGGTACTTTACTTGTTTTACTGAAAGCTTTTTTTTCTTTTTATTATAGTTCTTTGCAGCTCTGTAGTATGTCAAATTAATAAAATGCTTACTGTTTATTAATATTCTGGTTCGGAAAGGTGGTTAGCAGATTGTGTCACTATAGCAGTATTTTGGGGTTGTATCCGTAAACGAAGCAATTGCATGTTGCTTCTCAGAGTAGGGTGTGGTGACTTTTCTTCTGATAGTTACATCGCTCGTTCTTTTCCTTGTCTTGAGACCAATTGTATCTAGGTGAAGCATCTTTAAAAATCAACAGTGTGTGGTCTGTCTTCAGATGCGTGTAAACTGCGACTGAATCTCTAAAATACTCTGGTAGCGGTGGAGACTGTTGGTAATCTCTTAGTGCGTTAGCAGAGGCAGTGTAATTGTCTTGCATTCCGAGTGAGGGTGCAGGAGCGAAACTTGGTTCTCATGAAACGTGTTTCTGTTGCAACTTCTAACGGTGTGTTTACGGTATGTGTTTTATGTTCCCGTTTTAGGCTTTACGGTTTCTGATGTTAAGTCAAAGAGAGCAGCATGAAGATTGAAGAGAACGCTTTTGCTTAGAATCCATGTCTGGTCTCCGTTTTATTGAACAACTTGGTACCGCTTAGTGTTCAGTTGCATTTGGAGGGATCGGTCTTTGCTTCTTCGTAAGATCTTCAAGAATATTTTCACCTCTAACTTGGTTATAATTTCGAACAGGAAAAAAAGGCGTTAACTGTCGGGTGCTAGATATGTTGATGAGTTAGCGTAGGGACCGAGGTTCAGGCTGTGTTCGAGCTCCTCGCTGCAAGAAGGGAGGGAGCGCTTCTGGGCCAAAAATGACTTCTGAGTTCAAAAGACAGATGATAATCAAGTAATTCATAGTTCACGTGTCATAGCTTGCCCTAGCGTGAAGGCTGCTTCCTTGAGGAGAGGAAGAAACAAAATGAAGTGAAACCATAGTCTCTGCCCGTCGCAGGACTCTTGTTAGAAATAATTTTTCCCGATACTACGTTCCTGTCAGAGGATAAAGCTAAAATAACTGTTCAGCAAGTTTGATGTAACTGCACGCAGCAGTGGTCGTTAGCCTAGAGGATTTCATGGGGCCTCCTGGCTGCCGTGCGCTTAAGCCACCTTCGAGGAAGGTGGACTTAATGGGGTACTCGAGCTGGCTTAGTGCTGCTGTAGGCCAAAGATGAATGTTGTCGTGGCTGTGTTACTTGAATCTGGTACTGAAAGTGCCGTGTGGGGAGTACACTTGAATGGAGTTGAAGTTCCATGAGGTTAATCTGCAGTTAGCTGCTTCTTCTTTGGCTCTTCTCGTAAGTGTGCCTTGGCCGTATTTTTTTGTCGGTGTGTGACCTGACTGACAACAGGCTTGTCTTACTGGTTTAATCTTTAAGGTATTGGCTTGTATGTGCTGGTGAAGGACTGATTACGCTGCAGGAGACCTTACTGTGGTGGTCTGAGGCATAAACCCGTGCTTGTGTTGTTGGCGGTCAAGTTAGTCGACAGACATGTTTTCTCGGTTGGGAGAAAAGGAGGTTTGCTTTATCTTGGCAGATGAGGATGTACGTGGTCCGAACTGTTGTGTTCTGAATTCCCCTGACAGCACAGAAAACCGCTTAGGAAGCTTAGGGCAGTAGAAGGGTAAATTTAAATTCCCTGTGTTGATTCGAGACTTTTCAACAGGAGCAACCATGTGTTCTGACCTTCAGGTTCTTTGAAAGCTTGTTTGCGCTGGAATTAAGAGGAGCAGAGTGGAGTGTAATGCTAGCCCGCGTGTGGGAGTTAATTTACATCCTTAGCAAGTGCATTTAAAGAAATAAATCCTTTTACTTTCTAGCTTTAAGGTGTATGTCTTTCACCTACGTTAAACTGAAAATCATTGTGAGCAAGCCTTCATTTCTTCTTGTGATAGTGGCAGTGTTTCCTAACTGCGGAAGGCTTTGTTTTTCCGTTTCGTGCTCGACTCACGGGGCTATTTTAATAATGCTTTAGATGCTACCTCGATTCCTTCGTGTGGAGCTGCTGCTGATGTCTGTAAGAGGTGAGGCGATAGGAAAGGATCATCTGTTACACGGTCGACAGCCGAGTTGAGCCACAGTGCAGATAGAGGAGCGTAGCTTGTTAGGTGGCCAAAAGCTTCAGACAGAGCAGGGACTACCGTGCTTGAGTACACAGGTACCTGACGAAATAACACTGAAAGCAAGAGCAAACACGAAAAGTAAAGGTAATGTCTATAATGCATGCTCAGAGATCAGGGAGGCCTCTGCAGTGCACGTTTTTTTAACAGGCTGGGGCTTTTAGTAATTATCATCTGTGCAGTCTCCTGGTCGGAAGATTAAAATCACGGTTATAGTACGGTATTTCTGTTTCGTTTATTAGTAGCTTGCCCACGTTCCAGCTCTTAAACTGTCTAATCCTTTCCTTGTTTTTTCTTATAGTTTCTCACAGGAATCTTGTCTCTTCTGCTCTCTACCTGTTTTGCCGCTGTTTTAAAGAGTATGCCTAGATGAAGTCANTTCCTTGTTTTTTCTTACAGTTTCTCACAGGAATCTTGTCTCTTCTGCTCTCTACCTGTTTTGCCGCTGTTTTAAAGAGTATGCCTAGATGAAGTCACGTTGGCTGCTAACGTGCTCCGGCATTTCCTAGTGTTTCCTTGCAGTTGTTCGTTCGTTGTTTGCCAGAGCAACTTCTTCGTGTGTTACTCTCAAGTTGAAGCGCTGCTGTAGCATTCCTTTTATTAAGGCATCATTATTATGCCTGAGGCGCTTTTGGTCTCAAGCTCAGGTGGCGAATATTGGAAGCGGATCTTCCCGAGCGGATCCAAGGTAGTAGGATTTTTAAGGTTTACTCTTCAGAAATACTGAGCTAATGTTAAGAAGAGGCCCCACTCTTAAACGTTGTGAGGTCGTCCCCCACAATCGCGTTCGAAAGGTTTAGTTGACGCTGGTGACAAGGCAGCAAGAACACAGCGCGGAGCGCTGTATGTCGGGGGCTGAACTCTTGCTGCCGAGCCATGAAGTTGCGTTGCTGTCTGATAGCGTGAAGTAGAAACGAACCCTCTAGCAGGATGCTTGTTCTGCTGAGGGGTAGGTTAGGCGTTTGCATCTGGTCAGTGTTGGCGTGCTTGTGTCGGTCAATAGCTAGCCGAGCATGCCGTGCTCGGCCCAAACGTTAAGAAAAGCGGATGGTTTTTGGTTGCTGTTTCAGGGTGTGGGACTAAAATGTTCTGAGGTGAACTCATGTTCTAGGAGCTCTCTGGGCGAGTGAGAACTGAACGTGCCTTATCTGAAGTATTGTTCAGGGAGGAAAACAGGCCTGAAGGCAAGCAAGCTGAACACGCTAACAAGAAGAGGCTGAAGTTCATCGGCCGTCTTCTGTTCAGGAGGTGGCACTAATAGCCCTAGCGACGTGCAGTGAAGATGAGTAGGAACGGTCTTAGTGACGTTCATCCTGCAAGGAAGACCGGGGCGCTAGAACTTGTACCGTATCCTTGGCTGGCTAGTAGTATGACATGTATTTCAGGGAGTTTTAATGGAAAAATTCTTTTTTTTTTTTTTTTTTTNCATCCTTGTTATTTATGTTTTATTGGTTTATCTTTTTCACTAACGGTTTGTTCTTGGTACAGTAATAAGGAAACGCAATTACTGTGTGAGAAACCTTGAAGGCAGTAAGTGGCTTGGTGCTTGGGTAACTGCTGATTAAGAGGTCAGCGTTATTCCACGCTGGTGTCTGCCAGCGAGCGTCTTGCTAACTGGGGTAACTTAGCCAAGGCCTTGGCTGCCACGTGGGATCACAGGATTTGCAAGGTCTCTTCCAACCCAAACTCTTCCATCTTTTAAGCAGCTTGTTCAAATCAGGTACTTAATCAAAAGCAGTAAGAGAATTGAGAGAACCGTTTTACACAGGTGAATTTATTTCATTTTTTTTCCCCGATCTGTCCCGTCCTTAAACTTCGGTAGAAATTTATTCAAAGGTTCTTTTCACGACTGAGGTACCTGTCCCTTTTTTCCCCGCGTGCGCATAAAATCTCATCGGATCTTTTGCCTCGCTGGAATTTGCTGGCGGTGTTGACCGATAGGAAGTCACATGCTCTGAAGCTGTAACCCACACTCAAAACAACCTGTTACACGGCCTCAGCATCAAAACTGCGCGAGAGAANCTTTATTCCCCGCGTGCGCATAAAATCTCATCGGATCTTTTGCCTCGCTGGAATTTGCTGGCGGTGTTGACCGATAGGAAGTCACATGCTCTGAAGCTGTAACCCACACTCAAAACAACCTGTTACACGGCCTCAGCATCAAAACTGCGCGAGAGAAGGAACTGTGGGTAACTGGCTAGTGTAAGTAGTGGTTCTCTTGTCGCTCCATGGCCACCACGTCCCGTGGTGCACGGTTCTCGCCCGGTTTCTTCAGTTTCATTGCGCTTAAAACAGCAACGTTCCTGCTAAGTAGGTGATGGACTTGAATGTCTTCGATGTTTTTTTGTGAAGAAATGTGTCGTTCCTGTCTCTCACTGCGGACAAACATGTTGTAAGAGGAAAAGGAATTTTGTACTAGCGGTTTTGTCTCTGATCTGAATATAGCCGAACATAGTTTGTGCTCGGGGCAGGGAGGGAGAGGAAACGGTTCGTGATGCAGCCTGTCCTACCGAGAAGCTGATGCTGGAGCTGTGTTCACCTAAACGTGCGGTTAATAGGCTGAAATGTCTTTGTGTAACAGATGTGATGGGGAGCATTAAGGGGAGAGTAGCAATCAAAATCATGCTGGTGATGATTTGAAGGAACTCGGCGTGTGATTTTTTGTTTTTTGTATCTACCATGTGAAGCAAATAGTGAGAAGGACGGACTCCGCTTGAAATTGCCATCTTTGCCCTTAAACTTTAATAGGAACTGTTTTTGGTAAGAGAAAAAACAGATATGATTGGATTTAGTCAGATACCGGTGAGTGGCTTTAGCTACCTTCGCAGGTCTGTATATTTACCATATGTAAGAGCTGTTCAAGTTTGTGCAATATGCAGAAGCTTTTAGCTGGGTGTGCCAAACAGAGCAAGCGAGGGGGGGAGGAAAAAAAAAAAGAATTCATTTATTAGGTATGCCTAAGGGTAGTTTGTGTTGCAGGAAGAATTCAGTGACTGTCAAGCTTGTCAGAATTTTAACCAATTGAGTTGAAATTATTAGAAATAATTCCCTCTGTGCTCAGTTCCCCAGGCAGTAACAATGGGAATTCTAATCAGATACTGAACCCGACTGTGTCCTACTGTAACGTTATCCTCTCTCTTCTCATCAGAAGAGAAGCTTGGTGAACTAGGCCATACCAGTTCCTTTATTGAAAAAAAGGCTTCGGTTGTAAACTGCAGAAAAGGAACGGAAATCTGCACCACGTTTCGGTTGGTCACGTTTAACTTGTTCGTTGGGCTCGGTTTTTATGTCTGTCAAGGCTGGTCAGTTTTAGGACGGTCGGGTAGCTAGTTCTCCGTTTAGCTTTATAGGGCAAGAATAAATACCGCTAAACAAAGCCAGAATGACTCAAAGAAATTTCAAAGCTCTTGACTTAAGTAGTTACACTGTCCCAAACTTTTTTTGTCTACCTTTGGGAATGTCCCTGCGTAGTGCTTTGCGTTGGGCTGCGTGGTGAGAGGTAGTGAAAGGAGATGTCGGCAGGATGATGACCTGCAGGAGAGCAGATGTCCTCTAAGGACCTCTGATTTCTCCTTTCCCCTCCCTGCTCCTGATGGGTTAAATTGGATGCAGGCCACACGGAACTTACGGAGGCAGGTTGCTAGCAAGTTGTAATTGTCCTCTGTGCAGGACAAAAAAAAAAGGTTTCTGGAGTTTCCTGTGAAAGCGAATGGCGTGTAGCGTTTCTTTTGCTTGGGATGAACCCTTGTCAGTGATTTTGACTTGAAGCTCTTTGCCGAAGGAGCCGTCCTTCAGTCTCCGGGCTCTGCTGTGATGGTGAATTCTGAGCAGTAGCAGCGTGGCTGCTGTTTCCTGGCTTTGGAAGTTAGGCTAGGAGGGAACGGTGGCTAAACCTGCGTGTGCTAAACGGAACAGCAATTTTGCTTAAACGTTGGGGAGGCCGGCAACAAAACGCGAATGTCTGCTATGTCTCAATCTTCTTTTTATTAGTAGAGAAATGTTGAGAACTCTGTCCTTCTAGTAACTATATTTTTTCCCATATTCTACTGATTTTCGTGTTTCTAACGTGCATTAGCGTCCACAGGCCTTGTCTGTTGCTCACTTACTGTTCAAAGGCTTGCCTGAAGGAGCTACCACCTAGTGTCAAGAAAGATGACTTGTGGAACATGCGTAATACTGTTATTTTATTTCTTTTATTTTTTAGCCCCTGGAATAGCATATTGCGTTAAGACCACGAAGAGAGGGACGGAGTCATCTTACGCTTGTATGGTGCCCTCTACAGCGGACTGGTGCTCTAATCACTTTGGTGGGAAGGGAAAGCCATGACTGAGATAAGCTACATATCATGTTGCTTGAAGAAAAAAATAGTTCTAGCGTTCCTGCGTTTTCTCTGCACACAAGTTGATATTGCTGTGAAGAAGCGCGTGCACACATCAGTGTTTCATTGATGCCAAAGGGAATTCTGAGTTGGAGTCGAACAGAATAGCTGTTTGTGTGTTCATCCTGTCCCTCCTCCACATGTCCTCGTTCCCTTCTGCCGCTTTATCCTTCATTGCAGAGCGCTTGCTTGCTGCTACAGCCGACTGAAACTACTTACAGAAGGGCATGATTTCCTGCCAAATTTGTGTAAGAAAATACGTGGGCAGCTTAAAACTATTTGTGTTTCAAAACCCACCGATGTTACGCAGTTCAGGCTGCTTGCTTAGGGTGTTGTATGCTCAGTAGCCACAGTGAATGGCAGAGCAAATTTGCGTGTCCTTTTGACGGCTGTGGACCTGGTGCCTGAAATGCATGTGTCGGACTATGTGTAAGAGTGATCAGAATTGAGAGTCTGAGAGGGTTGGGTTTTTTTTTAAACAGGAACAACAAGGAAGAAATAGACAGTTTAGCTGAGAAGGAGTGGTAGTGCTGCTGAGCATCGCTCGCTCATTGAGGGCAGTGAAAATAGTGTTTCTCTAAAACGGTTATCTTTGGGTTTCTCAATATTTTTTTTTTTCACCAGACTTTTATTCCCTGGTGTTGTCTTACAGGANACAAGGAAGAAATACACAGTTTAGCTGAGAAGGAGCGCTAGTGCTGCTGAGCATCGCTCGCTCGTTGAAGGCAGTGAAAATAGTGTTTCTCTAAAACGGTTATCTTTGGGTTTCTCAATATTTTTTTTTTTCACCAGACTTTTATTCCCTGGTGTTGTCTTACAGGACAAAAAAGCGTCTGGAGGGAGTATAGGTTATACCCAGTGGGCAAAACAGACAGATCGGAGTGGGAGGAAACAGCTTTTCTTTCTTGCTCTGCGGGGACAGATGGAGGTGTGCCATGGACGTCTATTTTCCTCCAAAGTAGATCTTCCTTTTTCTGAGAGCAAGCAAAGAGACAGTCTGCTGCCGTGGAGGGGACAGGCAGGGAGGAGTTGGGACTGTGTTTGTGCGACGGTGTTTTTTGTGCTGCGCGACAGCGTTTCTTCAGTCCCTGATAGGGCGTTTTGGACTCTTGGTTATGATTTGCACTGTTTCCAGCACTGGGGCAGAGAAGGCAGGAGAGAGCTAGTAAGTGTAGATGTATTGAGGGACAGGAGGGCGGTCTTGCCTGTGATCGATGTAGATAGCTGTAAATGCTTGTCCTCTTCTTCCTCTGAATCTGCACAGTTGTGAACCTTGCAAGCTTCTGTGGCGTGGACTGCGGAGAAGCTGCTTCCGGTCACTTGAGGCCTGGCCTCATCGTAAGAACTAAGAGTGTGTTCAAATCTGAGAGAACTGCACATGTTTTAGTAGGCTTCAACGATGCTGTTGGAAAATCTGGGTGAGGGCAAGGCCCCACAGCGCTGTTTCTGCATGGAGCTTTATTGCTAGCTTTGTCTACGTAGAAGTTGGGATGTTGTGTTTCCATTGTTCGGCTGTGCTGATCTACAGTCCTTAGAATAACAACTTGCTTCAGCTGGAAATGGATGGGTGTGCACGGTTCTGAACTGGAAGTTCAACAGAGTGCATCAGGCCAGTGAAATGGAGGAGGTGAGAAATATTCCAGAAGAAGTGCTTGAGTGAAGTTGGGCTGCCTTTAGTTGTGCTCAGCTGCTCTGACCTCCCTTCTCGAAGGATTAGTTAACGGTCTTGTTCTGTTAGAACAAAGCCCGAGAGTGACAGAGAAATGGCTGCTTCTTGAGCTGTGAAAAGAAAGCTCCAGATAATTCTCCTTGAAGACTCCGCAGGCAGGTATAATTCGGACAAGCCCCCTGAAGTTCACCAGCGTTAAAGTAAACAAACTCTCTTTGGGGTTTCATACCTGGCTCTTGCAGAGACAGCAGAATTAAAACAATGTGTTTGTGCTTTTAACAGCTCCGGATTTAATTCTTTTCCTTAAGTTTTCAGTTTTTCCTTCGGTGTCATTTAAAAGGAGGATGCTAGAAGGTTTTAAATCAGTTGACACGGATCTGTTGGCGTAGCAAGGCGCTTCCTTGCGGGCTTGGAAATGCTTGTAGGGATAATGCATTCATTTAATCTATCCTTGGAGTACAGAGTCAAGGCAAGAGGTGCGTCCGGTGGAAAAGGAACGTGACCAACCGTTGGAGAAGGATTTTCTCTTTCTTGTGAGCTTACCTTCCTTAAACAAGGCTTAAGAGAATAATTAGTCCTATGAAAGTAGGCCAGTGAGGAAGAGGATGTAGCAGTGTACAGAACAACTCCTCACTCCTTTCTCAGTACTGCGCCCGTTGTTCAGAGAAGCTAGCGTTGCTGTGAATCGAGGTGCTCTTCGGGTCAGCGTCCAAAGTATTTCGTTCCAAGCGGAGTGATGTGTAGCGTACTTCCCGATGTTTACATGTCGAATGACAAAACTGAAAAGACTTTCATATGGCTACGTTGTTCTGTACTCTTTAGGTTCGCCGTGTTCTTGAGTTCTTACTGCTGGACCCATTGGAGCTGGCCGCATCACGATTGGGGGTCAGTCTGACTCTGCGGCGATGGTCCTCGGCGTGTGCTTTAAGTGCAAGCCTGTCCAGAGAGATTGAGAGTCCTTGAGCTGTCCTTCAGCAGGAGGAGAGGTGGGGAAACTCCACGATTGCGTTTGTATAGCTCAGAAGGCTTGTCTGAAAGAGCCTGTGATACAGCCCAGGTGGAGAATTGGCGAGGTGGTCAGAGGCAGCGTAACCCCTCTAAGCTTTTTACAGCTGTGATGAGTAGGCTCTGGTTTCTGTGACCCTTTAAGTAACTTGTTAAGTAGCTTAAGCGGCGCTTACCTCAGGTGCTTGAGAGAGAGTCTTAGGGGGCTGCGGTTGTTGTTCAGCATGTGACGTTGGGGGTTTCGGTGACGAGGGAGCTCAGTTCGCATCATCTCTTCTTTTCGTGGTTGTTACGTGCTCCCTTTATCGTGTTTCTGAGAGAGAGACTTTCATCGTTGGGGACGTACGACAGGTTACTTGCTAAGGACAGCAAAAATTGCCTGCGTAGGATGAGGCCCTCCGTTCAGTATACTTCAGTGGTCACCCTTACTTTGCAGGGAGCAGTTTCCGTTGTGGCTTTGCGACAGTATGGGAAGAACCTTTGTTACAGATGGTATCGGTTTGTTGGTGGCTCTCATGTAGACCACCACATCTCAGGGTTGATGCAGAGACGGCAGCAGTTTGAGTTACGCGTATGCTGTCCAAACTTTGCTGCTGTGGTCAGTTCTTTCGAAGCCACTCCAAAAGAAGATGGTTTCTATCAAAAGTATATGTTCAGCTTTTTTTGTGGGGCTTGGGGGAGTGGAGGTGCGTACCTGTGTTGAAGTGGCTGGATTGGACATGGGGCAGCTTTCTAATTGCTGATCTAAAAGTAATGATTGAAGCTGAGCTTTCAGGAGTGTTAATGCAGGCAGTCTTAGAGTAAGTGGTTTGATTATTTTTTTCTCTGTTACTTTATATCCTGTTATTCATGTCGGAGAGTAGAACTTGGGGTTTTTTTGCCCCCTACATGAATGTGAAATTGGGACTCAGTAAGATAATGAGTTGAGGTGTTCTTATTTTTACGACGGCATGAAATTTCTCTCGCGTGAACAGTTGTGGCTGCATACCAGTTAATGCATACATTTGCTTAATGCGGAAGCGTGCAGAGTGTTTGGAATGAATATTTGAAATGGGAGAAGAACAAGAAGTTGAAGGTCTTTTTCCCTGTAGCTTCACAACCTTCTTGCAGCTGTAGGTTTCAGTCTGCCCGCCTCTCTTTTTATTGTTGTTTCTAATGCTGGGAATACAGGCTACGGAGGAGAGGAGGGAATCTTCATGTGAATACATCAGCACCTGTCTCATCATCAGAAACACACTGCGGTAATAATGCAGGTGTCCCTGCAGCAGAACCTCTGTTGGTGCCAGTCAAGAGGATGGTGTTATGCCGTTTCAGCAGCACGGACTGCTACTCTGCTCACGGTTCTCCCTCCCTCTTCCCTTTTTTATTTTTTTTTTAGCAGCAGCGAGAGAAACGGCGTGCATAGTTGATGTTACAAGCTGAAAGAAGATACTGTTGAGACATTCCAGCTGCCGGACTTGGTATTTCTGCTGAACAAGGCATTTAGGTTTCGGGAGGGTCATCGCATGTGCAAAAGACACCAGGTCTGGTTATGTATCCCTAATAACTGGAAGCAATCCTCGCTGTACAGGGAAGAAACGCTGCTGTAAGGCTTTGCGGTGGCAGTGCTGCTGTAGCGGCTGGGTAGGGCGAGGGAGAATCACACAGCTTGTTGCTGTTACAAGATAGATTTGAAGAAAAAACACAAAAACTGCAAGGCTGAAATTGCGTAGGCAAAGTAGCAAAGTAGTCTCCTTCACTTGGCTTCAGTGTATGCTTTCCCTTTCGGTAACCGCGAAGCTGATCTTTATCTAAAGGAAATGGTGTCTAGTGTGAATATCCAGCAAACCGTCGCTTTCTTTTCAGAGCTGTCTCATATAATTTAGGTGATCACGATGTTCCGTTTCGTCCCCACGAAAATGGCAAGCAGTGCCAGAGGCTTATCTTCTGCTAAGTTTTGAAAGGTATTTTTGACCTTACATGTAATTAACGCTGTGAGGATCTACATCTTAAAACGACTTGAAGGGTGCGTCAGCTAGGTGGGCATTTCACCTGAAAACATGTAGCCTTAGGTGAAAAGGCAGAGCCATACCCATTGCCTTAATATTTAGTTTGGTACAGTCGAAATGTGTTCACGCTGTTTTATTTCAAGACGTGTCTAAGTTGATTGCTTTGTTTTGATGTTTCGCGTTGGAGTACTTTTTCCGCTAAGGTGACTTTCAACTGAGATGAGTTCATGTTTTTTGAAAGTGTAAGAGGTGATATTCTGAGGGCTAAGAGAAGGTAGCAGGGTAAGGGAGAACAGGCGTGAAGTTCTTGCTTTTAGTGTGCAGTGTGTGAGGGGCTGGAAAATTTTCCTGCCCTTTATTACACCGAGCTGACGGGTGACTGAGACGAGCGGAAACTGCGGCGCAGGTACGTTACAGGGGCATTGTGAAGTGCCTTTGGAGTAACGAGTGTTTCGTCTTCGTAAGACTCCGAATGATTTCTTGATGCTTACAATTGAAAGCTGCATGTAAAGATTTTGATAGGACATTAAGGTTAAAAACACGATAGAATTACGCATCGTAATTGGCAGAGTTTTTGGGTTGCTCGTTTGTTCGTTTGGTTTTGGATGCCTAAGTGAAAAATTGGTGCTTGAAGCACTTGCCCCCAAATACATCCCGTCTTTGTTTTGGTTCGCTCTTACTTGATGGTGCATGTTGAATGTTCGGATAGAAGACATGAAAAATACCTAGGAGTGTGCTGCAAAGAAAATGTAACTAGTTATTAGTCAGAGTTGGAGCTGGTTCTTGCACTGGGAATGTTGTTTTCTTTCCTCTTTTGTGTTCTGGTTGCAAGGTAGTAGTGTAAAAGCTGCTGTTTCCCCGTAAAGCAGACTCATAGGGTATGTTCATGAAGCGAACATGGAAAATCTTTTAAAGAAGCGCTCGGGAAAACTGCATGGAAGGTGGAGACGCATATATTTACTTCTTCGGTGCAGTGTCTTGCAGTAACTTGGAACAATTTCACAGTAATCCCCGCGGCTGTAAGAAGTGATCAGCAGATGCTCCATGGAACTGGTCAGCAGCCAAAAAAAATGTGGAGATTGTTTTTCGTGGGAGAACGGGCGAAAGAAAATCCTGACAGAGGGTCGTGATCCCAGACTCCAGAGGAGTTGATGGGCTTGCCTGTGACGTTCAAGAAGAGGTCTGTCAGTGCGCTGCCCGGTGCCCCCTTGGTGCCTGTCCGGTCCTGTACGTGCAGTGCACGAGGTGGAAGAGCAGTAGGTCCAGCTCCAAATAAGTAAGTGACATTGGATGTAAAACCAATGTGTTGTCTTAGTGACGTGAAGGACCGCGACAGAAATAATTAGTTCTCTGCCGTCAGAGGTGTGAGCGCTAAAACTGTTCCACAGTGAAAGCTGAGGCGGGCTTGGCTGTGAGTTGCTGCAGCGCAAGGAGAAGGCAATGCAGCTTAGCGTCGGGCTCTGCTGTGTACGTGAGGAGTTCCTCACGTAAATCGGGATTTAAACTGCTTGCTGCGTGAGAGTGGTTTTTAGCTGAGAAAGTGAAGAAACTGGAGGTTTCCTGCTCCTCAAGCCGGTAATTCGTCCATGTAGTGGGACCGAAGAGTGTTAACTAACGTGGTGAGGGTTGTCACTTCGGTCTGAAGGTGGTTTTGCAATACCTGACGGGCTTGGTTGGTAGAGCGTGAGACTCTTAATCTCAGCCCTTCGATCCCCACCTTAGGTGCCAAATAGGACTGTCACGGTTTAACCTGGCAGACCACGAAACACCTCGCAGCCGCTCGCTCGTCCTCCCCCTTCCACTCCTCAGGGTATGGGCAAGAGAATTGGTCGAGCAGGGTAAGGAGACACGTGGGTTGAGATAAAACAGCTTGATAATTGAAATGCAATCAAATAATGGTCATAAATGAAATAATAGCAATGAGTCACGCGCAATGCAGTTGGTCGGCACCCAGCGACCAAGGCCCAGCTCCTTTTCCCGGCTAGCGATTCCAGAGGAGAGAGATCCCGAAAACCCCGCAGTCCCAGAACGGAGAGCCAGGACTTCCTGGCCCGTCTCTCGTCTATAGGCCAAGCGTGGTTTTGCTTGATAAGGAATACTGCATCGGCCGGTTTGGAGCTGTTGTTGTGGTTACGCTCCCTCCCAGCTTCTTACGCAGCTGTACCGGAGCAAAACAGGGGGTCCTTGATCTCTTAGTACTGGCTGCAAACATCAGAGCGTTATCAGCATTGTTCTCATACTGAATCTCATACTGAAGCCAAAACATAGCCCTGTTTCAGCTACTAGGAAGAACACCAGCTCTATCCGAGCCAACACCAGGACGCCTGCTTAAATTCCATGTTGTCTTTAAAAACCTTTTACTGCTCTCCAAAACTTTTGGAGCTGGGAAAAGTCAACTGTTACAGCGCTTGCAAAGAGGCAGCGAGTCCTGTACCTCCCTAAGAAGTTGGTTAAGATCTGTTTGAGGTGGTGAAGTTTGCTGCGTGGCAGTAGGCTCTAGCTGTTGCTTGTACGCTGGGGTCTTCAGAAGGGCTTTGTACGAAGTCTTGCTTCTCATACGTTCTCTTTGGCACCCTCTGCACATCGAACACTAAAGGCCTAAGTGCCCCGGCGAAAATGTAGCGAATTGGACGATCGTAGTCGGTGCTTAGGATGAGGCAAAAGTCATGGAGTCATCTGACAAAAGCTGAGAAACAAATCTGCTGTTGGATTGTGTGGCTAGAAAACAGGGCCAGCCCCAAGAAGAAGAAAAAAAACCTGCAGAGAAAATACTGTGTTGTGGAAGGTGTATTTTGGGCCTTTCAAAATACTCGTCTGGGCTAATGTGGTTCATCCAGATCAGGTTTCAGATGTTCTTGTTCATGGAGCTTAAAAATGTTCCATGCTATTATGTTAATGAGCACCACTTGCGTTTTCACAGCCTTGGAGATGTGTTGTTTGCAGCCGAGCTGCTAGACACTTAAAGTGCATTTCACTGCTTACTTGATGCTTTTCTAAGAACTGCTGACTACTTTTTTGAGCCCGTCTTCATGTAAGCTTTCACGACAGAGAAATATTACATTGTCTGTTCTCTTATTTCAGCCAATGGCTAAAACACAGCTAGGAGGTTGTGTCGCTTCCTTGGGAGGGGTTGCTGGATGTTTGGCCAAGGGTGCTCTTCAGGTTCTCGGGAGCAAGTGTTTGGGCTGGCTTCAAGACGCCGCGTGCCTACCTGTACCATACAATTAAGCAACTGTTTGCTGCCCTCCATCCCTGTGCGTTCGCTTTCAGGTGGCACATGTTGCAGTAATACGGTGTTAATTTCTGTAATTTATGTGGGATGTAGCTCTCAAATGTTTAGACTGTGTTAATTTCTGACGAAGTGCTGGAAAGCAGTAGTGCATCAATACTGCGTGCACACAGGGTGGACTTAAGGAGAAGGAGTAGGGAATGGAATCAGGAAAACTGTCTTTTGAAATCAGGTGGGGAAGCTCAGGTAAGAAGAAAAATAACGTTTTAGAGCCTTGTCTTAATGCCTCTGGCTTGTTTTTAGAGCACAGCTGTGATGGAGGACAAACCGTAAAACAATGGTAAAAATGCTAGAGATGCTCTGTAAATCAATGCCCATAGCTATTCATGGCAGCTACGTACTGATTTGATGGAGAAATGATGGGCGTGGGTCATTCTGCAGCAAGGGCTTTGGTAGGCAGTCGATGCTGGAAACTGTTTTCTGCTGTTGTTCACTAATTGAATTTTAAATAGTTGCTTTTATTGTTCTCCATCGTTTATACACTTCAGGTAACCATAAAGCATTTTCGTAATGCTTTGTGGGTGAGCAGATTGATGTAAAGGGTAAATATTATGAAGGGTGAGATGGGTGTGAAAAAAGTCAGTAGCGTAATAAAAAGGCTTCGCTGTGCTCTTGGGTTCTTCAATCGTGCGGCATCAAACGAGATCAGAACTTCTTAGCGAGTGCGGTATGGTCAGAGGTGAATCCTGTTGTGGTCAGATGCGTAGTTCCGGTTTCTACGTTTCAGTGTGTAAGAAGAGGTTTCTCATTAAATTGCCAGTATGGGCCAGGTATTTCTGCTGAGAGGGACGTTAGAGTTGCTGTCACTTCAGGTTGTAATGGTAATTTGGGCGTAGTATACCGATAGGGGTAGTGAAGAGACTTGGCTAGCCTGACGCCTCAGTTGACAATGTGGTTCTAGGGGAGTTTGGTGTTGAGGACGGCATTTCTGTGTCATGAGCGTAAAAGACGCGAAGAGACACGTGTTTGTAGGAGGAATGTGTTTTCGCTCCTCCCTCCCTCCCTAGTTTGTCTCAAAATGAGGAAGATGCTAATCTGTGTTCACCCTTAGAAGTAGTAAAATCGAAATCAGCAGGTGACTGACTCCTTCTCTTCAAATCCTTAATGCGTGGAGGGGTTTTAGCGTGTTTTGGTTCTTTCGTTTATTGGGGAAACTGTGGGAGGAAGTCTGCTGTTTGACCTTAGTTTACGTCCGTGTAAGGCCATGTGGAGGCGTATGTGTGAACTTATAAGACACTGGTATGGGGATAAGGGGGGGTTGTTTGCATCGTGTGTCCGCGGTGGGATCTGTGCCGATGGCGGTTTTGTATACCTGTGGCTTGAGGGTGAGAGATTGATGAAGCTTGGGTTCCTGTCAAGCACTGAATTACGGCTCCGGTTGATCGAGCATCACATGGTGGCAAGAGCCATGCCAGTTAGAGCAAAGTAATTCAGTTGTGCTTTTTTTTTCTACTCTAGCCTGGCGTTTATTAAATGTGTGTTCAGTATCTGGTATTTGGCTGTGCAGACATGAAATTACTGACATCTTGCGGGGCTGTTTCCAGACATGAGTAGTGATGGTCAGCTTTTATGTGGGTGAGACGTCTGTGTGTCTGTGCAACAGATGGCAAAACAGATGTACTGTGAGAGTGCAGAAGTGATGTTCCTTACAGAAGAAAAGATACAGCCCCACCCATGGAATAGTTCCTGTAGAAAGCTCCAGCTCCTGGTTGTGGTCTGCTGAAGAGGAAATCTCTCTGTGTCGTGTTTCCTACTTGATGGGGAAAGCAAAAGGAGTAAACAGCTCACACGAAGGTTGGAGGAGGAAAGAACGGGTGGGGTTTTGAGGCTGTGCCTGGGAAAACAGGTGTCGGTCTGCGTGAGTGCACGTGGCGGCATGCCTTGCGGGAGCCCGGGAGCGTGCGCCGGGAAGAGGACGGAGGAGGTCGTGGAGGGAGAGGATGAGCATGCACAACCCCATGTGATGTCGTTGCAAAGCTTTGCCAAGTACGGGAGAACTTGGCTGTCTAATAAAAGGGGCTAAAAGCACGTAACGTTGTTAATGTCAGTTTAGTCTGGTATTAAGATACTTTGAAAACTTCACATGACTTTTCAGCTTAGGACAGTAGGGCTTGGAACGTACGCTAAGGTGCTTTTAGTGTGGCATTTCCTTGAGGTTTGGGTTTATACACCTGTTAACGCAGCACTTTGCTAAGCCATTTTAAAAATCCTCTTTACAGTTTTATCCAGTGCATGAAAACTGTACGCTGTTCTGTTGACGAGTAGTTAGAATGTGGTAATGTTCTTCTCACAGCATCTTTTTTGATTGTAGAAGCATCAAGTACGCTAGAAGTCATTCCGGGCAACGTAAACCTGGGTCAGTACAGAACGTGAGACGTGTGTTGCAGGGTAAGACAGGAGGAGAAATGTTGTGAAAGGTCTTCTGCTGGGGAGTCTCTCTGAACAATCGGGTTATGTCAGAGCGTTGCTTGATCGGAGAAATACTGACCGAGAACCCAAGGGAAATACTCTAATGCGCAAGGCGGAGCATTTGTGCGTTCTACACTTTTTGTTTTTAGAGGGAAATAAAATACATCTGAAGAGCATTAAAGGAAATGTCTGTTTACTTGGCCTGGTAAATGGAAGTGCTTTGTCTGCAGCTCGTAGCTTCTGTAGAGAAGGCGGCAGTATGTTCCAAGAATCGAAAATGGACTTTTCACTTCTACAAAAAAAAACATTTTATTCACCACCGTTAGACGCTGTGTCTTCTATCGCTATCACTCTGTTAGGGTGTTGTGTGTCATCTTGAACAGGCTGAAGAGAGGAGACTGTGAACCTGACGATACACTTAAGCTGAAAGGCAGTTGTGAAAATACGGAAGGGCGTAACTGGAGGCTCGATGAGGAGTTCAGCAGGCTGCAGGTTTAACCTGTATCTGCTCTACATTAGGAAAGGAAAATTGCTGCGGCTGCGGCTATTGCTGACATCATAAAGGAGTTTAAATTTGTTATTTAGTAAGTTAATTGCTTGAGATCTTGCTCTGAGAAGGATTACATGACAGCGTGTAATGGAAGTGTCTCCAAAATTTATTGCGAGAGAAGTTGTCTCCTGGCAACTTGCGGATGCATTGGTGGTGTGTTGTTTGTAGGTGGATTGCTTTTTCTCCCCGTTCTCCTAGTGCTATAGTTGTTTAATTGTACCATGCTCATATTCTTAGCTGGAAGGAAAAGAGGAAGACTTTTCCTTTTGAAACTTAAGCGGCACAGAAGACCTAATTTAACGGGAGAGAATGTGAGTGGGGGAGAGTCGTTTTCCTATTTTGACTTCTTTCTTAGCAAATATTTTGCGGTGTTAGGAAGAACCGCGACCAGCTGTTAAGTATCTCACTCAGATGAGATGTTTGCAGTTAGTCTAAGTAGTAGGGTTTTTGCTTGAGTTGGGTGAGCCAAGAATCCTTCCGGCTGCTCGGGAGTTTGCCTTTCCAGTGGTGAAATCTGCCGCTTGGCTCCTGAACAGCAGAGTAGTTCCTTTTTCTTGCTGCTCGCTGCAGCAGGCTTCGTCCTCTGGAAGAAGACAAATGGCGAGTCCTCAGATGAACCAGAACCGGGCTAAAAACAGCGTTGCAGATGCACGCAGCAGAGCCGGCAGGGGCCGGCGAAGGACCCTGGCGATGCAGGAGTGAACTGTTCGTACGACCGGGGAGGATACTAGCAGTTGTCTTCACCAGTTTGCCAAACTGGAGAGCTGCAGCCTGTGTGAGTATCGCTTGGAGAAAGCAGGGCTGAGGAGCAACATGCGGTACTGCAGCACTGTCCTCTTGTCGGCAGGTGTTGACCTCAGGGCCCCTTTCGTCAGAAGCTGGAAGTCATCCCCCTCAGCTTGCTGTGGCACTAGGTGTGAAGGACGAGGGCAGAGAAGCTTCAAAGCAGCAGAAGAGACTTCAGAGATCCTCTTGAGATGTATACTTGTGGTTTTCCAAAAGCTGGTGACGGGGGATTTTGTTGCTCCAAGGTGTCGTGGAAATGATGATTTGAAGTCTGTCTGAGAGTAGTTCTCAGCCTGCCTTCCTGAACAAATGAGGTGTTAGAGTTACATGCTAGTACCATTTCCTAGTAAGTTTTGAGCTGGAGGCAGGCTGCAGAAGGAAAACCTGTTGTGTGAGCTCTTCACTTGTGTTGTGAATAGATGGGAGTGTGGAGGGAGACCTGATACGGACCGGTCACTCGTCTGGTTTATCTGCGCGCTTGGGTTATTAGGGCATTTATCTGCAGGGGTCGAACTTGTGATGCTCACGAGACTGCTTTTAAACTTTGGGGACACAGAAGAATCTTGAGAATAAATAAGTTGTACTTCTATCTTGGTGAACTGTAGTCCGTGGGGAAATAGATTACTCCTGTACTACAGACGGTAGCTGCTTTTATCCGAAGGTGGTGGAAGTTTTTAATCGTGTTGTAGGGGTGGCTGACACACATGGTTTGTCTGGCAGACTTCGGTTTAGATCGGTTTTGGTTTGGGATTGGTTTTTATTTTTTGACTCCTTTGATTTTTTGAAGGTGGAGATTTTTGAGGCTGTTGAGCTTTGTAAGGGGGTGTTCAAACTTGGTCTTTGTAGTCTGAGAGATGGTTCGTTGGCCCGGTCATAGGCTTAGAGATGTGTTCATGGAACTCGTAGAGGAGTGCCTTCTCTAAACTGCTTAACCCAGTCCTCCTTTAACAGGCAGCGAAACACAAATGCATACTAGGGGCTTTTCTGTATATATTCTTCCCTAGGTTCCATGTGTTTCACAACCAGCACAAATGGAGAGTACAGGAAAATAGGATCTTCAGAAGAACTTAGATGGCTCGGCATCTGTTAGTGCAAAAAGGTGGATTTAGTGGGTTGCATGTTCTGTAGGTTATGTTTTAAATAAATGTCTTACGAAAGATTCTCTGAAACCCTCGTATGTTGCATTTGAGTTGATTGTATCTAGAACACAGAGCTGGTCCTTCGGGTTTTTTTATATGTTGGATTAGGAGACATCAGACTTGAAAGAAGCGAGGTAGCTGAGGGAATTTTGCTGCAACTTTAGTGTCAGTCGACCCTAAAATAGTGATGATTGTCGCTTTGCCTGGTTTTGTGTGCCAGTAGAGTTTAATGCCTCTTGAGGGTAGCTAACTTCTTAGGAAGATGACAGGCTTGTGTGAAATAGAACAATTCTGTCTTTTATATGTATCTGCCATATTTTGGGGAGGGGAACAAAAAACCCACCTCGCTAGCTTGACTAGAAACTCCTGGCAACTACTTCTTCGAGGCATTCTGGAGTGGTATCTGTTCTTTCACTTTTCCCTTGCACTTGAAAGCTGCGGAGTGCAGTGCGGAGGTGCGAAGTCGGTCTTGAACTCTTCTAGTGTATCACGTGGCTTCTAGTCCCAGAGCCAGTGGGTAAGACGATGAAAGGTACATTGTTTGTATGTGTTTTTGGGGAAATCTTTGTTGCTTTCGCTGATGAAATAATACCCTTTGGAGTCAAGGGAGGATGGTTCGGCTGACAAAGGACTTAAAAAGCAAAATGCTTAAGTGATAACTGCAACTGTGGGTTTTTTGTGTTTTAAGTGTGTTGTGGTCAGTTACGTCGTCGTCATACCAAATCTGTCATTTTTCAGGTGGAATCGTTTATCTTGGATCAGGATGATCTCGAAAACCCTATGTTGGAAACAGCTTCTAAGTTGCTGTTGTCAAGTACTGGCGACGGTGCCGACCTGAGAACAGTAGATCCAGAAACCCAGGCAAGATTAGAAGCTTTACTTGAAGCTGCAGGTAAGTACTCGTGCACATGCAGGTTTAGGCCTGAAGCCCTTCCACAGGAGAACGTAGCGCAACTGCTTGCATAAGCCTAATCCGTAGGAGCGTGATGCAAATGCGGACCGCAAGGCAGCGTGAATGTGGCAAGGTTCTGCGAGTCATTGGAGAGGAAGAAGTTCGTTAAAGCATTTCAGATACTGGAAAATCAGTTTTGTGTGAAGGCCGCGCTTCTAATCATACCCCTCCAACGCTGGCTTTCTGAAAGCCTGCTTAAAAAATGACACGTGACTTTGGCTTGCAGCCTTATGTAAAGAACTAAACTGCTCAATGAGGCTTTCTTTTGTAACAATTACCGTACGAAAAGCTTTTCTGGCTGCCTACGCTGAGTGGTTGTCAATAGTTAAAAAATAATGCTTTCTGTGGTTCGGAGGGTTTCATTCACGCGCGTTGCATCTGAGCGCAGCTTTTAAATTAGAGTTGTAAACAGTTAATCCCTTCGTTTCGGAAGCTGTAGTTCATTACGCTCGGAATGTTTCTGCCAACGGATCGCATAGGCTCAATTTAAACTTCTCTGTTTTCTCCTTCTCTGGCATGCGTACCAATTGGTTGTAAATTGGAATGAAAGGAATAGGTAAGCTGTCTACAGCTGATGGTAAAGCATTTGCAGATCCTGAGGTGCTTCGCAGACTGACTTCTTCGGTCAGTTGCGCGTTGGATGAAGCTGCCGCTGCGCTTACACGGATGAGAGCGGAAAGCACAGCAAATGCAGGGCAGACGGACAAGTAAGCCAAATTTTATACTGAATTTTTTCAGTGGTTTGATACTTTTAAGCAGCAGTTGTTCCTGTTGTATCACTTCTGTTTACAGGATGGTGGAACTCTTGCTCCAGTGGGAGTCGTGGCAAGTTACCACCCGTGATTCTCCTGTTAAATACTCCTCGACTGTCAGCTCCCGCAGTGCGGAGCGAAGCAAGTAGTACTGCTTAGAATTCAGAAATCACACTCAGAGTCATTAAACTTGACCAACCATACAAACAAAATTTCTAAGCTCTTAGTGTCTTAGAAATGTACTAAAAAATGGCAGATCCCAGAATGGGTCATTCAGTGACAGCATGAAACTAGCTTTGGGACCAGAAAAAAACCCCAAACCCCAATCCGATGTTTTAGAGAACCTGAGAGCGCCTTTTTAGTTGAGAAGGGAAAACAAATCCTGAGGGTCTGGAGCCTCGGTTGGAGTCAGCAGGTTTCTTGCGTTGGGTAGGAACCTAGGATAGAGGCTCGGCCGGAAGGTCGCTGCTTTTAAATTGGCATTTCTGGCTTTGTGGTTTTTTTATCTTACTGGGATGTTCACAAGGGAAAGAAAAAGAAGATTGCCGTCCAGCTGTCCTTAAGCTTCAGTACAACAGAAACAGAGAGTTAGTAGGAAAAACCAAGTGCTGCTGTGCCAGTTGGCTCCGTCTATATGCTGAGTAACGCTGAAGAAATACTTCTCGGTGTGTTGATCAGGACATTAGAAGAAGAGCAGAACAGTTTGGGGTTCTCTCTGCTTCTGTTCTGTCTGAGTCCCTCCCTGCCCCCAGCTGTCTCTGTTCTTGTGAACGGTGGCTGTTGCCAAAGTTGTTACCAGGACAGAGGATGTAGGAAATAAAAATAAATGCAGTGAACAGACGTATTTGAGAAATAAGTCTCGGTCTATTAAGGTTGTGTCTGGTGGCACAAATGAAGTGGGGTTCCTGGGTACCACAGACAGGTGTACGTTACTCCCTGCTACACAAATACCTGCTTGTATGTCTTGTGTGTTAAGAATTGCTCACATTCACAGTGAGTCACACGGCTTGCGAAAGTCTCGGTCAACTACCTTATTTTCCCGTTCCCTTCTGAGTTAGTTCTGTGTGAATGGGACTTCTTAAACGGAGAAGAGACGAAAGGGCAGCGAGTGGGGTGAGGCACGTGGTTTTGGATTTATTACTATTGTTCGGGTTCTTTGGAGCAGAATAGAGAAATATGTCAGAGTTGAATATGTATTCTCAGAAAGCAGTAATTGTTTTGGAATGAAGGCGTGGTAGACAGAAGACAGAATCGGAGGGATCGAAAATACGCTTCCAGCAGACCCTTTTTTGACTCAAACAGAACTGAAATGATCGAAGTGAAGAACTCGGAGTGACACGAGAACCGCAAGTACTATGACGTAGGGCTTACCGAACCAGGAGAATGTTACGCTTTCGTGCTTGGTTGAGTTAGAGCCGCAATTAGAAGATCCAACGGCGTTGCAAAACACTGGGGTTTTCAGCACAGGGCTTCAGGGGGAGTGATTAATTCTGTTACGGGAGAAGAGTGATGCAGGTGGTATATTTTAGTTTAATTAACAGTTACGGTGCCGAACAAAAGTTCAAGTGTCGTTGGGACGGGCAGGCGATGTCAGCGTCGTCTGCTCTGAGGACAAAAGGGAATGTGAATGCGGCTCTGAGTAGTGGTTGCTGATGTAGAAAGGAATACTTACGGTGGTGTACTTCACGTGATTTAATCAGTTCTCCTTCTCTTCGAACCTTACTTCAGAAAAGGAGAGGGACGAAACCTGCGTTTTCCAAGCAGGAATGGCCTGAGACTGTATACCATGTCATAATTAGTAAAACAAACCGCCGCTGACTTGTGTAGTGCTGTGTGATTAGCCTTTCAAAAGGGAAAGTTACTAGTTACTTCTCAGATGGTTCAATGGTTACTACAAGAGGTTTTGTACTTTGGTAGGATGTGACGTGGTGCTGCGTGTGTAGTGCCGAGGTGGAAAATCAGGTCCGCGGTTACGTTCCCTCTCAACGTGGTTTCTGCTTCAGTTACACGTAATGCAGGGCTTGGTAACCTAAATGGTCACCCTGCAGATGTTTCTCTCGTAAACTTCTGTAAAAAATCAGTAACAGGAGTGATGGAATATGCACATTACTCAATTTTCAGGAAAGTTCTGTGGAAAATCTCAAGTGTAAAAATGTCACCCCTTTAATTAGCAGTTGGCACTTCTTTAAATGGTTTCCTTCTTTGTTGACTGCATCCTCTTGGCGCGTTGCATCTTCACTCAGCACGTAGAGCACGCGTTTCAAGCATTTTCACTTTTAAATCCTTTCTATCTTACTAGCCGCAGCTTGGCAGAGGCTTGTTCAGAAGGAGATGTAAATGCTGTGCGGAAGTTGCTAATTGAAGGACGGAGTGTGAACGAGCACACAGAAGAAGGGGAAAGCCTCCTTTGTTTAGCCTGCTCAGCGGGATATTATGAGCTTGCACAGGTTGGTTTCCTAGCTGTTCTTAGTTACGTGCGTGTTGTACGAAAATAAGTGTTTAATTAATGTATCCCAGTCTTAATGCACCTGGAGGGTGGTGTTAAGGTAGAGGGAAAGGTCGGTTAACTGGCAAATTACGACTTCGACGTAAGTCGAATGTTGCTAGTGCTTTTTCTGTACTTACTTTTCCTAGGTGTTTCTGTCACAAAACTGTGTGTTGGTGAAGGTGGGGGCTTCGCGTAGTCTTGCAGGCATCTTGACACGCTGGTTTGTCGGTTTCCAGTGTTGTTGATGGCTCTTCTGTTCGCAGGTTCTTCTGGCGATGCATGCCAACGTAGAGGACCGTGGTATTAAAGGAGACATAACACCTTTAATGGCTGCTGCTAATGGCGGACATGTCAAAATTGTCAAGTTGCTGCTAGCTCATGGCGCTGACGTGAATGCGCAGTCATCAACAGGTAAATGAGTGCGTTAGAGTTTGTTGGAAACGACTGAAAAGCTGAGGTTTGCACTGTGCGGGAAACTTTGTGTGGATATTTCGGAGGAACGGCTGTCACAAGCGATG
The DNA here is from genome assembly GCA_013398225.1 of Steatornis caripensis. Classification (NCBI taxonomy): domain Eukaryota; kingdom Metazoa; phylum Chordata; class Aves; order Caprimulgiformes; family Steatornithidae; genus Steatornis; species Steatornis caripensis. Next base: position 134,183 of record VZSC01018812.1, read on the forward strand.
CGGAATGCTTCCTTGTGGTTTTACTGCTTGGCTTCTGCTTTTTTTAATGAATCTATGAAATATTAGTTGGTTGTGGATGTGCAAAGTTTGGTAAGATCAAATACTAACTGCAGGGTATTTGCTTACGTAGCACTTAGTGTCTCATAGTGTTTTCAGCACGGTTCGGGAACGTGGTGGTTATGAAGAAAGTTACGTGGTGTCAGGCCTGGGAAACCAAGGGAAAACAGTAAACTTAAGAAGATGGCCTGCTTCCCACCACCCCCCCACCCTCTTTCCCATGGCAGTTAGGTAGGCGTTTGGGTTAAACTGAACGCACTGGGAAATTTTCTTAGCTTGTGTGGCCTGGGAGAGATTGTGCGTAGGCAACAGTCATTGACAAACGGGATGCCGACTCTGGACAATGAGCCGAGTCGGGATACCAGAAGACGCCTTATTTAATTTTTTTTTTTTTTTTCTGTGAAGGAGCCACTGCTTTGACCTTAAACTTTTTTTCAAGGTGTCTTTCATAAAGGCAGATACTTTCACTGTTCTGTTCAGCTATGTTTTTGTAGTTTTTTTCCGTGGAGGTTGTTTTAGTCTCCCTGTAAAGGCTATGGGCATTTTAGAGCTAGACCTTTAGAGGCATTTAAGACTCGATTTGGGAGCAGCGGTTCATTCCGCACCTCGTTTTGCATTGTCCTTTTTACAGAATAGTACGTCCCTGCTGATAAACAGGAAAAGGGATAGGTTTTTGTGACGGAAGCTGGGGTTGGCAGGGATAGAAATGGGAAGTGCATCCGTGCAGTCACCAGGCACGCGGATCTTCCGTCTGTCAGCGCTGAGCTGCTTTGTGCATGCACTTGCATTTTTGCCCCTGCCTGTAGTTCTTGGTCTCTAGCCTGAAAAAACCCTGTTCCGTAAACTAGCCAGGTAAAAACGACGAAATGGAGCGTACGTTGAAGTTCCCAGTGTAGAAATGCTATCTAATTCTGGTTTCAAACCTTTTTCTCTTCTGCTTTTAGGCAATACAGCCCTTACGTATGCCTGTGCTGGAGGCTATGTAGATGTTGTGAAAGTACTGCTGGAATCGGGCGCCAGTATTGAGGACCATAACGAGAATGGTCACACTCCTCTGATGGAAGCAGGAAGCGCCGGCCACGTGGAAGTGGCCAGAGTGCTGTTAGAAAACGGAGCAGGCATAAATACGCATTCCAATGAATTCAAGGAGAGCGCGCTCACGCTGGCTTGCTACAAAGGTACAGTACCTGATACCGTACTTGTTGCAAAGATGTCCTCGGCGCGCAGGAGCGTGACAGCTGCGGGAAGGCTTTTCAAACACGGGTTGGGTTTGTTGACCCTTGCCGTCTAGGGCAAAACGAATTTACGAGCTAGAAGTAGACGTTTTGTACCGCTTTTGTTCCGGCTAGGATACAGCATAGCACGTATGTGCTGTATGTGAAATAGGTATCAGCGTGGAAAGTGTGTGTGTGAAGACACGCAACTTAGAATTGGACCTCCGCGATGCTTCGAAAGATGCTTCTGTTCTCTGCTAAATGAGTTACGAGGTGAAGAAATAACATGCTTCCTCGTGAAGCACGGTAAACTTCCTGTCACGTAACTATGTTTTACAAGATGCGTCTGCTTAGGTTTAGAAATGGTGTAAATTTGAAGGACTCGTCGCTTGGAAAACATGCGATATCTAGGGCCTTGTCTTTTCAGTGTCAGTGCTTAGGCACCAGGCTTTTCTTGCCTCCCTTAGAGTGACAGACCGCTATCTTGCATCAACCGAGCAAGGCATGAAGATGTTTAAGAGACCCAATGTATTGACACAGCTGAGCAGTTGCTGTTAGAGTCACTTAGGACATGTTTTATTAGAGCTATTGGAGTGACTCCTGGCATCCTAGAGTAATTGATGTCGGTAGCAGAGTGCTGCTGCGGCACCTCAGCGGAAGACGGCATTACTCGTTCATTTATGTTGCTTTTGGCTGCCTCGAAGAATTCCTGGTTCACGGTTTCTGACTGCTTTCACAAGCCATGGTAATTTTCTGCTGTGGTGGCTGTCAGAGCAAAAGCTGTGTATGGAAGAGGGGAGTGGAACCCCAAAACATCTCGTCCCTGGGAAATGTCTTTGGGCTCTAAATCCTGAAGCGGTGAGGTTGGAAAGCAGAGAGAAAAACATTAAAGATCTGTGCTTAGCGGTCCACTGTGGTGTATGGGACAGAAGCGAGGGTGTTCGGGCTTTTGTGTTTTTCACCTTACCCTTGTATGATTTCTGTCACTATTGCGCATTTCTGTGTTCCTCCAGAAGTCATGTTTAGGGGGTAGAAGTAAGTTGCTTATGTTCTCGTGTTGCTTGCTTCCTGTTGTAGAGTGACATGTGATATTTGGGACCAAGAAGATCATAAATTCTCCCAAATAAAAGGGGAAGGGTGGAAAAGCTGCATAGCCTCACGTTGGGCAGTATCTCTACCGTTCATGGTGTCGCTAGTTGTAGTTCTAATTTTAAGGTTTAGCCTTGGTCGTGTTCAATTATGCAACGGCAATTTTTTTTTTCCTTTGACTGGATTATATATGCTATTGTGTTAGTTGTGAATGTGTTGTGAAGTCGACTGGACTCGGCACGCGTACAGGACTCGGTGAACTATAGCTGTGAAGTAATGAAGTGATCGAGAGCAAGTACTTTGAGAAAGCCGTTAGGTGTCTTTATCTTGGGAGGATTCCTATGGATGGTTGAATTCCTAAGGCTGTGCTCGCAAGCGTGAGGGTCCTTCTGCTTCGTAAGTTTTGCGGTCTGAGGGTACGTGTGAGCTCAGGGACGGGTTATCATGCCGTCCGTAAAAACAGTAACCCTAAATCCTTGACATGAAGCAAGTAGAAGGGGAACCGTGACCCCCAACCATACCCCAGCGTTCTGTAGATGAAAAAAATCCGAGTATCTTAGCACAAAATAAATCACCCTGGTACGGCTTCTGGAGTGTGTGCTGCTGGGCTCTGATGTCACCTCAAGAAACACACGTAGTGCAGACATGATTTTAGAAACTAAGTGAATTGGCTTGTATTTATAGTAACTACGCTGCTGAGCTTTTGTGCATATTGGATGCGTAGATGGGAACGTGCCTGTCGAGAGTCTTTACTGGGATTTTTCTTTTTCCTGCGTTGCAGCACGGCCTTCTGTTACCTTCAGTACGTACGTTAGACGCTTTCCGTGGCTTGTGAAACGTGCTTTCGAAAGCAGTGTTCATCTGTTCAACATTTTCTCCATACAGGCCATCTAGAAATGGTGAGGTTTCTGCTGGAGGCTGGTGCAGACCAGGAACACAAGACAGATGAAATGCATACTGCTCTCATGGAGGCTTGCATGGTAAGAGACGTATGGCTTGAGCAGCGAGGCATATGGACTCTCCTCGCTTCTTGAGGATGAACAAAGCGATTTCTTTTGGTCTCCTTTTGGAACAGAACCTGATTATGTGATGTGTGGGTTCTCCTGCGTACGTGACGGGCCTTTGTAGAACAAATCGGGGCGGCGGGGCGTGGAGTACCTGGTTGCAAAGCAGTACTTGCTAAAACAGCCAACTTGAACTTGCTCCTCTCGGGGCTGACCAAGTAGTTGAATTCTGAAGAGACCTCAGGTAAAACACGTGTGAGTTCTTAAGAGACTTCAGTTAAAACTTCCGTCACGTGAGCGTTAAGCCATCCTCTGAAAAAGTAGGTTTCCGTATGTGCGGCCGCACTTAATTTTTCTTCCGTGATGTGGCGGAAGTCGGTGATTAAGGCTGAGCAGCTTCTGCAGCCTGCATGTCTCTCTGTTGTTCTACGTCGCTTGCTCTTTGCTGTTTGCTCCTCTAATAGTGGAGACCCGGTTTGAAACGGATACTTCTGTGACCTCAGTTGAGAGAAATTGATGACTTCAAGAGATTGCTGGAAGTAAATAGTAGTATTTTATTTGAATGGGACTTTTTTTTTTTCTTTGTGTAATTTTACAGGCTTCTGGGTGAGCAACTTTGGGTTTACGTTGGGACAATCCTTTATACTGGAATCTCCGAATAAAGTAACTTGAAGTAGAACGTTCTCAGTGGTTGTCAAAATGCTTTTAAGAATTCTAGCGTGTGCTGAACACAGGCAGCGAATAAGGTCATAACTTGGCTATCAGGGGCATTTAACATACCTGTGTCACGTTTAACGAGTTTGTAAGCTAAGTCCTCTTCTGGCGTGGGTGGTTATGTTTAGGTGTGCGTGTGCAGCTTGGTTGAGTGTGCTTCGCGGACGCACGTGCTCCTTGAAAACACGGGATCGGAAGCTGTTTGGGAAGCAACTAGGAAACGGAAGGGTAATTTGTTAACTTACTACTTCTAAGAGTGCGTCCGTGTTGCCGCGTTGCCTATTTGAGGCCGTTGTAAAACAACAGTATAGAACAGATTACCTTTGAAGGAAATTTAGTGAGGTTCTGAGAGCAACTCCCATTTTTCGATGATAGTTTTTTGCCGTGGAACACAAATACATGTGAAGCTTTTGCATGTCGTTAGCCTTGCGTGGTGTCACGTTGTGAACCTGTGGCCGCGGAGGACTGCGGTGGATCCTTATTTAGTCTTCCCTTTCCTGAAATAACTGTAATGGTTCTAAAATCAGGCAGTTAGGTCTGTTGAAGGAAGTTAATGGCTTCAGTCAGGGGAATCATTAACAGAAACCATTACACTTGTCGAGAAGTCGCTAGGAAGAAAGGCATGTAGATAAACAGGGCTTGAGCTATTGTTTATCTCGCTGTGACATCTTAGCAGACTAGCCATATAAATGTCACGGGCGCTGTCCTTGCAGCGAGTTCCCTGGAAGGTGACGATAAAACGATCTTGTCTGACGTCGCAATACCCTTCTAATCGGGGACGGCGTTTTGACAGATCAGAAGTTTCCTGAGAAAGGCGCCGTTTGCCGGAGCCACGGACCAAGCCTTCTTTTCCTTGCCGGCCTCGTTCCTCCGCCGACAGACTAACAAGTCCGTTGGACTCGTGGTATTGTTGAGACCTATTTTTTTTATTAAGGCTTACGGAGCGATAGGACAAAGTCTGTCTCCTTTGTTTCTGCAGGAAACTGTTCTTAAGTAGGCATTTCCATGCTGCTGCTGAGAACTGGCAGAGAGCTGGGAGTCTCGATACCTGCAGGTTTCTATAGCAGTTCTTGAAAGGGTTGGAGTCTGAAATAAAGCAGTGCAGGGGCTTCTTATCTCAGTGTATTTTCTCTGCTGAAACAGTTGCCGCTCGTGAGTAGCAGGAAACTGCCTTCTCTAGAATAGCATCGAACTTGAATGTATGTCACAGAATTGTTCGTGTGTGGCATGGCGCTTGGATACAAGCCGGTGACACGGTTTAAACTTTGTCCTACAAGGGATACGGGAGGACTTCTGACCGAGAGCTTTTATTATAGACAGGCCTTAACATTGGTTTGATGCAAATGAGTTGTTGGGCAGTGGGACTTGCCTTGTGGGAGCAAAAAGCAGGTTTGTCTCGTCGGCGCTTCGTCTTCCTGAAGTAAGCTAACCTTCCCCAGCGACGTCTGCGGACTGATTGCCTGCAGCGGGTGAGCTTTGACACGCTCCCGGTGCGCTTGTGCAGGTTGATCAGATGACTTTCTATGATATAGTAGCAGTTGTGAGGCTTTTTCTAGCAGTCGTGGAAGAGCTGAACAGCACCACCCCGTTGCGAGGTTTGTTAAAGCATGTATGGAACTTCCTTGTGCAGTTAAACACCAGCAGTTGTTCTCAAGGCTGCTTGGCTCCCGTAAGAAGCTTTGAAGCGTGCCTTTATACCGCTGTTTGCCGTACTTGTCGTGAATCTCGGGGACGGTTAGTGAGCTGTCTTGCCAGAGCCTGATGGTTGAGGCACCGTCTCTGCATTTCCCTGAGGAAAGATTCTTTATGGAGTCTTGGAGTTTTTCCCTAAAATAGTATTGTCGTTTTGTAGAAAAGGTCACTGTGTCCTAGTTTATGCCCTAGATGTTCTTCTGAGAGGAAATCATGTTTTGCTCCCTGGATATCGCAAGAAGGTACGAAACAGTTAAGAAAATGAAGCACAAGAATGTCAGATGTAATTTCGTATTGTGTCTGGAAAAGAGCTGTTTGTGGGGCTGTGGTTTCTTGCTTGGCAAGGATGGCCATGGCTGCGATTTGCTGCCTGTTACTAGTTCATCGGAGCTCAAGGTGTCCTCGGCTTCTTTGGTGAGAACCTTGAGATAGCTTCGTGTTCCTGGTAAGCTGCTGCCTCTTTCTGTGCAGCCCCGCTGTGTTCTGTGTGTCACACCTTTACCCGTTGTGGTTACTCCAAGTTTGAATGACGGCAACTTCCTCGTGCAGAAAACAAGCTCGGAGAGTTTCTGCTGTTGTTGGACCGCACTGACCAAGCCGGTCTCAGCTTCTGACTAAAGAAAAGCAGAACTGAATGGCTGGTGGATACATCGTCGTCAGGCTTCCCGTGTAAACACATTGCTGAGAAGCCACTTCAAATAGTTCCTGAGTTTATGGCATACTAAAAGCATGACTAAGATCATATCCTCGACTATTTTCTTTGTTTCTAAAGGAAGAAAGCAAACTCATGAGCTACGTTTTGGTAGAACGAGTTTGACGGCATGAAAACGGTGTCTGGAAAATCGTGCCAAGGGAAGGCTGTGGTGTTTGGGTGGCTCCTGGGATGTGTGAGGAACCCCTGACAAATGGTCTCGTGCTGGCTTTTCTCTTGGAGGGAGAAAGTATGTCTTGACTTCGCTGTTAAAGTGAGCAGTGAAATAGTTTTACAGGAGCCGGGAGGCAAGCAATGTCATCGTGCACAGCTCCTTCTTAAGAAAAGAAGGAAGCAAAATAGTAATACTTCAATCCTGTCTTCTCTTCTGCTTCCCTCCCCAAAAGCCGGGAGTCTGTAATGTAAATACTCTGAGACACCAGCAGTCTACGCGGACGTCAGGATGAACCATACTCCTGATGTGTGTTGTTTTTATAACTAAAATACACTGTATTTAACAAATACTGCAACCGCATGTTGAATTTCAAACCAAATTCCCTCTCTGACAAAGCGGGGGAAGGTCGGCATTGAGTGACTTGTTCGCAATGTGAAGTTTTTGTAGTCTCTAGGTAGAAAATCAAAACCTGTTCCTACAGCCGAGAGATTTTTTTTTTTTCCTTAACTGAAATTCTCTTAATGGTCCTTCGTTTTTTAGACCGCTTGTGTCTTTAGTAGGAAATTTGTTGGCGGAACCGACAAAGAAATACGTTTGAGTGGTAATTCATTTCTTTGCATCTGAGTTGCTCAGATGATGCCGCACGTACGGTTCTACAGCCTTTAAGAAAAAGGAGTACTGCGTGTCGGAGGATTTCGGTATTGTCCTTGTGGAGGAGGCAAGTTTTAAAACAGTGTTGAGCTCCCTCTCAACTGTTTGGGTTTTGTTTTAGTTCGGTTTTTTTCCCCTAAGCAAGCTGATCCAAACACTTCAATTTAAGTCTGATACGAAGACGACAACCAGCTTGTCTCTTGCACCACGGTCAGCCAAGTTTGATACACGGTTCAGAATATTTTAGTTTTAGATTGAACGTGCTCAGTAAAACGTGCGTGAAGTTGCTTCAGATGCCTTTTGAATAGCAGATTCTTAACCTTCAGCCAAATACTTAGGAAGAATTATTTAGGAAAGCTACTAAGCAAGTTTCGTTGTCTTTTTGGACATCTTTACTCACTTGTTGCTTTTTGTGCCGTCTGAGGGAATGTGAGTTGGTGACTGCTTAACATTTTAGAGAAGAGGAGCAATTTTTCAATTTTGACGGTCTTTTGAGCTCGGTTTTTTGAATTCCTAGGATGGCCATGTGGAAGTGGCGAGATTACTTCTTGACAGCGGAGCTCAGGTGAACATGCCTGCCGACTCTTTCGAGTCTCCGTTGACTTTGGCGGCCTGTGGCGGGCACGTCGAACTGGCGGCTTTGTTAATTGAACGCGGAGCCAACTTGGAAGAGGTAAACGATGAAGGATATACACCACTAATGGAAGCAGCTAGAGAAGGCCATGAAGAGATGGTGGCGCTGTTACTTGGTCAAGGTAACTGTTGCGGTGCCTTCCGTGGACTGTAATTCAGTAGGCGTGTGTGTGTGTTTGTGTGTGGGGGCAATTCAAGTTATTGTGATTCTTGTTTCTTCCTTCAACAGCTTCTGAACTCCCCTTCCCTTCTGTTTTAGCAGTTGGTGCATTGGGGTTTTTTTTGGCAAAATATCCTTTGCTCTGCTTGTTTACTTTGTAAGTGGTCATTCTAAATTGGTCTTGGGTACACGTACGCATTTTTCAGGCAGGTGTCAAATCGTGAATGGTGAATGCAGCTAACTCGCACTCTGCACAACGGCCGTGGCCTGTCTGCAGATGATGTTATGGATGAAAAGCTGTAGAGAAGCGCTTCGAGGCCCTCCGAGGGGTTTCCCAAGTAGTTCACTAAGCTGAAATCTTTCAGTTGGATATGCTGATTTTAGAAGAGCATTTCTGCAGCTCTAGAAATAACGTAATAAGAAAATGCCTCGTGCCTGAGGAAACGGCTTTGTCTGACGCTGGTTTCGGTAACTAGTGTTTTCTGATGTATGTGGTTTTTTTGGTTTTGTTTTAAGGAGCAAACATCAATGCTCAAACAGAAGAGACGCAAGAAACCGCGTTAACCTTGGCTTGCTGTGGAGGTTTTTTGGAAGTTGCCGATTTTCTTATTAAAGCAGGAGCTGACATCGAACTGGGTTGTTCCACGCCGTTGATGGAGGCTGCCCAAGAGGGTCATTTGGAGCTGGTTAAATATTTATTAGCTGCAGGTATGGAGCAATTTTGTGAACAGCTCTGTAGAGACTTGACATAACCTTGAGAGAAGAATACCTTTTTCCGTATCGGTTACGTATTCATTAGCGACTCCTTGAAGTTGACTGCAAAGGTTTGTGGAACCTGAAGTAATTTGCTTAGCTCGGCCCTAATTTAGCTTTTGAAGATGTAAGTTGCTGTAGACTTCCTTGGAACTGAACTTCTAGTTAATGTTAATTTTTATGTTTATTGCTCTAGAGTACAGTTAAGTTGTCAGTTTCATAGACGTTGGATTGGAAGGGGGAAGTTACAAATTTGCTATCTGATCTGGTAAAGACAATGAAGATGATGTTGTATTTTCTGTAGTGAACTTCATAAAGCTTACATACTTGTTACTGCTGCTTCAGGGGCTAACGTGCATGCAACAACAGCAACGGGTGACACGGCACTGACATATGCCTGTGAAAATGGCCATACTGATGTAGCAGATGTCTTACTGCAGGCGGGCGCGGACCTGGTAAGTCATTACCTTCTTTAGAAAATTAAATTAGGAAATAAAATCATAAATGTCTGTTTATTTGAGGGGTTTTTTTTGGTCCTGTGTCCATTGCCGAAAACTTACCGGGGTTGCTATTAATTCATGTAGTTGTATTCAAATGATCTTTTAACTAAGTGAGAATTGATGATGTTTTTGCGATGGATTTTAGGCTGTTTAATTACCAGGAAGCGCTTAGGTCACAGTTCTTTGGGGATTGACTAAAGCAAGCCATTCAAGGTTGCTTGTACAGAAAAATAGGGGCTTTTCTTCTTCTATTGTGTACAGTCGTGAATGGCATTCAGCTTCCAGCTGTTGGAGCTCGCGATGGGTTAGTACTTGCACCTGCACATTTGTGCTATTCCTTATGCAGCAAACTGTTGATAGTTCCGTTCTGATGTGACCTACTCTGCGTACCGTAACGGGATTAAGATGACGGGGGTAAATGGATTTTTACATTCCGGTCGGCTTGTACACCTGTATGTTATCAGAAAGGGAAGTTAAGCATGACAGAACACATTTTGTTTAACTAAAATTCCCACCACGTGCTTGAAAGCTTCTTGTCCAGGAGTGTCACACCTGTACAGAGGTAGGTAGATGGTTTAATTTGTCTGCTAGGTACACTCAGTTGAAATGTTATATAAATTTTTGTCTGCAGATTGTGAAACACTAAAAAAGTATCTTCCATTCTGGTATCGGTTCATTCAAAAAACCAAAATGCTGAATTGCATCCTTTGACATGTTCTAATTTGGAATTTTGAATTTTAAGCCTTTCTTTATCTGCTCTAGGAGCATGAATCAGAAGGTGGAAGAACTCCTCTCATGAAAGCTGCGAGGGCAGGTCACGTTTGCACGGTTCAGTTCTTAATTAGCAAAGGTAAGAGCGTGCAAAGGTTTTGGTTTTCCTGCTGTTAGAAATAGTCAAAGTTAAGAACATGTCAGTACTACTGTGTAGCTTCCTTGGTTTTATTACAGAAGTTTTAGCTCGAGTAGGTTAGTGATTCTGGAACTAGACACGTAATGATCACCTCCGGTTTTTGGCGAGATGAGCAGGAACTGCAACTACTTCTAAAAATAGTTATGTTGCGATCTCTCGTTCGCAGTAAAAGTGGTGACAGCAGTAGTGGTGGCTGGGTGTCTCCGTGCTTCTGGTGCAGTTTTTGAGCACTGTGTCCTCAGAAGTTTGACTTCCAAGTGTCTGTTGGTTTCAAAGCTTTGACTACAGCTTGCTCGGTGTTGTCAGAAGTATCAGCTCCAGCCTCACTTCCATCGCCGGTGAATGCATAGAGTTGATACAGAGCTCGGAATTTCTGTTTTCTCTCTTGAGATGATTCCAAAAGATTTTCCTTGTACCTTTCTTCTATGGAGCGGGGCTGGCCTAAAGCTTTCAGTGACATATTTTTCTCTGTGTATATTGTAGAGGAAAGAAGCAGAGCTGCAATTAATAATCTGCTTGCTGGCGCTAAGATGCGTGAATTCACGCACTGGACCTTAGCGTTTATTTTTTGGGTCTGGTTTTGTGGTTTGTTTTTTTTTTTTAAGAAGAGGCATAGCCCTGGCACAATTGCTGGCAAATACAAATCCAGTAGGTTCACCCGCCGTGTCGTGTTCCGTACTTACGATGTAGCCGTTCGAACAGAGAGTTTGGAGTGCTAGCCCGGGTAGGGTTGGGGTTTTTTTTTGTCATGTGATGTGTTAAATGGTCTTTGGATTATAGTAGTAATTGATGGTTTGATTTACTTTGCCAGTTGTAAGACTGCAGCCACGGGGAGCTACGTTTTCATATTTAAGAAAAAAGTTAACTTCCTGTTGCTACTGGAGAGGAGAACCTGTTGAAGTCTTAATTAATAACCTTTCCCCCTCTATCTTTGAAGGAGCCAACGTGAACAGGACCACAGCTAACAACGATCACACAGTATTGTCGCTGGCCTGTGCTGGAGGTCATCTGGCAGTTGTGGAGTTACTGCTAGCTCACGGTGCTGATCCTACGCACAGACTGAAGGTTTGTCGCTCAACTATCTTACTCTTCTGCGAGGTAGACTTCCTTCAATGTTAAAACTTCAGATATGAAGGGAATTGGCTCCTTTCGTGTTGTCTGTGACTGACCCAACATGTCACGACTTAAGTAGAAGTAAGGTGCCAGAGCTGGTATTTCAACAGGCGGGCGTTATGCTTGTGCAGGTATTGATAGAAGTTTGAGTTAGGAGGGAAGTGCAGGTCTAGAGATGACCGTGACTGTAGAGGTTGTGCTCCGATTCAAAGGTCGTAATTGTGCAAGAGGAAGGAAAATCTGAAGGAGTAGTAGGATTTTTTTTTGGAAATACTTAATAGAGTTGTTACGTTTCGGTGTGGAGTTGCCGCAGATGGAATGACTATTTATTAAAGCAGTCTTAACGGATCCTGTGTCTTGTCTCCCAAAATGCTTCGGTGTTGCCGTGTTTTGACGATGCTGTTTCCTAATACTGCGATCCTTCCCTCTTTAGGATGGATCAACTATGTTAATTGAGGCAGCAAAAGGCGGCCATACCAGCGTGGTTTGTTACCTTCTAGATTACCCAAACAACTTGCTTTCTGCTCCTCCACCTGATGCTACTCAGCTGACCCCACCATCCCACGATTTAAATAGGGTAAGATTTAAGGGCGGGTCATCTGGATTTGTGGGGCTTTTTTTGTGTTTCGTTTTGCAGCTTACTGAAGAGTTTAAAGATGGGAGAAGTCAGCCGTGTGATGTTGCGAACTACTGAACACCCTGAAAACGACTTAGACCTGTCGTGAAAGCCGTTAAGATTCTTTGAGCATCGCGATGTAGTGCTTTCATTGTTCTTACCGCTTTATAAATATTACTGGGAAAAACTGTGAGATAAAAAAAGGCCAGCACGTGGAAAGGTTTGCTTTAGTGAGGCTCTTCAGCATTACTTACGTAGGCTATCGTGGCTTGTGTTTGCTTTGTCGTAGCGTAGCGTTGTGCCACGCTGAGATGAGTAATGTTTGGCAATGAGTTTCTTAGGTTAAAAATCCAAAGTGTATGCAAGTCAGATGGTCTCAAATCGTTAACTGTTGAACTCGGCGTATTAAAAAACCGTATTACATGTTGTTAGTCGCTGTTGAAGTCTGCTTTTCTAACAGGATTTGTTTACTTTCTATTGAATTATAACTAGATTAGATTATGAGAAAAGTAATCTGTTAGTATCCAACGTTTTAGGCTCCTCGTGTACCAGTGCAGGCGCTGCCCATGGTCGTCCCACCCCAGGAGCCTGACAAACCCCCTGCTAATGTCGCCACAACCCTTCCCATCAGAAATAAAGGTCAGTCTTAGTTCTGGAGCTTATTTTCTAAATATCCTTCCTAGGTAGAAGCTAGAGGGTTGCGCTTCTGGCAGAGTAGTCCCTATGAAGAGTGTTTATGGATTCAGTCAAGGAAACTGCAATTATTTTTTTTTTTTTTCCTAAGGGTTTGCTTATCCTCCAGATGCGTAGTATCAGTCATCTAACCCTGTAACCTTAAAGCGTCAAGAAATCTGCCTGAGTAAATATATTTACATGCGTGTTAGTCTAACATACTGGACTAATGCAACATGTCACCCAGAAGCCTATGCAAAATTGATAATGGAAGTTGTAAAAAACACTGTTAATCTCCAGATCGTAGCTGACTTAATAACTTGTGTTTACTTAGGATAGTAATCTTGGAGTGGGTTTGACTAATCTGATGGAAGGCGGAATTTCTTGTGCTATAAAACATTTAGTCTGATGTGGCTCAGGTCCTTCCAGGACTAAATTTGCATCTAGTTCGGTATCGCCATTTTGACACTTAACGCTTTCTGTACTTAAGAATTTTCTTCCAAAACAATTTTTATCAAGGATCAGCAATAGTGCAAATACAGGCGTGCATGTCATAAAATTAATACTGTGTGTACACTTGTATTGTTCTGGAAATACAGCGAGGATGACTGGAAGAAACTGGGCACCTCCACTGACTCAAACCCTGAGTTTTGATTTGCCTTTCGCCCTTCAAAATTAACCGATTGTTCCTTCTCCAACCGGTATGGCAGACCATGTCAGCTGTGTTACCGTGGACTTCTTCATAAAAGATGAATTGGATTAGTCCATCGCTCGTTCTTACGGGAAGGCTGAAATATTTGCCTTGCCTGGGCGGAGAGCTGAGTTTTGACACAGGCAAAGTCATGTCTGCTATGGATAAAACGTAGTGGCTAAACATGCCCTGTTAGATAATGTTAGGTGAAAATACCTATCCTGGGTTCTAGCGCTGTTTGTCAACTGAGCAAAGCTGGATACCTGTAGCGAAAGGTTTCGGTAGTCCTAGACAGCGTAGTGCTTCCTAAAAGGTACCGCGTTACTCGCAAAGCCGGTGGCCTAGAACAAGTCACCTGTCCCTTGAGATGTTTTTGCATCACTTTTGCCGTGCTTCAGGGCTGTAAACGTACGTTTATGTCTTAACGCGATGCCAGACGCGAAACATCGAGTAAAGAGACAGCCTGTCCTTCCTTTTTTTTTTCCATTTACCTTGTAGCACCACTTCATAACAGCGGCTCTAGAGACAATCGCTTCATTTGGCGAAAGCGTAACGATTGTTGGAGTAAATATGTCAACGTAGCGCAGGGTTATTTGGAATGCAGGTGCAGTAACCTGTGCTGTTAAATTGCGATCTGACTGCTGAATTAAAATTGATAGCAAAAGGTACGGTTCTCTTGGAGGGCCTCGCGGTACGCGCTGACCTTCTGTGGGTGCTGTGTCTTGGTGCGTAACCTGCCACTTAGCATCCCAGCAGTAGCTCTATAATGAGGATGCCGTTCATATGCACTTCCATTGGTTCTGAGGGGGTTTCTTTTTCACACAGCTGCTTCTAAACAAAAGTCCAGCAGTCATTTGCCAGCAAACAACCAGGATGTACAGGGTTACATCACCAATCAGTCTCCAGAGAGCATTGTAGAAGAGGCTCAGGGCAAGTTGACAGAGCTGGAGCAGAGGATAAAAGAAGCCATAGAGAAGAACGCTCAGCTGCAGTCCCTGGAATTGGCACACGCTGACCAGCTCACCAAAGAGAAGATTGAGGAGCTGAACAAAACGAGAGAGGAACAAATTCAGAAGAAACAAAAGATTTTGGAGGAACTGCAGAAAGTGGAGCGAGAGTTACAGCTGAAAACTCAGCAGCAGCTAAAAAAGCAATATCTAGAGGTAAAAGCGCAAAGAATTCAGCTCCAGCAGCAGCAGCAGCAGTCTTGCCAGCATCTGGGACTACTGACTCCCGTTGGGGTAGGAGAACAACTCTCAGAGGGAGACTATGCACGATTACAGCAAGTGGACCCCATCTTGCTTAAGGATGATCCTCAGCAAGCTGCTGCGCAGACGGGTTTTGCACCAATTCAGCCTCTGGCGATGCCACAAGCTTTGCCTCTGGCGGCAGGTTCCTTACCTCCGGGGTCCATCGCAAATCTTACAGAACTGCAAGGTGTTATAGTTGGACAGCCAGTATTGGGCCAAGCACAACTAGCAGGGCTGGGGCAAGGAATACTGACAGAAACACAGCAAGGGTTAATGGTAGCCAGCCCTGCTCAGACGCTCAATGACACGCTGGATGACATCATGGCAGGTGGGTTTATATTGTTACGAGCAGGTATACTATTTACTTGACCAGTTGAGGGTATGTCCACTTCTTCGTGTGTGTGCGTGTGCGTGCATGCGCGTGTGTGTTTGTGTATTCCCGCTAGCTCTACAGCAAGTACCGCTAGCCTCCCGCTCCCTGTCCTTAGGAGTTCAGAGAAGTAGTTTTAACTTTTCAATTTGCAGGGTTGCCTTGCCTTTTGTTGAGCTAACTGGTGCCTGTTTGTCAGGTTGGTATGTCAGAAGTGGCTGTTTTAACCCTTGGTAGTCCGGGGGGGGGGGGGTCCTAGGGTCTAACAGTTCTGTTTCGACCTGTTTGTGGCTCAGGAGCGACATCGTGGCGATACGGGTTAGTACTTTGGCCTAGCTGACCGAGAACTGACTGGGAGCACTCAGAATCGGGTTCGAGCAACCGTAGCACGCCAGCAAGCCTGTAACGCGTAAGGAACCTGTAGGCTCGTCTTCCGGGTGAGAGCTGCTCTAGTAGGTCTTGAGCAGTCTGCCTCTTGGAAGCTTTTATTTGTGTTGCGGAAAAAAAAAAATCTCATAGTCCTATGACTTTGAAAAATGTCTACTCATTTATATGGCTGCTTTACCCACAAACCCCAAATACAGCCTTACGAATATTGTCTTTGTCACTTCAGAGACTTCTTTACCCAGGGACATCAGTGCTCTAAGGCCTTAAGCTGTAAAATAGAAGAATGAAACGCGGCTTAAATACCTTAAGAAAAGCAAGTTGTTAGCGTTTCTTCCCTTTACGCCTGCTTCAGTTGCACTTAATCCCCTTTCCGTGTTGAAGTAGTTGCTGAAATAGTCGTTTTGAGTACTTAGCTGAGTGGAGATCAACTGTTAGGACCTGGTATTAAAAAAATCATGTCGGCGGACAAGAATTCGCTGAGGTGCTTTTGGTAAAGCTGATGAATTTTCATTTTTGAAAGCGCTGTGTCTTTTCAAACACAAGCGTGTTTCGTAAAGCATGGCAGGATGAGGGTCGTGTGCCAGAGGAAGGGCAAATGTCTGAGAAGGTTTTAGCCCAGAGGCGTAGGGGTGCGGAGCCGGTCCTGTGTGTACTGCAAGCGATAGTGGGGTACAATGATGGGTATTGCTGTAGAGGTCAAGTGTTGTTGCTAGACCAATTCTGGGACTTGCTTGCTATCAGAGAAGCTAACTGGTGTTAGCTCCACACGCTGCGCCTGCGAAGACGGTGAGAGTGCACGGAGTTCAGGGGCTTAGGGTTGGGGTTTTTTTTGTAAAGAAAGAAATAGGATCAGTTGAAAAAGTAGTGAATAATCCTTCGGTTCTTAATTTGGGCTCCTTGCCGATCCTGTCGCAAGTCGTGACAAGCGGAAGGTTCTTCCTTCAGCTTCAGGTTTTGGACAAGTTCTTTGCTTGCTGGGAGGCTACTGAGCAGAAGTGTGTTCTAGGGTCAGTTACGTAAGTCTTGAATGGCAACATTGCATATGTTAAGTGGTGTGTTAAGGATATATGGAAAAAAAAAATCCCCGTAATTAATAGCAGACTTTCTTAAACTGGAAACTAGGCAAAGGGCTATGTCTGCTAACAGAATCTCACAAAGAAGTTCGGGAATCTTGAAGCACTTGATAAGATGAATTGCTGGAAGCTACCTTGTGGGATGAGTCAGTTTGAACTGCGACTCTCTAAGACAGTAACCTAAGAAAGAATAAGCATTGACTGTAAGTTCTTAAGAGAAACTCAATACTGAAAAAATAAGTGTAGAGCACCAGCATCACAGCACGATCGGGAGGTCCTGTCCCACTTGCGACGCGTGCAGGAGCTGCGGCGAACTGAGGATGCAAGCTTTTATTTACTGGTGGAACTCTGGTTAGTACCTGGGAATGGATATGCTGTTCTTGCAGAGGGATGCACGTAGGCCTTTGCCCTTGGAATATTAGGAGACTTCCATGTATTGCTAGGCAGCTAGTGACGTGTGGGAGTGAGCCTGTTAGCGTCCACCTTTCAGACTGTAAGTAATAATCACCAAGTCTGCAGGTATGGTGTCCAGGCGTCGTCCGTGGAGCTGTTAGCGCACAGAAGCGATGCTGTGTGTTTGTGTTTGAATTCAGAGCTTAACTTTGGCTCCTGTAATTGAAGGCATGTTATGCATCTGAAGTGTTCTGTATTTCAAGGGTGTGTAGCAGGAACGTAGTTTTTAGTAATTTAATACTACAGAGAAATTGGGAGCAGAGGAGAAGAAAGTGATGTGGAACAAGCCTGCTGAGTTGGCTTGAAACAGGCCGGAAAAAGCTGAGGTACCCGGTGTATTTCCTCTAACGTGGGGTTTTTATGTTTCAGTCCCTCATCTCGGCTTACTGCCCCGTAATGTCAAACAGTTCTGTTAGACGTCTAGTGTTGCCATTCCAGGAGATGAGGAATAAATGTCTAAGAAACGTGCTCTGCCCACGGTGAGCCAACACGAGTGAGGAAGTTAGTGGTTGACATAAAGATGAACTGGAATGGTGCTTGGTGCTTGGTTTCGGTGACAGCTTGCCCTTAGTGAGAATGCAAAGTATTAACGGAAGCAGCGAACGTGAGTAGCGCTGACAGTCCCGTGTTCTTCCTCAAAACGTCAGTCTTTTTTTCCAGAAGCACCTTTTGAGTTAGGACATGTGGACGAGTGAGGGAAAAGTCCTGTTGCCTCTAATGTTCGGTGTCTTGAGTTCATTCTCAAGGTTTTTAATTTGTCAGCTTGGCTGCTGTCGTTCCTCCCCTGATACTGGGGCTGCAGTTGTAAGCCAGATGTTCCTCTGGATGGTGAGGCTCTTGGGCGTGGGGAAAAGGTAGCAGCTGCGAGCATGTGTTTTTTTGAGTTCAGGCTAAGAAGAAGGTGATGTGTCCCGAAAGACATCAATAGGAAGAGGAGCTGTGCTCCTAATAGGGGTGGGCACTGCACTGTTTGTCTAGTATTG
The DNA here is from genome assembly GCA_013398225.1 of Steatornis caripensis. Classification (NCBI taxonomy): domain Eukaryota; kingdom Metazoa; phylum Chordata; class Aves; order Caprimulgiformes; family Steatornithidae; genus Steatornis; species Steatornis caripensis. The sequence goes on from VZSC01018812.1 coordinate 152,034, forward strand.
AAACAAATGTGAAAGACACTGACTAGAGTAGGGAAGTGGTGCTTGGAGCGATGGGTTCTGGCTGAGAAGCCCGACCTTGTTTTGTGAAGTGATTAAGACCGGTAGCTGGTCCTGCGCCAAGGCATGTGTATGTACTAAAATATTCTAGTAGCGAACCAGCTTTGAAGACTTTGGTATCCTAGGCACGGAGTAATAGTGCTTGAATGTTGAAGTACGGACTTCTAGTGAAATTCTGCCACTGGTCCGTTAGGAGTGGGTGGAAGGGCATGAGGGAAAGATGAACCGCTGACTGTCGGTGCCTTTACGTTTGATGATGAAGCTGGTCCGTTAAGTCTTCTTTGCTGCTCAAGACCGTTGGGAAAACCTTTTGGCTTATTGAGAACTTTTTGTTTGGATACCGTAAAGGTTCTGTTGGTTGCCCTTGGCATGTTCGTTACAAGCTTGACCTCTGCACAAGTATGTTGAAATAAATATAATCCAAGTCACACTACCTATAGAAATTAATATCTTGTCTCAGTGAAGTGTGCCGTAGGGATATGAGCTATATTTGTACATGAATTATTGCTGAAGCACAGTTGAGATATATTTAACATCAGAATTGTGAGTCAACAAGCATATTCTCTACTAGCACGCGTGAAAACATTTATATGTGGGTTGTACAATAAAGGGTTTTTTTCCTTGTCGAAAGAAGGGTGTTTGCTTTTCAACATGTCTCTCTTTTTTTTGTTACTGGGTTTGGGTTATTTTTTTCATACCCCTCACCGCAACACCATTGGTATAAAAAATAGACTTTTCCTGAATTGAGACCTTCGAGACTAACTTGATTTGTTTTTTGTTTTTTGGTTTTTTTTTTTTTAAATCTGAGGATTTCAATAGTGCCTCCTGTAACACAGTAGATGCTCCGCAGCCCCCATATTGGGACTATAGCAGTAATGCTTAGCAACTGTTTAAAATACATGTGGTGCTGTAGCGGGGTTAAGTATTTCTTGTGTGGATTATTTGGTGATGATGCTTTTATATCATCCGAGTTAAGAGAACTTGGTTAGCTTCCAGTCCATTTCACCATCGTTACCGGGTTCTTTTGGACTGACGACTTCTTATCCTTGTATTTGAAACCAGTTTGAAGTTGTGTTGTTAAGCTATTTCTAATTTACGGTCAGAGTAAGAAATAAGAGAAGTTTAAATTGGGTGCTCCACCCGATAATATTTCATTATGATCTTTGGTTATTTGTCCTCTGTGCAGAACTCCCTTAGGCCGCAGGTTTTGACCTTAGGCCAGAAGATTGTGGCTTAGCTTCTCTATGTTTCTTCTAATCTGTACCTTATGACACATTTGTCTCGTGACATGAGAAGAGTTTTCAAAAGGCACTCTGATATAAATATCAAGGGAGTTTGAATCTTCATTTAAGGCTAATCATAATCGCTCCGCTGTAAGTGGGGCGTTCTTTGTTTCTCTCAGTGCCATTTATTAGCTTCTTTGCTGGGATTTGGTCTAGGAAGACCAGCCATTAAGTTAGTAGCGGATGGAGAACATAGCTGCCTTACAGAGGAGGGCGTACGCAAATTGGCATGTTAGGATACAATTTTGGGGGCATCTGTTGAAAGACTTAACGGATCGAATTAAATGTAGGCGCCAGTTAGCAATGGCTGGCGGTTAGGGGTACGGCCGACGGTTAAACCTGTTTGAAAAATGAACAGGACTAGGTAAGCTGGGGACAGAGGCATTATTTTGATGGTCCGTGAGGTTACTCGGTGGTGCGTACTAGATGAACGGCGACAACATCGGGAAATGGAGTTCCTTTCATTTTGCAGTTAAACGCTCTTTTGTCAATTTGACTGGAGAAGTGTCCGATACTTCACTTACCCCTTGCCGGATCGCACCTGATAAAGACCTGTAGAAATCCTAAGAAAAGTCAGGGAGAGAAACAGTGAATTTTTTTTAAGGAAAAAAACCCCAGAAGCAGTAACATGGGCCTTCTTTCCCCAAAGGCTCTTCTACATTCAGGTTTGCTCTGTGCTTTTACACTTTCTGTGTTCGAATTGCATTTCAGGAAGTGTGGCAGTCGGTGCTATTTTCTGTCATGTCGATACACTGTCATGAGCTGTAAAATGATACTACCTTTTGCTTGTCCTAACAACCGTGACCAAAGTTTCTGCAAAACGGCTCTTAAGAAACTTCCGCTTTTCTGGTTTCAACAAATTCTGCCATGTGAGCATCCCGACACTAGCACTGTTGCTTTTTTGTGATGTTAATGGAAGCTGGGGTGGTGGGGGTTGAAGGTTGAACACACTGTTCTATGAGGATGTTTAAACTGTTCTAAGAAGAGTTGCGCAGGTACCCATTGATTGGCCGTGTTCTGCAGTCCTGCTTCGAAAGGTATGGCACGCCTGGTCCAAATAATGTCTGAGTTGTTGTAGGAAAGATTTTCGCTATAAAAAAAAAAAAAAGAAAATGCGTGTTTTGTGATGAGCTTCTAGCAAACATGCAGATCTGATACTTACCTATTTCTTTAACCTAATACAGTTAACCATTTTCATAGCTGTTAAATTCAAAGAGTTGAAGGTTCAAAGATTGGGTTAAACGTGTAGAAAATATGTATTGTCCAAGCGAAAAGTTCTTCGAGAGTTCTGTCTGTCGGTGGGAGTTCTGCCCCACTGTCCATTTATTGTCACGTTAAGCGTGTGAAGTCAGGTGGTTTGCTTTTACTAAGCGTAATTATTCTGTTCAACAGCAGTGAGCGGAAGAGCGTCTGCAATGTCAAACACTCCTACCCACAGCATTGCAACTTCTGTCTCCCAACCTCAGACGCCAACTCCGAGTCCTATCATTTCTCCTTCAGCCATGCTACCGATCTACCCTGCTATAGATATCGATGCGCAGGTAAGCCTGCAGTTGTCACTACAGCGCAGGTGCGTGAAGCTGTTTTGCTTCTGCATCCTGAATAACTAAATAATGGTAAACAGCTCGGTTGTGTAACGAATTGAGTTCTAGAGTCTTGATTTTGCTGCGTTTACAAAGCCTGTACGACTTCCCGGAGAGCTGCAGCTCATTGCTCTGCGCTCTCACCGTGCGAAAGAGACTGTCTTTGAATGACCGAACGTTTGTATTTCTGTTTCTTAGTTGTTGGAGTGGTTATGAGAAACAACACAGTTGTTTTCTGACAACTTTGTCTTTATGGCCTCGAATGGTAAGACGAAAATAAGCCTTAAAATATTGCACGCTGTTTTTTCCCATAGCGCTTGAAGTTATTGGCCTGTGATCACCCAGCAAAACAGAAGTGCGGAAGTATTGAAACTAATACTTTCTGTACATTTTTTAAGAGGAGAAAATAACTCATGCTGTCATTTGAACTGAAGAAAAGACGTTTCTGTAATGAAAGCAGTCTTAGAAAGGGCTACTTCAGGTTGGCTTCAAGCTACCTGGACTTAAAAAAAAAAGGCACATGTGCTACTAACTAGCATATGCGTACGCGTAGTTCTAGACTGTACGTAACACGGCTAAGATGCGGGCAGTGCGTAGAAGAAGAAAGGCATGAGGTGGTTGTGGATAAAGGGAGAGAAACCGAAGGATAACCTGTCTCAGCTCCTTCAGCTGCTCTTGGCACTGGGCTTGGTTTCTGCTGGGACCGTGTCCGGGAGCTCTTGCCATAACGTGACCGGCCTCGTCATTAGCTGGTAGACACCAGTGCAGACCAGCGTTACGACACCTTGCCAGCAATCCTGGGTCGTAGTAGAGTAAAGGAAAACTAAGTTCTCACAGTAGCTAAGAACTGTGTGTCTGTCTGCGGGTTTCGTGTGTTTTTCTTGTTTGAGACACGCAGTTGTAGTCAGTTCCTGTGCTGTAAGTAACAGTGCCGGTCATCCTCTGTGTCAGCTGCACCTTCAGGTAGGATGCTGGTAATCTGCGGGGGCCCCAGCAGCACAGAGAAATTAAATGTGCGTTGCTTCACTGCGACTGTTCAGTAGGCAGACTGAAGGTTGACGAGGGCTCGGTGCTGTTCCCGAGAGCTGTCCGCCACTAGACATGCTCCCTTGGGGGCCACGTGTGAGTGCTCGGCGTCGTGCAGCCAGCTATTCTATCTGCCGGTCACCTCTCTTCACCCGGCAAGGGGAACCGGGGAAAAGGGAAGGAGACCCATGGGTTGAAATGGAAGCAGATTTAATCAAATAATAATAACAAGCTAATGGCAATGCCGGTACCAGTATAAAACACGAAGTTACGTGTGGCCCGTACAGGGGCCGCGAGCTGCGCGCTCCTGCCGGCGAGTGCCAGACGCCAAACCCTGCGAGCACCCTAGCTCCGGCGGCGGCGTGGCGGTCACAGCGAAGGGGAGAGCAGCCTTTGGGAGGAGCACAGGCGAGACTCTTCAGGGACAGCCGCCACTGAGCAGGGAGAGGAGGAGAGGGAGGCCCTCCCCAGCCGACTTGACAATTTATAGCGAGCGTGACGTTTATGGTGCGGAACACTGCTCGTGGCCAGCCTGGGTCAGCTGCCCTGCCCCTGGCTCCTCTGAGCTTTAGCACCTGGTGTGCTCAAAACTGCAAAAGGTCTCGATCTGTATGGAAACCCGCGTGCCGTGGCAGGCCACAAACTAAACCAAAGTGTCTTACCAGCTTTGTTCCCGTGGAGCAGAGTGCTGCCGTCTCCTCAAATGTGGGTTTCGTGAACAGAAAAACAATTCTATCCCTGTGAGGACAGGACAGTGCCCTAAAGGGAGGAAACTTAAAAGCAGAGCATAAGCTTAAAGAATGCTGTGTGTTTTCAGTTGTTATGGTTGTTGGATTGCTGTGATACATGGGCTCGCTGTAGCTGCTTTCTACTGTTCAGAGGCTTCGGCAAGAGTGGGGGTGACATTGGGCATTTTTCTCCCTTTGCTTTAACCGGAGGGTTTAAATTTGAAGACGGACTTCTTGTCTTCGTTACACCACGTAAAGGTCATAGTCAGGCAGTGTGACGGCATCGATCTCCTTAGCAAAGCACAGATGAAATGTCGGTTCTTGAAGAACCAAGGTTCTTGCCAGCGGTTGTGCTCAAATCTCTCAACAGAGCTGACTTTAGGAGGAGAATCCTGTTACGAACTTGAATGCAAAAGATAACTTTGGGGTAATCGCTGGATGCGTCTTAAGCTTACAGAAGCTTTTTGTTTCATCTCAGATATAGATGTACTTGGGCTAATACGCAATGCAACAGGGGTTGTACTTGATAAAGGGAATACTTACCTTGTGTGTATCTCGTCTGTTTCTTTTAGACTGAGAGTAATCATGACACAGCATTGACACTTGCTTGTGCAGGTGGCCACGAAGAACTAGTACAAACGCTGCTAGAGAGGGGAGCCAACATCGAACACAGGGACAAGAAAGGTACGTATCCGCCTACGGCAGTACAGACCCTCTCTGTTTTTCCAGCGTACCACACTAAATACGTACACAATAAGCGTGGTCTCTGTGCGAAGCTTTTCTGCTTGCTTTTGTGGTGGTTGAACTTGTGTCACTTAAATTTGTGCTGCGAACGTGGGCCCTTCAAACACCCTTTCTCGTTTCAGGGTTTACGCCGCTTATTTTGGCTGCTACAGCTGGCCACGTGGGTGTTGTTGAAATCTTGCTGGATAATGGAGCTGATATTGAAGCGCAGTCTGAGAGAACCAAGGACACTCCCTTGTCTTTGGCTTGCTCAGGAGGGAGACAAGAGGTGAAGTAAAAATTCAGCCTTCAAAAGCAGCGTGTAGATTACATGTCGTGTCGGTATACTAAAACAATTTTCCAGATAAGTTACAGTAAGTCGATTCACCATTCTATTTCAGGATGGTGTTCTTTAAACAGGATTCAAAGAGCTTCACATATTCCAAGTTACGTATGGCAGCATGTTTGATTTAAATTGCTTGTTCTGTTTTTATAAGCTGGACCAGTGCTGTGCAGACGACCTCGTGACTGTAATCATTAGTGGCTCATTATGGAGCTTTTACCAGCACAGTCGGATGTGGAGGTGAACGCCGTGAGCGGTGGTGTTGAGAACCTGGAGTTAGACGTGAATCAGCTCCCTGTACCAGCCAAGAGTTTTCAAACGGGTTCTGTATGGGCCGTAGGGTATTGGAGTAGTGCATGTGACTCCAGTGTTTCTGATGTAAAACCACAGAAAACGTTTTTCAAATGATTGATTGAAAGTAAGTGTAGGGAAAGGTTTCTTTGAATGTGATGTGAAACACTCTGTTCTGTGACTAAAGTAGGGAACCTACGTTTTGATGGGGTTTTTTTTGTACCTGTTGCTACAAACCTTAAGTGTATAACTCCTGTGAATTGAACTCCTACTATTTGGATTGCCAAAGCCACAGTGGAAGCTATGTGTTCTGGTGCAGCAGCACCTTCCTCTGTCTGTGGCCATTTGGAAATTAATGAGGTTGGAGACAACTCTCCCACCTCCGCAGGTTGTTTCAACAGTGATAAAAGGCGGTTACTTCCCCAGACAAAATCTTAGTGCAAACTCGAGGCTCTTCTGGCCTGGTTTAAGTGCCGTCGGGAAGATTTGGGGGGATTAGTTGCAACGACTCGCGTGCTCTCTGGTGAAGGGGAATGCGTGCGTTGTAGTAAGTCTCTCACAGCAGCCTTTCCGGCCAGCGCCCTCATCCAGCAGAGGTCAATTCATGCTTAGCTTTTCAGAGGTTCGCTCGATGTCTGTTTCTGAAACAGTTTTTCTTGGAGGAACGCATCATGTGTTCTTTCATGGTTTTTTGGGAAAGAAGATGGGGAAATGCTGGGCGGTAGACATGATGTCGGGATGCCCTCCCGCCCCGGTTTTTGTATTTGGCAGTACGTTTGTCCTGTGTGTTCGAGGGGAAGTGTTCTGATTGAGAAGTCCTTGGCTTCAGTTGCGCGGGTCTAATGTAAATGTGTTTTACGCTAAAAAGCTGACAGCAGAGCGAATTAAACATTGCAGTGGAGATGACACTGTGGGTTTTCACCTCGGAGTTTGTTTTGATTTTAAGCTGCTAGGTGGTTTAGTTTCTTCCCAAAGTCTCCCGCGGAAACCTCATTAGAGAACGTAAACTTCATGCAGTACATGGAAAGGTGTGAAATGTTGGGTTGTAAATTAATTCCTAAGGAAGGCGTGATGTAAGAAGTATTTGTATTGTTTTCGCCAGCGTACGGAGACAACCAACAAGGGATGTGTATGTCAGATGGCTCTTGCATGAGATTCCCGTGTACAGTTAACGCCCGGTTCGATGCGGTGGTGTAAATGGGGAACGTGAGATAAAAGCATGTGACTCCTTTCTTGTTCGCTGCGCAGCTTTGGTTTGAGGACGAGTTTTTAACTTGATAGCGAACCGAGCATTAAAATGGGAGACGACAAAAAGCAGAGGGCTTCGTGCTCCTTACTCAAATCGGATCTGGTTTTGGCAGTCTTTAGAGGCAGCTGAAGTGATCTTAAAAAGTAATCAATTTTTTCTCGCTGTGTTAAACACCTTGATACGAGTGATTTAAGCATGCTGATGAGCAACGATTACTGATTTTTTTTTTAAAGGAAGTTCTACAGCGGCTTTGTGGACGTAGTTGCAGCCTCACGGGTTCGCGGAGGTGAGGAGTATAGGGAAGCAAACCAGTAAAATAGCTTTGTTACTGATGGAAGATGTCAACGGTATATTTAGTCTTCAGAAACATTTGCCCTGGATAAAATTGCAAGTTCAGGAGAAAACCAGATGTTATTTCTTAAAACTCTACAGGTGGTGGAGTTGCTGCTAGCTCGAGGGGCAAACAAAGAGCACAGGAATGTTTCTGATTACACACCTTTAAGCCTCGCCGCTTCTGGTGGCTACGTGAACATTATCAAGATTCTGCTAAATGCTGGGGCAGAAATAAATTCCAGGCAAGTTCCCTTTTCACCCCTTCTCTCGTGGTTTTTGTAGCGTTCTGAGTTCTCGCCCTTTCCAGAAGGATTTCTTGACAGCTACGTGGAGCAAAATGTTACTGTTGTTACATGATCGAAACCAGTGTATTGTTCATTGCGTAGCAGGCTTCTTTCCTCTTAAATTGGAGACGAAAGGCTTTGACTGTCCTTTTCTAATGCTCCCTTGCCTTCCACCTCCCTCTGCGCATGTTGTTAACTGCTTTCCTGTACCGTACTATCAGTTGTCTTTGTCGGATGCAAATCTTTCTTTTCGCTCTGGTCGGCCTGCTGGATCGCAATTAGTTCTGGGTTACGTGAAGGAAGTGTGTGTGTTTGTTATCCCTTTGTTTTCCCTGTGTAGTTGAACGAAAGTTTTTTCTGTGCGTGCGTGCATGTATATAATGCTTTTGCATCCGTTGGGAAACAGAAAATAGCTGAGCTGTGCACGGCACGAGTCAAACAAAAGGTCAGAGCAAAAGCTGCTCTCCTCTTAAGACTTGGTGTAAATCTACAGCAATTCAAATGTAGTGTGCTCCGTATCTCCAAGGTATTTGTCCTAAGCGATGCTGCTACGGAGAACCTCTTTGGAGTTTCTGTACTAGTTGCTGTCTAGCTGGTTGTTTGGTCTTGGATAAATACTTTGCCTTCTCTAGTTTCGTTAGTCATTCAGAAATGTGATTATGATTTAACGAGGTCTTTGTTTTTTGGGGGTTTTTTCCTCTCTCTTTCAGAACTGGTAGCAAATTGGGCATTTCTCCCTTAATGTTGGCAGCCATGAACGGGCACACTGCTGCTGTCAAGCTCTTACTGGACATGGGCTCGGATATAAATGCCCAGATTGAGACCAACAGGAATACAGCCCTGACTCTGGCTTGTTTCCAAGGGAGAACCGAAGTGGTTAGCCTGCTGCTTGATCGAAAAGCTAATGTGGAACACAGAGCTAAGGTAAGGAGCAAGTAGCTGAGTAAGTCTCCAAAAGAGATGCTTGTAAGTCATCGCTTCTCTGTGGTGATCTGGTTTTCTTGCCTCTGGTGCAAGTTAACTTCTCCAGTTAACTTGTCTAGTTCACTTAACTGAACTGTACCGTACACAGTCATGAAAAATAATGGCCGCCCCTAAGGGCTACTGTTCTGGCGGTTACGCAGTTCATCAAAAAATGTGTTTTTTCGGAAGCCTTAATTCGTTTTCAGGTGCTTACAGGCGTGAGAATAGTAATCCGTTAACTTAATAAAAATGGAAGGTTTTAATGTGTTCAAAACCAGCTGGTATGTTGGCCTAGGTACGCTCATGGTCTCATGTCTCCTGCCTGGCCAGCTGCTTATATCCCTCCACAGCGGTGACGCAGAATTGAAAGGGGATGTGTGCGCTTGAGAGTCTGTGAGTTGACCCCGACTCTTTAAGTGAGAGGAAAGGCTGTTCACTAGAAACACTCGGAGTATTGAAGGGGAGGAGAAAACCCAACCTCCTACAAATGTGGCGTTCTGTTCTCCTTTTCCACTGTACTTAATGGTAGCCACAGAGGAGCTCAAAAGGACCTGCACGTATTGGTTGCTGCTAGGTATGCTTCTTGCTACAGTTACGTGTCCCCCTGACCTAACCAGATGCTTTCTGGATGTTGCTGTGTAGGATCTCGTAATTAAGGTAGGAAATGTGATCTGCATCATCTGTATAATAACTTGGGCACTTGATGGGACTCGATGCCGATGAGCCCCATGGGTTCGCAGTTGGTTGGGTTGCTTTTGAGAAGCCGACGGCAGTGGGCTTTGAATCCCTCTTAGCGCTCAGGGGGAGCCGCTGCGCTGAGCGGTGAAAGCTCTTTTCGAGCGTGCCGAAGAGGAGCTCCCCTTCGAAGTGTTACTAAGCTGTTAGAAAATTGGCCTGGTAACAGTTGGAATCTGTACGCCGGAAGTAGAGATACGTTTGCTGGAAGTTGAAATCGATCCTGGCTCTGAAGTAGAACAGCTGCCCCCAACTAATTGCTTGTTTTTCCTGCTTGCTTGTCTTAGACTGGTCTCACGCCGTTAATGGAAGCAGCTTCTGGTGGATACGCCGAAGTGGGCAGAGTTCTGCTGGACAAAGGTGCAGATGTAAACGCTCCTCCAGTACCTTCCTCCAGAGATACAGCTTTAACCATTGCAGCAGACAAAGGGCACTATAAATTCTGCGAGCTTCTCATTAGCAGGTACCGTATGTGCAAGTGCGCTGCCTGGCAAACGTTGTGGGTATGGCCTTACTTAGACCAACCTTCCCAGGGTAGGGCAGGTAACGGGGAAGTTCCTCTGTCTGTCGACCGTTACTGTGTATTTTGGTTGACCAAGAATCATCAAACCGAGTTCTCTTCGGCGTTAGCGTGCTTGCTTTTGCCCAAGCGGCGGGCTGATTGATTTTTTCCTGTGTTGCTGAATCACGAATGTTAGAAATAAGTAACTTCTTGTGAAATTTGCTTGTATCGTACTCAAAATCGTGACACGCAGCCTTCTCAGCTGGTAGTTTAAAGTCCTTAAACAACAGAAGATGCCCACAAAACATACATCTTAATGATTTCTTCTTTTTCTTGACTGATCACGATGCACAGTCAGTGTAATCGTTTCCTGGGTAGCTTTTGGATATGTCGTTTTCGAAGCGGTAGCACCAGTTGTTGGCTTGCACTTGAAATGTCTCCAGTTGTTCTGAGCTAATGAACAATACAGCGATGAAGAATGCTGGATGGGAGTTAATGAAGTACTTAGAGAAGCTTGAGACAGCTGACAAACAGCATGATTTAGAGCTTCAGAAACCTTTTTAGGCCGAGTCGAGGCTCTTGACAGCATCAGAAGAAATGAAAATGTAACTTGGGGAGCTGAAGCATTCTGTGAATGCATATGTTTGGTGTAAAAACGAGTATTGAATTTTACCCTGTTGTTCTCGTGCCGCACGTCCGGTTGAAACACGAAAAGGAAATCTGGTCCAGAGTTTTGACTGAACCGTGTTTGTTCTTGTAGAGGAGCTCACATCGACGTGCGTAACAAGAAGGGGAATACTCCGCTGTGGCTGGCAGCAAACGGAGGACACCTAGATGTTGTCCAGCTGCTAGTTCAAGCTGGAGCTGATGTGGATGCTGCTGATAACAGGAAAATAACTCCTCTGATGGCGGCCTTTCGAAAGGTAGAACGTGAAGTTCGACTTCGGTCTTAGCTAGCATTGTCTCGATGATCCCTACGCAGTTGTTATAAGTAGAACGTAGCTGACAGAAAGGACGTGTTTAAAAAAAAAAGTCAACTAATTTTCATACTTGGCATTGGATTTTCAGAAATAGGGGTGTGTGTCACCTGTATGTCTCTGTTAAATTCTAGTAAAAATGTGCTTCACCCAGGCTGATTCTCCTGGGTCTGTTGAAAGGTAAAAATTGCAGCGCGTTTGTGCGGGGAGGGGGAATATGTGATGGAACTGGGGGGAGGTTGGATTGGCTTCTTACGCAAGACAGGATGAACGCTTTTGCTGAGGTGAAAGTGCCGTTTAGCCTGACGTGACTAGGGATAATTGTTGTTAGCAAGGGAGTGTGGTACGTGGAAAATCGCAAGTGGCTGTAGGAGCCTGCAACTAAGTTGCCGGAGCTGGCCATTTGAAATCTGCCTAAGTAAAAGGCAGAAGTATGTGAAAGTGCGGCTGGAGTAAGGGCAACCTGTCAACACAATACTGTGCGTGCTTGCCTTCTCTGCCGTTACAAATGTGAAGAAGCGTGCTTCGCTAGTTTAGGGGGGTGATAAAGACTCAAAGACAGTTAAAAAATGAGCAAGTGTTGAGAGTGTCGTTTGAAGGAGTTGAAAATAAATATTTTGCGATGCGTGCTTGGCCCGAAGTGTTTCTTAGCAAACCAGAGGCAGCTGGCCTGGTATAAAATGTCGTCCTTGAAATTGCTTTTTCAGGGTCACGTGAAAGTGGTGCGCTACCTAGTGAAAGAAGTAAATCAGTTTCCATCAGACTCAGAATGCATGAGATACATAGCGACGATTACTGACAAGGTAAGACTGTAAGAAAGAAAATATTTGAGAAGGAATAGCACTGTGACAGCTTTGCAGTCGATGTTACGAGTGGTCTTCAGCTTCCTGGCACAGCAGATTTGCAGGCCAATGATGAGTCCCGTTGGAACTTTTCAGGAAAGAAAAACTGCAAAAAAAAGATAACGTCAGAGTAACTTTGCGCGCCTTGGTGCTGTCAGAATTGTAGTGAAGGTGGTGTCATGTATTGTCCATGCTGATTTTGAAGTGTTCTCCCAGCGATTGCCTCAGGTCTGTTTTGCGTTCCCCCGTATTAGAATCATAGAGTAGTTTGGGTTGGAAGGAACGTTTAAGGGCCATCCAGTGCAACCCCCCAAGAGCGAGCAGGTGTGTCTTCAAGTCCATCAGATTGCTCGGACCCCGTCCAGCCTGACGGTAAACATTTGCAGGGATGGGGCATCGACTCTGAGCGAGTTTGCGCTGAATTTATGATGGCTTTTGGAGTGGGGTGGGGTGGGAGTAACGAACTGAACTTCTGCTGAGAGCGCCTGTGAGCTTAAGTAGGAGATAAATAATCGTGGAAAAAAAAAGTTTGTACTAGAAGGAAGATAGAAAACATAATTGACACTAAAGTGGTTTCTTAGAACGTATTAAGCGGACCGCTCCTGTTCCCTGTGGAGGTTCAGGTTTGCTTGGTTTGTCCTCGGTTTGGATGAACTGGACAAAAGCTGTTTTGTAGTAAAAGAAACGAGAATAGCACGTGGTGCAGAAATGTGGGCGTAATGCTTCTGTCGCTTCACCGATCCGCTGCGGTGCAGTCGAGTTGTCTCCTTTCTGGGCATCCAATTGTGATGAGCACGCTGAGGCTGAAGAGGTGCTGATGTTCAAATTGGTATGTGTTTGATGGGCAGTGACCGACGGCTCTCTGCTTCCGTGGTGCTATGCGCCCTGTGCGTTTAAACACGTTCTCTGCTGTGAAGCCAGTATAGGCTTAACTAGTACTGTAGTATTCACGAATTTCCCGAATGTCTTAAAAAACCCAACAAACAAACAAAACCCCAAAACCACCAGAGTGGATGTACGGTGTGTTTTTATTTCTGCAGTTTCTTTACGTTACCATCCAGACATTTGGAATTAATTTCATTACATTTCTTGGTCTTGATAACGGGCCTAGGTTATGAACTGTTTGTGTACCTTTCATAGCACGCTGAGGCAGAGGTTTATACACTACACGTCACACCTGCGACTGAAATATCACTTGGCAAGGTTGGGCATGAAGAGGAACTTAAGGCAGGGAATTTCAATTTCTCCCTTAAGCTCTGGTGCAGTTCCTAAGTTAGAGGTGTAAGTTTGAGATGGTACATTCATTCGCATGCAGCGTTACTTTTTCAAACAGAGACTTGATGTACTTTATCATTTTAGGAGATGCTGAAGAAGTGCCACCTGTGTATGGAATCAATTGTTCAAGCCAAAGATAGACAGGCTGCTGAAGCCAACAAAAACGCAAGCATTCTTTTAGAGGAACTGGACTTGGAGAAGGCAAGTTGAAAGAGTTTGGAGCTGTGAATATGTATTTAATAAAATTCCTATTTTAGTTCCTTGAAGATTATATCCAGAGCTGAGCACCTCATCGTTCGGGTAATCTTTGAACTTTAGTTTGACTGTCATTCAGAGAAATTGCATCAAGGAACTGCGATGTAACTAGTACTTCTGGGGTAATAATGTACCAACAGAAGGATTTCTGAGTATAATTTCTATCAAGTGCATGGTAGACAGGCGTTTTCCAGTCACATCGGTGTGGATTTTAGGTCCAAACCCTGGTTTGTGTCGCAATCTATTTTTTTAGTTTTTAATAGTGTTACTGGAAATCACAGTACCGTAGCAGGTAGCTAATGGAAAAAATCGAAGTACGAGTACAGTGTCAGATGAGCGCACGCTTTGTGTTCGAGCTAGCTGAAACCATTTCGCGTTCTGATCTTCGAAATGGAGATGGCTGTGTTTGAACCGTACTGCAGAGACAGACAAGGCTACACCGAGAATCCTGAAAGCGCTTCTTGGAAAACTCTGGCTTAAGTTTGTATGGGGTCTGTCGTCTGTTTCTGTGCTGTCCTTCTATTAATATGAGTGAACAGTCTATTTGGGAGAAGTAAGTAAAAATCTGGATCGTACAGAATTTAGCTTCTGTCTTGTAAATACGTTTGTCTAAAATGCAAGTTCAGCTTCCTAGGAAATAGAAAACGTTTGTGTTTCATGAAAGGCACGGCACATCTTGTAATACTGTGCTTTGTCCTTGGCTTGTAGCTAAGGGAAGAAAGCAGGAGGCTGGCTTTGGCTGCCAAAAGAGAGAAAAGAAAGGAGAAAAGGAGGAAGAAAAAAGAAGAACAAAGACGAAAACTAGAAGAAATAGAAGCAAAAAATAAAGAGAATTGTGAACTTCAAGCTGCTCAGGAGAAGGAGAAGCTAAAAGCTGAAGGTGACTTTAAAATACTTGCCTTGATTTTGACACATGTCATGGATTTTTATTTCCGGTATTAAAAATTAGTTTGTTTGTCGAAACTTGAATGCAAGCTTTCTTAAGACTTGCTGGGCTTTGCTTTTGCTTCCCTTTTCTGTTAAGCCTGTAGATTAGCACAACGGCTTCAGTGAGTGTTACGGGTTAATTGTACCGTGGCGGTAATGTTCGCTTGGTGTTTTTTTTCCTTCCAGGTCCCAGTGCTTAAAACAAGGTCAATTGTTTTTTTTTTTTAGCTTACAAACAGAATGATAATAATGCTTAGCTGAAAAACCTGGCAATAGGGAATTTTGAAATACGTACAATTCTTTTTATCCATCGTAACTTGGCCCTTCCGTGTTTTGTGGCACTGCGTTTCATGTGGCGTGCTGAGAAATGGTTTTCACTGGTTGTTCCCTCGCTCTGAGGTACTGGAAGGGAAGGCGTGTGACAGGGTTTTTTTTCTGTTGTTTCATATGCTTATTCATGTTCCCTGATGGCTTCCGTCCGTCTTTCCGTGCCTGAATTCAGTTTCACATCTGTTGATGTGCTACTGCGTTTGTTGCAAGGAAAGAATCGAGTGCTATATGAGTTGGCGTAAACAAGGGGAGAGGCTCCACGGCCTGACATACCTAATAGTTTTACGTATGTCCGTATAGTTGGTGGTTCTGAATGTTTCTTGGAGTCTTGTCCGGTTACTCGTGAGTCGTCTAATAGGACAGGTGTGATTTGGAAAAGCAACCCAAAGAAGCTTCCTCAAGCCAGCTCAATTAGTACTTTTCGTTTTCGCTCTTCCCTCAGATGATCCAGAGGTGCCAATGGAGCCTCCTAGCGCTACCACTACAACCACCATCGGTATATCTGCAACTTGGACGACATTAGCAGGTTCCCACGGCAAGAGGAATAATACCATCACCACAACAAGCTCCAAAAGGAAAAACAGGAAAAACAAAGTAACCCCTGACAATGTTCAGATTATATTTGACGACCAACTCCCAATTTCCTATAGCCAACCAGAAAAAGTGAATGGCGAATCGAAGAGCAGCAGTACAAGTGAAAGCGGGGATAGTGACAACATGAGGATTTCCAGCTGTAGCGATGAAAGCAGCAATAGCAACAGCAGCCACAAAAGCGACAATCATTCTTCCGCAGCCGTTACTAACGCACAGAGCAACAAAAAGCAACCGTCGGTTCTCGTCACTTGTCCAAAGGACGAGAGGAAAGCAGTTACTGGCAAATCTACCATAAAGTAAGTTGCTGTGACCACGCGTGCCATTTTAAGGCGGTTGTTGCCATACGTTTGAACGCTACGCCTTTGTCTTGGTGGACTTGCGTTCTTAAGTCGGTTGTTAGGGAGTGGGTGAGGCGGCGCATCCTTGCTCTGGTGCGTATAAGGAGTGCAGATGCTGTTGCACTGTGAACTTGAACTTAGTAAAACCATCATCACGGATCTCGATTTAGGGAATCGCTGGGGTATTTTAAGATTTAGGCGTCTCCGTTCAAGCAGCTTTTTAATAACGCGGTGCTTTCGTGCTGGAAGACAAAAAGGGGTTGGGGAGCTGGAGAATATATACAAGTCATCCTTTTTGTTCGTTTGTTTGTTTCTACTGCATAATGACGGCATCCAATTTTCTTTAAAGGTTGTCTGAAGTTATTAGTGAAGTGACGAGTAATTCCTTGTCTACTTGCGCAAAATCTGGTCCTTCTCCCCTTTCATCTCCAAATGGAAAGCTAACCATTGCTAGTCCTAAACGTGGTCAGAAAAGGGAAGAAGGATGGAAGGAAGTTGTGAGAAGGTAAGCAAAATCCCCCTAACTCGCCCTTGTTGGTGTCCTTTTTCAGAAGGTTTTATCTAGCATAGCCCTCTCTGGGGTTGCTGAGTGACGGCCTTCTTAGCAGACCTGATGGCTGTCAGAAAATGACTGCTACGTAGGCTGAACCACAAAGCATAAAATTGCTTTGACCAGCCTGCCCACTGCTTCATGCCAAGGAAGCGTCTGCTAGTTAATACTGTTTCTTCTTCATATAGATCCAAGAAAGTTTCGGTTCCATCAACTGTGATTTCCAGAGTCATCGGCAGAGGAGGATGCAACATCAACGCGATACGCGAGTGCACGGGCGCGCACATAGACATTGACAAACAGAAGGACAAAACTGGAGACAGAATAATAACGATAAGGTAACCAGGCCGCTTGATTTGAGCCCTCCCGTAGGGGAACGCTTTGCTGTGTAGAAAAAGGAGAAGAGTTGACCTCATGGTCCCTTGGGAGACCCTTTTGAGACGGTCATTTCTTCGAGGCGGGGGAGACGCATGCGGTGGGGAAACGGAGAAAACTGCCGGTTGGTAGCGTCGTGTTTGTAGAGAGACGGCTTTTGAGACATGGTGGAGCTTGAACGTTAGGATTCTGTGTTTAGACTTGTTTGCACGTGGCGAAATATGTAGGTGTATTTAGGGAAGTAAATGATTTAACCATTGGGGGTTTTGGGGAGTTTTCAGCTTGAGCATCTTCATTGTCAGCAGCAAGAGCACGCCACGCTCAGTCTTCAGGTAGAGAGTTACTTTTCTGTGTGGGATAGCGTGACGGAAGACAGGCTGGATCGTGTGTGGGAGGTATTTTGCTATAATGTGTGCAAATGCTTTCGAAGCACTTTCCCTTTCCCCTTCCTTCCTTTCTACAGGGGTGGCACAGAATCAACAAGGCAGGCCACACAGCTCATCAATGCTCTGATTAAGGATCCAGACAAGGAAATAGATGAACTTATTCCAAAGAACCGTTTGAAAAGTTCAGCTGCAAACTCGAAAATAGGGTCGTCGGCACCTGCTACCACTACGGCTGCTAACAGTTCTCTCGTGGGCATCAAAGTGACCGCCGTAGCTGCTTCGTCAACATCTCAGACTGCCTCCGCGCTCACCGTGCCTGCAATTTCTTCAGCGTCTGCTCACAAAACCATTAAGAACCCAGTGAATAACGTGCGGCCTGGCTTCCAAGTTTCTCTTCCGTTAGCGTATCCTCCTCCGCAGTTTGCACACGCTTTACTCGCTGCTCAGACTTTCCAGCAAATCCGTCCGCCTCGGTTGCCCATGACACACTTTGGAGGTACTTTCCCACCAGCTCAGTCCACTTGGGGTCCGTTCCCTGTTAGGCCGTTGAGTCCTGCAAGAGCTACCAACTCGCCGAAACCTCACATGGTGCCTCGCCATAACAGTCAGAACAGCAGCGGTTCTCAGGTGAATTCAGCAAGTTCTTTGACAACTAGTCCGACAGCTACAACAAGTTCAGTGGCTTCTACTGTGCCTGGTTCTTCTGCAAACGGCAGTCCGAGTTCACCTTCGGTCAGAAGACAGCTTTTCGTCACGGTCGTGAAGACATCAAACGCCACAACGACCACGGTGACGACCACGGCGAGTAACACGAGCACAGCGCCTACGAATGCCACGTATCCGATTCCTACTGCCAAAGAACACTACCCCGCATCTTCCCCCTCATCTCCTTCTCCTCCTGCTCAGCCAGCAGGCGTGTCCAGGAGCAGTCCTTCCGACTGCGCGGCAGCCTCTCCGAATAAAGGTGCACCTTCGTCTGATCCGGAAGCGGGTAGTCCCCCAGCAGTGGAAACGAGCGGCTCGACCGGCAGTAGGCAGCCCGGTTCTGGTACCGGCAGCTCGTCCGTGCACCCTGCGCATCAGCAGCCTCCGGGAGCAGCTCTGCAAGAGGCCAGACCCTCTCTTCAGCAGCCTCAGGTTCCTGCACCAGATCCTCGAATGGTTGTGCCTCCAAACTTAGTAGCAACGAGCTCATCCGCTCCTGTGGCGGGTCCAACGAATGCCCCGATGACCTATCCCGTGTCTCAGACGTCGATGGGGTCTTCTCAGCCTGCCGCTAAGATGGAAGCCCCGGCCATCAGACCGCCTGTCCACGGAACCAGTAGTGTCCATAAGAACCCAGCTCCTGTGCAAAATTCTTCTGTCGCAGTCCTCAACGTGAATCACATCAAAAGGCCCCACAGCGTTCCTTCTTCAGTGCAGCTTCCTTCTACCTTAAGTACACAAAGTGCTTCTCAGAATTCAGCCCACCCAGCAAACAAGTCCATGGGTAACAATTTCAGTGCGACTTTACCGTTCGGGCCCTTTAGTACGTTGTTTGAAAACAGTCCTACATCCGCTCACGCCTTCTGGGGCGGTTCCGTCGTTTCATCTCAGACAACGCCAGAATCTATGCTATCGGGAAAGTCTTCGTTTTTGCCAAATTCAGATCCTTTACATCAGTCTGATACTTCCAAAGCCCCAGGTTTTAGGCCGCCGTTACAGAGGCCAGCTCCGAGTCCCTCAGGTAAGCCTGTGTTTTGCGTTCGTACCTTAACGATGTACCTAACTAATAACGTGGTTTTATGTGGAACGCCTCACTCTTTCTGCCTCAGCTTTTGTGGTCGTTTATGGTAAATCGCTGTCTATCCCGCAGCGGAAGGGCGCTGCCGTGCAGTTGACTGTTGCTGCTGTAAGCGAAGTTGAGTTCCTCTTCCTTTCGAGTGCCACCTGTCAAACCTAGTAACTATTTTGCAGCTGGCGAACTTGCCAAATCGGGTCGAGCTGAGGCGTTCTTTGTGCCATTCCGGTCTACTCTTCTGCAGTAGCTCAGATAATGAAACTCGGCTGTTGTTTCCGCCTCCCTTCCCTGTCACCTGCTAATAACTGTTCTAATTTGAGATTGCTTGCTTCTTGTCATGAGACTGCAGAAAAACGTGCAGCATCTTCAAAGCGTTAAAAAGAATTTGTGTTTTGATGTGAGCTTGTAGTGAGAGGTGTTCTCTTAACTACTAAATTCAGTCAAAAAACTTACTTCGTTGACTTGCTGGATTTTGTACAGACATGCTTAGCCTTCTGCACAAACCGAGGCCGAGGGGTTGTCACAAAACTCGTTCTGTACTTTTTATAACTTGACCACGCAGTTTGTGCCGTCCGTGCCTGTTTTAGTAGGACCTGCGAGCTGCCTGTGTACCGTTGTTCATGAATCGATAGATAAGGGTTTTATTTTTCCCTTTCTCCTTTAAGAAGGGTATTAAGGGGGCAGTAACGCCTGTGTTTTGAAAGCCTTGGCTAACTGGTGCCTCTCGTTCTTCGTAAAATATCGTTTCCTTAAGCAAGTTACAGCGTGTCCCTGGATTGGGATAAAAACACTTCAGCGTTGGTCGCGGTGCATAAAGACATTCTGTCAACTAAAAAAGGAATGGAGGAAGTCTTCAAACCTTCAGTAGCGTGTCCGCTGTGCTTGGTACAAAATCGTGCTTTTTAAATGTAGGAAACTTAAATTACAAACCCGTAGATGTTCGTTTACTTTTCGGATGTCCAGTTATGTCAGAGTGTGTATGGCGCTCCCTTAATCGATTGGCATTCGAGGTACCTGCATGATAACGTGAGAATCGTTCTTGATTTATGTGTACCGCACAAGTGCTACGTGTTGTCGAGACTTGCAAGGAAATGAAGCTTAAGGCTTGCAGTTCTCTTCTGAAAATAGCAACAACCTCGCCCTCCCCAACAGCTGGATTGGATAAATGTTTTTCATCTCGCTTCATTTTTTCCGTGATGCGGGTGATCTGTTCCCGGAGATCTCGGCGTACCGGCGACTCACTTGTGCCCATTTCTCTCCTAGGTATTGTCAGTATGGATTCACCCTATGCTTCTGTAACACCTTCTTCTACCCACCTGGGTAATTTTGCCTCAAACCTTTCGGGAGGTCAGATATACGCGCCTGGGACGCCTCTTGGAGGAGCACCTGCAGCTGCTAATTTTAACAGACAGCATTTTTCCCCACTTAGTTTATTGCCTCCGTGTTCATCAGCATCAAATGGTGAGTTGGAGTCAGCGGGAAACTAGTTGAGACCCACTGTTGCACGACTGAAGCGGCCTCATGCGCTGCCTGTTTTAGGTCGGCTGTTCGAGTTTTGCTCGTTTATAACTTAAAAGTTCTTAGCTACGTTTTAAACCTTGGTGCAGTCACAGATTTTGAGATAAAATTTCCTTGTGCGAGTTCTGGTCTCTAGTGTTGTTTTTTAAGCAGCCGAGGTCATTCTGTTGCAGAGTTGCGTATTCTTGCTGCATGTAATTTTGGACTTCTAACTTAGATGACGTTGTTTTGGTCATCCTGGAAAGAGGAGGTTGATTTTTTGGTTTGTGAAGGTGAAACTCGACGTGTGATGTGCGTAAGCCTTGTAATACCGCTTCACTAAAGCTAGCTCGACAGTGGTGATAGGTTAGTTTTGCTCGTGTTCTTAAAACAGAACTGTGCGTTGTCTTCCAGGAGGAAATGCCTAGGGTGAGTTCTGATACCTCCCTGCACGTTTGGCCCCTGCAGTTCCGGCTGTGCAGCAGAGTTCTTTGGACAGAAAACAAATAAACTGTTGAGTGCTGGCTTACTCAGGGAACGAGTTAGTCTGTTCCACCGGGAAAAATAATGACTGACAAAACCCACAAAAAAAACCCCCACGGAGAACAAATCGGGATTAAAAAAAAAAAATAAATCCCAAACAACAAGAGACAAACGTAAACGAACCCAGCAACAACACTGGCTTATTTCAGCTGTGCTTTTGGATATAATCCTCAAATCCTCTATTGCCGGTGCGCAGTAATGCTTAGTTAAGATTTTGAACCGTCTGTTGTCATCGGTCGTGGTGTTCGTCCAGTAGCTGAGCTGACAGGGCACGATAATCATTTTATGTAAGAGATTAAATCGACGGCGACTGTCTCTGATCTGAAAGTAAAACCGTTACAGTTATCCTGAGGTGTTTGCTGTATGAATCTGGCATTAACAAACTACCCGTTTTCGCTTGCTTGTTGTATGGCTTGACATTAAGGGATAGGGTCGTGGTGCCTTGAAGGCACGTGGCTGCCGTTGCTAAGTTCTCTTGTGGCTCTTCTTGCAGAATCTCCCGCTCAGTCGGTGTCTTCTGGAGTAAGAGCACCGTCTCCCACCCCTTCAGCAGTGTCCTTGGGATCCGAAAAACCCAGTAATGTTTCTCAGGACAGAAAAGTTCCTGTTCCGATTGGGACTGAACGGTCTGCACGTATTAGACAAACTGGAACTTCTACTCCGTCTGTTATTGGGAGCAACTTAGCTGCTCCGGTGGGACATAGCGGGATCTGGTCCTTCGAAGGTGTAGGTGGCAATCAAGGTACGTAGTGTGAATCGATGAAGGGTGATGCAGAAGCGAGCGCCTCAAAATGTAGGAGTGCTCTTCGCATCGGGGTTGGAGCAGGGATGTCTGTCTGTCCTCCTGTCTGCGTAATGGTGCTTTGACAAGGTCGCGGAAAACCTCAGGGGTTCTGCAACACCCTGGCTGAGGTTTGTGACTCAAAGGAAGAAATAACAGGGGAAATAAAATGACAGCGTTTACAGGGGTGAACTGAGTGATGATCATTTGGTTTAGGCAGAGGGAAAATGAAGATGTCTTAAGGTAACTGTACATGTTTTTTGTTGATAAAAAGATTATTTTGTACAATAGGAGTAATATTTAACTTTAATTTGTAGGCATGATAGAGCTTTTGTGCTCACGATGGTGCAATTCTATGTTTTCATCAATTGGTGGTATTGCACATTGGAGTTCCCTTTGTTCTTTCCAGTCATGTTATTTGCATTTTACTCCCGCAAGGCTCTCGGCTCCCCTGTGGACACATAGCATTCAGGATTTCGGAATTCATTGAAAACTTAAGTTACTGATGGGACAGCTTTCCTCAGAAAACACTTTAGGAGTCTCGGATGCAATTTGTCGGAGAATGCTGATTTTTTTTCTCCCCACTTATTTTTTCGGGGGGTGGGGGGTGGGGTGGGGGTGGTTTTTTTTTTTTTTCCTTTGGGCTTTTTTGCATGGGGTGAAGGTGAGGGGAATCTTCAGACCATGTCGGATGGGAGCTCTGGAGGTCATGTCAGCCTCCTGCACAAAATGGGATTTGCTGTGAGGTCAGACCGGGTTGCTCAGGGCTTTATCCGATCTGATCTTGAAAACCTCCAAGGATGGAAACTGCTCAACTTCTCTGAACAACTTGTTCTGCTCCTCAACTGAGGAGTCGAAGCAGGTTACGGTTTTAACAGACTGACTGTGCATGTGCCTTCCATGAGATGACTCTGCTGTCCTGGGTTTTCTCCCTGCCCCAAATACGAAATAGACAGGATGTATCCAAACCTTCTTGTCCTTCACTAGTGGTCTTTTCCTCATGTGCCTAGTGGGAGGCTAGTCATTATTAAAGCTTTAGAGATTGTTTTTATTTGCATTGCCTGGGTGTAAAAGTTGCCTTTTATGTCTGGCTTTGCTTTCACTTCAATGTTACGATTTTTGGTGCAGGATGGGATTGGCTCTTCTCCTGTTGAGTGTTAGGATGCCTTCAGAAACATTCTTGTATTCCTTATCCACTTCTCCAAATACAATTTCTTCATGTTTTTTTTTTTTTTTTAAATTTGCTTTCTTGATTTCTGGCGTTTGACCTGTAGTAACAATACCGCGCTGCCTCTAATGAATTAATGCGATTATAGCATGAACACACGTCTCCAGCCGGTCATTTTCTGGTTTTGCTTTCCCAAAGTACTTCTCTGTCTCTTAGTTCGCGAAGGAATCCGTTAAAAAAATGGTGGTTTAGCAGAGTAAATACTCTTCATAGCGTACGTAGCCCTATGACAGCACCAGACGTGACAGGAATTTAGGTTTTTGGAGGTGGGAGAGTTAGTACAAATGCCGCTTCCCCTTGCAAATGAAGGAAAATTGCGGAGGTGATGATTGGGTTGCATGTAACTGTACAGACCTCCTCGCGCAGGCTCTGAGTTGCTGCCGTGGAGTAACTCCGTGCGGGTTCTGGTGCTCTCCACGCCACATGCACCTAAGTTTCAATGCGGGTAGATGCACAGGCGCTGCAGCTGAGCAAGTGTCGCTTTTAGAAACGTTACGGTGTGCAGACATCCAGGCTGGGAAGTGGATGGTTAGCGGGTGTGATCTGTGATGCCGTTGCTGCGTCTTCTGTGTTGGCAGATAAAGTGGACTGGTGTCACAGCGGAATGGGGAGCCACATGATCCACAGGCCCATGTCCGATCCAGGGGTGTTCTCGCACCAAGCCATGGAGAGAGACAGCACGGGAATCGTAACGCCTTCTGGTACATTCCATCAGCCCGTTCCTGCGGGATACATGGACTTCCCAAAAGTCGGGGTAAGGACTTTTCTGGACTCGATGCAGGTGTGAGCGCTCAATTTCCAGTGCTTGGGGTAGATGAACAGCGCAGAGGTGGTGTTCTTCCTGCAGTCGGCCGTGCGTAAGCTAAAAAGCTGACTAGCGCTCACGGTGTTGCAGAAGCCTAGATCTCATAAGAAGTAACTTGTCCGTGATGTAATACATACAGACATAGAAAGGTTTTCCTTCAATTCTGACGTTTCATTAGTGCTTGAAGACAGAGAATTTGTTTAACACAAATCCCTGTGGTCATTCTGTGTGTGCAGTAGTAGCAGCGTTTATGAATACGTTCTGATTCTTGCTTTTTCTTCCCCCTTAGGGCATGCCTTTTTCTGTGTATGGGAATGCAATGATTCCTCCCGTAGCCCCCATCACAGATGGTACTGGAGGCCCTATATTTAACGGGCCTCATGCTGCTGACCCATCTTGGAACTCGCTGATCAAGATGGTTTCAAATTCCACAGAAAATAACGGGCCCCAGACGGTAATTTTTCAACTTTTATATTCGCAATTTAGTTTTAACTTAAATAGTGTGGTGAAGATGAGCTCCTAGCTGTTACGAAGCGTGAAAACACAGTGTGGTATTTCTTCTTGTTGCTTGTATCTCAAAGGAGCCGATGCAGCCCCCCTACTCGCTACAGCACTGCGTGCTGTACATGCTTAGTCACAGCTTCTAAACGTTAGTCATCACTGCAAAAAGAAGTGTAAGTTGTCCCGAGAAAATACCGGCATCCCTAAGTCAGTGCAGTTCACAGGAGGGTGCTGCTGCTGTTACCTCTGTGAAGGTATTTGTGCTTGAGAATTGGGAGGCTTGCTTCCAGCTGACGTTAGAGAAGCTACCTGTTTAATCAGAATAGATGGCGGGTTAATTGCTGCCGTAGGGTTTTTTTGGTGTTGTATTGTAGGTAAGTCTGGATGGAAGAGAGAGTTTTACACTGTGTATTTTACTGAAAATGTTCGCTATTTCTGTGTGTGCCCTTCTGCGTTTGGGGAAACACAATCAGTTTGCTTTTGTCATAAAATCCATTTATTTGCTGCTAGGTAAGCTTGCCCTCCCAAAAATGAAAACGGCATTAGCTGTAGAGGGCTATTGCTGGGCCGTGAAAGGTACGGTGCCTTCGCTGGGTTAGGAGCTCACGCAGGCGGGGAGGAAGTACCTCTTCCGTCTGCTGCTCTGGTCTTGCCTGGGTTACAGCCTTGGCCGCTGAATGTAATTGAGGTGTAGGGATTATGTTCCCCGAAACCTCCTGTTTGTACGCAGCCAGCAACGAATACTATAACGGATCGTCAGTTGCTCTTGTTGCGTTATGTCCTGCATTTATTTTAAATTATGTGGTGAGCTCTGTTCTCCTGTTACTAAATAAAGATATTTCTGGACTTAATTTGCTTGGGAATCATCCAAGCTGCAAACAGCAGCTCTGGCAGACCATGGGTGTGCAGAGGAAGAGGCGGTGTCCTTGGCCACGCTTCATATATTGCTCTGAAGTAGCTCGTGACAGTTACGAGGCGACGTCCGGTTTAGTGACAGAACTTTGTCCCCCGTTGAAGGCTGTACTTCGTCATAGCTGGGTTTCCCCGGAGCCGCAGGTGTTGGTGTGCATTGCGGGAAAAGAATTCAAGGTGCAGGAGCTCAGGTTCTTGATGGCCTGAACTTTTTAAGGTAAAGAGGAAAGGGAAAAAAGCTGGAGGTCTTGGGGCGCTGTCCTTGCAAATAATTCTACACGTATACCGAGTCCTGTAATTGTCCTTGACAGCGGACCTGGCATACTTAGAGGGACTGCTTACTTGCCTGGGTCTAGAGGGCTACGTTTTTCCTGTGGAACAGGGAAACATAGATTACATCAGCGTTGCTGTGATGGAAGAACTCTAGTGGGCTTAAATAGTGTCGATTCCGCTCTTTGATTTTGCTTTGAAGGGAAGCAGTGAGGCTGGATGAAAGCGCTTGGTTTCTTTGTTCTGTGGTTTTGGTTTTCTTTTTTTTTTTTTTACCACGAAGTAGAAAGGAAGAGGAAGGGTGGACCCTTGGGCCGATGTGAAAAAGTACAGGCAGAAAGATTAAAACCCCATTTCCGTCTCTTCTCACCGGAACGACAGCAGGATAAAACAAGTACCGAAAGGGCCGCAGTGTAGTTAGATGGTCGATTGCCTCGTTGTCTGACGTTGGGCTTCGCTTGGGTGCGGTGAAAACCCCGAGCACTGCAGCGACATTCTGAGTACTGAACTGTTTTGAGCAGCCCGGAAGCACGGTGTTACATGGAGCTTTCTCTTTCAGGTATGGACTGGAACTTGGACACCTCACATGAACAGCGTGCATATGAACCAACTTGGCTGAGTGGGATCAACTTGCTAGCCCTGAGATTCCTTTTTTGCAGAGGAAAACACAAACGGCAGAAACAGTTTATGTGCTCCGAGATCATTCTACTGATGTGCTTGACTGAAGTGTGTAGGCTTTTTGCAGAAGAACTTACTAACTGACCTTTTTCTGTGAACATTGTGACCGCCCATTCCCCACCATCATACGTTTCAACTTAGTTAGCCTTTATTCTTTCCTTTCCCCCCCCTTTTTTTTTTTTTTTACATAACTTTCTGTTGAAGCTGTTCTTTGGCTGGTTGGTTTTAGTACTGTAAACTGCTTCTGAGCAAACACAGAAATTTAGCAAAATTATGTAAACTTGATCCTGAAGTTTTAGAATGGCAAATAAATGTACAATTGTTTACATAACAAATGGCTAAGCAGAAAGTAAATTTCAATATGTCAGTATAGAGGCTCTACTTTATGTAGACTTAAATTAATGTGAGATATGTACCTTCATATTCAGAAATCTGGATGTTTCCTTCATACATTAAACTATTAATAAGCATAACTTTTCTACTTGTGTAATTTAAGTACGTTACAAAAAGAATGGGCATTATCGGAGGGCTTCTACCAAATGTGTGTTGGATTTTTTTGACAAGGCGTACATCAGTTCTAAGCACGTATTAAGGGTTTCCCATTTTCCTTCCGTGAAAGGCTTTTCAGCAAAAAGCGGCTCAGAAAACAGCCTTTTGGCGCGTTCAGACTCTTCCCCACACGGAACTCCCCTACTTGCCGGAGAAACGGGGTAAATGCATCACGCCGCAGCACCTATTCAAAACTGTTCTTACAGTTGGGTTGATGCGGCAAGGTCTGTTCTGTTCCCTGGATGCTCCCAGAGCTCCTGTTCCTCTGGTCCCTTCCTTCGCCTACAGAAGTCATTTCAGACCAGAGATCCTCGCTGTGGGCTCGTTCAAGAATGAGACACTTCACTTGCAGTTGGAGCGGAGCTTCACTGGGGAAGACTGGCTCCAAAGGAAGGTTGCTTTCAAAATCAGCGGCCGCTTTGTTGTAGGTGATGCCTGGCTGCAAACTGGGTCACTGCCCCGGGAGGGCTTATCTGGACAAGTCCCAAGTGAGAGGTGCTTGCGGTCATTGTGAGGAGCTGTCACCTTCTTCACTTACAGTAGCCTGGAGTCGCCAGCAGTACGGGGAGGCGAAGTCTCGGGGGTCCTGTGAGCAAGGCTCCGTCGCCGGAGACGCACAGCTGCAGTCGGGGTCTTCGTACGGTTTGTGTACCGAGGGCGTAAAGCGCGTCTGCGAGTCGAAAGTGGGTTTGTGCGGAACAAGCTGCTTGTTGTGCCTGGAGGAAGGCTGAAGGGAAGCTTGTTTGTTCCTGGCCATGCCACTTGTAGTCAACCCTTCTGGTTCTAAGTTAGTACCCTGAGAGAGCCCATCTGGGGAGCAAATGGCGTGGATGCGTTACGCGGGCTGCTGTTAGAGCTAGCATTTAAAACTCCTGTTCTGTATTTATCATGGTACTTCTGGGAAAGCCAGAAATGTAAACCGCTTGTCCACAGAAACCTACTGCCTTCCAAACGTTGTGATGTTCCTGAGGCGTCCGCAAGGTTGGTGCGTGCCCACGTCTACCCACAAGCCGTGAGGGGATGGTTTTATAGAAAAAAAAAAAGCTGGTTTTTTTTCCAGCTGTATGAACTGATTGTAGCAAAACGGATACAGAAGTGAAGAACCGGTAAGAAAAATGATGGGAATTCC
>VZSC01018812.1:182552-193399 GCA_013398225.1 Steatornis caripensis
TGATTCATTCTATGATTTATGTCACTTAGTAGTAAGTTAGCGTCTTTGATTGTTACCGCAAACGCTTCTCACCGGTATCTTGGCGTGCTTATTTTGTTTAAAGGTAAAAGGTGTCCACGGGTGTGTGCCTTGTCCTTCACAGCCGTTTTTAATGTCCTTACAGTGTCGGGTTGGGAGACGAAGCGGTTGTTGTGTGTAACGGTGCGTAAACATTTTTCCTTTTCTTTAGCTAGTTGGAGAATTTGCAGCCTGAGATTAAAAAACTAGCTGAGCGTCTTCGCTATGAAGTTTCTGTTCGTGGAAAGCAAGTGGGTTGGTCTGAAAAGGTGGCCAGGTAAGATGGCGATTGTATATACCTTGTGTATCGTTCCCAGATTGAGGGCAGCGGGAGGGAAAGCCCTGCGAACAGCAGTCTTAAAGCAGGATGGNACTAGCTGAGCATCTTCGCTATGAAGTTTCTGTTCGTGGAAAGCAAGTGGGTTGGTCTGAAAAGGTGGCCAGGTAAGATGGCGATTGTATATACCTTGTGTATCGTTCCCAGATTGAGGGCAGCGGGAGGGAAAGCCCTGCGAACAGCAGTCTTAAAGCAGGATGGTGCTGTTGCCTAAACCTTAGATTTTCTTAGCGCTTCTGCGGCTTATTTGTGTTTGTTATGTTGCCCTTCAGAGTACATCCGCCTTAACTTCTTGAGCTTGGGATATGCTTATGATTACACGGGCAAATCCGGGGTTGTTTTTGTGGTCTTTACTTGTAGCTGAAGTTTCTTTAGCTGTTACGATATTGAAATGTTGTTGGAGCTCGGGGCTCGAATGCTTGTGGTCCTGTTCATTTGTCGGTGTTGTACCGCACCCCGTGCAGCAGCAGCGTGTCGAAGCTGGGCTGCCGAGGGTCACGTAACTGGCTGATCGCCTCCGTGTTGGGAAAGTTCTGTCCTAGTTCAGACAAAAAGCGCCACGAAATAAAACACCAGACGAGTTACTGATGGCTGCTGATGGCGACGGGTGATTTATTGTGGAAAGCTGCTTGTAGCAACGGGGCAACCAGTTGTGAGGGAAGGGGGGCGGCGAAGGAGAGGGGCATGTTTGAAGAGGAAAGGCATTGAGGTCTTCCGCATTCGGACTTTAAGAAGCCAGTTTGACGTGTGCGGCCTGCGGAAGTGCCGCTTCAGAAGTTGAAAAGTTACTCTGTAAGAGCTGTGGTGAGGAAATTTTTTTTTTCCCCCTTTTTCTGAAAGGTTCCACTTTAAGAAGAACCTGCGGAGGATTATTACAGAACTGTACGTTCGTGACAACTGCCATCCCTTCAAAGCCACTCTGCTGGTGTGGGTCCAGATTCCGATGTGGGTTTGCGTGTCCCTCGCTTTGCGCAACTGCAGTGTTNATTTTTTTCCCCCCTCTTTCTGAAAGGTTCCACTTTAAGAAAAACCTGCGGAGGATTATTACAGAACTGTACGTTCGTGACAACTGCCATCCCTTCAAAGCCACTCTGCTGGTGTGGGTCCAGATTCCGATGTGGGTTTGCATGTCCCTCGCTTTGCGCAACTGCAGTGTTGGTGCCACGGACTCGCAAGGTGAGTGATCTGAACAGACACGCTCTTCACAGTTGTTTCTGGTTCAGTTAAGTGTTTATACATACACTTCCTTGGTTAAAGAAATCTCCTGAGCCTGCTGTATAAGCTGATATAAGAAGTACTTCGCTGCAAAGTTTTTGAACTCGGTATAGTTGAAGCATAGAGAAATACCTCATAAAAATAAGAAGGGATTTCAAAGATTTTGATTAGGTACTCTGTACACGTTGCACTAGATTAAACCACGGTTCGTATAACCAAAGAACTCTCGTCTGGACCGCAGCTGTGCTTCGCTTGGGTTCGAACTCCTCCGGAAGGTATTGGCAGCGTCCAGAGCATCACTGATGTCTGCTTACACGCTCTCACTACCGGCAGCAGTGTTGTGAGCTTTGTGTGGTGTCCCTTAAAAGCAGGATCAAGGTCTGAGCTCTGGGAACAGTGTGAGGCATTCGTTAGGCCGTGGGAGCGTTTTAGTATGTTGTGGTCTTCTGGAGGCAGAGTTCCTAGGAAGAGCAATAAAAATCGTCTTGGGGTTTTTCTGGTCCGCAATACAAGCCTGTTTAGCAAGTAAAATTACCCGTGCCACCACGCATTCACTACTAATCTGTATTTTTTTTCTTCTGCGTGAAGTTTCACGTGAAGTGCTGTAGACGAGGTGAATGTGTGGTGGTTTTCTAAATAAAAATACTGATATTTTGGGTTTTGTAGAGAAGAGTTTATAGGTTGTTCTTCTAAACGAAGGTGTAACAAGTCACATAGTTATTAAGAAAAATGCAGTTGCTTCAAAACCACAAAATACATAGTCACTGTAGGTTTTACTGCGTGGCACGTTCTCCTTGTTAGCTTGTAAACTGGTGCTGGAAACGAAGCTAGTTTTGTCGCAGCTTTGCCTGAATGAGTGGCTGTCGTGATCTAAGCTGCGTCTCGGCTTGTGTCTCCCGCCATTTTTCACTTGTACAGCTAGCAGACTGCCGTGACACGTGATCTGTTAAACCAAAGATTGCTGCTTTAATAGTATTTACCGTGTAGATAAGACGTACCTAGGGACTCGAAGGATTTGTTTGTAATCCATGCTGCAGTTCTGACTAACTTGAGGTAGCGAATCATGCCTAATTCCGTATTTTCTTTAAACTGTTCTCGTAGTTCGAGAACAGTTTTCAGCAGGCGGAGCGTTGTGGTTTACAGACCTCACGGCACCAGATTCTACGTGGATTTTGCCGGTTTCGCTCGGGCTCGTGAATTTGCTCATAGTGGAGGTACGTTGGTGGAATACACAGGATGGTCGCAAAAGGATAAGACTTCTGATAGGACTGTATGACAGTATTGCCTAGGTATAAATCGTGGTAAGCTAAGGGGAGTTTGAGATCATCGCTGCTTTGAAGGCATGGGGCAGAAAGGAAAAATAAATTAAATTGTTCTGTGCGTTTGAGTGAGTGGGTGTCTTGTTTAGAGATGATGAATTCTGATGGGACGCGTCTCAGGTGCTTGATTTGCGCCTCAGTAAAATTTGGTCTTGACTCGTGAATTTCTCGTAGAATCACGTTCTGACGAGCTGCGTGGGTGTTACGCATCCAAAAGGACATGTGGGCGTTTTTGGTTTGGTTTTCCCTCCCTCCCCACAGCCCGGTAGTTTGTTACTGCCGTAAGGTCAAAACTAACAATATTATGTGATCTTCTTAATAAACTGAAAAAATCCAGAAGTTTTTAAGATTGCTGGGGAGGTTAATCAACAGAAACAGGAAAAAAAGGAAAAAAGCCTTCGTTTCCCATTCTTGGGGATAATTTAATGGCGATATTTTTCGTCTTGGTTTTTCTGTTAGGTGTTCTCATTAAACTCAAACCGTCTGGATTTCGTTCTTACTCCGTTTTNTTCTTAATAAACTGAAAAAATGCAGAACTTTTTAAGATTGCTGGGGAGGTTAATCAACAGAAACAGGAAAAAAAGGAAAAAAGCCTTCGTTTCCCATTCTTGGGGATAATTTAATGGCGATATTTTTCGTCTTGGTTTTTCTGTTAGGTGTTCTCATTAAACTCAAACCGTCTGGATTTCGTTCTTACTCCGTTTTCTTCCGTGTCACGTGGACTGTCGTAAAGAAAAAAAGTCGGTCTATGACTGTGGCCCTGGTGGTGCTTTCGCCCAGTTAACTCCACAGTTTGGGGTCTGTTTCGTGTTGGCAGCCTTTTCGCAGAGGGCTCTGCTGCAGGCTGAGGCCTTGGAGCTTTTGGATGTGCAAAAGTGACTGGGAAAAGTTAGGTTACCTTGAACTGATTTTTAGGTACCCTGCTAGGCCGGTACAGTATTTCCTACAAAGGACTGAACACGCAGAACGTCCAGCAAGTTAAGTGAGAGATTTGCAGCAGCATGTTAATAGAAATAGAGGGTGCGAAGTGCAAGTAATACATGAACAAGGAGAGTGCTGGACTACAGCAAACCCCACTGCTGCCTTGTTTCTCATTTTAGTTTGTTTATAACTTGTTTCTAACTGTGGGTTTCTCCCGCTTCAGATCTTTGCTTCGCAAAAAACGGAAGTGTCCAGGTTCCAGAAGGTCGCTACGAATTTCTTTCGAGTGCTGTCCGTAGTAATGATCCCCGTCGCTGCAACAGTCCCCTCTGTAAGTCTTGGCGGTGCATCCGTTAACTTGTGACTCCGGTACGTTCCTAGTGCTTAAAGAGCACCTAAATGCCTGGTGTATTTAACAGAATCTCCATTACATCGTGCCCTAAAACAAGTGAGATGGTTTTTCTTTGTATGCACTGAAATTCTTCATGCATTCGGGATATTTTTGTGTAAGAGGGAAGAATCTGCAAACTTAGCGTTTCTGAATATCATTGTTGCAGCCGAGGGCTCGGCAGGTTGTTCGCAGCGGGTTGGTGTCCCTTTTGTGATCTCAGAGATGAGAGGAAAACTTTATGCAAGGACATACGGACAAAGGTTTGCTAAGTGTTTGCTTACTGTAACAGCGGACAGCAGCGTGGTTCTTAGATTGCCACGATCCTCTTAAAAGACTTCTGGTTTTCACCAAGTGTCCTGCTTCTGAATGTTTTTGCAGCGGTTAGCAAAAACACGGTATCTAGTTGTTCGCCTCGTCAGCTTCTGGTGTGAATATAGAAGTTTAAGCAAGTTTAATATGAACTAATTAACGAGTCGTCAGAGTTCAGTGTAGATGACGCTTTTTCCCAGAAGAGCTGAGAAAGAGTGAAAAGCACGTTTGAAATGGAAGGCTTTGTTGTTATTGAGAGGAGTGGTTTTAGGTGACTTAATTTTCTTGATAACTGGGAGTAACCAGCGGTTGTGGTTCGAGAAGGGCTGCCTAAAACCGTCGTGTTGTCGTTGCGCCTAGGGAGGCTGAACTCGGTACTTGTCTCGTTGCAGTCCGTGGCGTTGTACTGGCTGTCCTCGAGCTTCGTGGGACTCTCGCACAACCTGCTGCTGCGTTCTCCGACCTTTCGTCGACTGTGTCGCATACCGAGGACCAAGTCTGACTCGGATACTCCGTACAGGGATATCGTGTCTGCCTTGGCTGCCAAATACACTTTTAAGAAATGATGTCGTTTGAACTGTCGGAAGAGCTGTCCCGCACATGCTGCATGGGTAATTCAGTAGTGCCGTTTTATTGAGATGTACGTGTTTACTGTAAACTGTTGGAGCTGGAATTGTATTTATTTTCCAAATAAAGCACTGACTCTCTGGCCATATAGAATGATTGCGCGGCACAAACCTACGTTTATCGGGAAGTTTAGTTTCAAGGGTGTCGTTTTGCAGTTAGAATCGTCCAGTCGCACAGGCTTGTCTCCTGAATTATTGTCAAGCGTTGTGCAGATGAATATTAAACCGTGACTCGCCTGGGCTGCCTTCTTGCAGGGAAGCTGATCCGAGCTATGGGCTAGCAAACAAGTTTTGGGGTGAGGGAGAACGCTGCGTGGACTGACGCTACAGTTACTGGTTGGTTTAGTTAAGACGCTGGCGCAGATTTATCGGTAGTCGGGTGTAGTCCTTTGGTATCCAGACGGTGAACGTGATAGTCTTCGTAACAGTTCTGAGGGCTGATTTCCTGTAGCTGCAAAGTAAACTAGGCCGTCGTCAGTCTCTTGTGCGTTAGATTTGGAGCTAGGAGGACAAGTTTCTTGTGTAGTTTCTGGCAATCACCTGTATTTTCTGGTGATCACCTGTTGAGTGACAGCACTCTCTTTCTTCCTGATCGCTTTTCCGTGAACAAAACAGAGTAGCAGCTGCTTATCGTGTATTGTGAAATGAGGCAAGTAGCACCTTGGAAAAGAATGGGTGATGATAAGAGATCAAATACTTCAACTGTGTATCAAATCTCTTTTTTGGTCTACGTCCTAAAGCTAAAGCGCAAGTATTTTATGACTTAAAGGACCTGCGTACGATACTTTTTCATTTAAACATCAGTGTGATTACACGGAGGCCCATCCCGCGAGGGTGTTCAGATTCGCGTGCTGCCTTCCTCTGCGTACATCTGAAGCCAGCAGACACACGTTGTTGTGAAACTCTGTGCGCTGGTGTCGCTTTGCACAGAAGTCTCTGCAAGTCCGATCTCGTTAAAGGTCGTCTTTTTTTTCTTAGGGAAAGACAAGACAGGATAGAGAGCAAAGCATTGCTTGTACGCTTTGCTCTCAGACGCTAGTCGTAGCACAGCGTCAGGACGATTCGTATTCTGGGTGTTAAAGTCAGTCCTCATCGGTCTTCGATAAGAGGATGTGATTTTTCAAAGTTTTGGGGATTGCTTTGTCGTTAGAGAAAAGTATTGAGCAGTGGGGAAGAGAGAAGCGGGTGAATACCAGGCACGTGTAGGCAACGGGAACAAGCCAACAGTCCGCGTGCCATTGTTGCGGAAAGGATCTGTGCTCTTCGGGTTTATTTCTTCTGTTTGTTTGTTTCCTGTCACCCTGACCCCTGAGCGCAAGATGGGGTTTTAGTAGTTTATCGAGGTTTTGTGTNCAGAAGTCTCTGCAAGTCCGATCTCGTTAAAGGTCGTCTTTTTTTCTTAGGGAAAGACAAGACAGGATAGAGAGCAAAGCATTGCTTGTACGCTTTGGTCTCAGACGCTAGTCGTAGCGCAGCGTCAGGACGATTCGTATTCTGGGTGTTAAAGTCAGTCCTCATCGGTCTTCGATAAGAGGATGTGATTTTCAAAGTTTTGGGGATTGCTTTGTCGTTAGAGAAAAGTATTGAGCAGTGGGGAAGAGAGAAGCGGGTGAATACCGGGCACGTGTAGGCAACGGGAACAAGCCAACAGTCCGCGTGCCATTGTTGCGGAAAGGATCTGTGCTCTTCGGGTTTATTTCTTCTGTTTGTTTGTTTCCTGTCACCCTGACCCCTGAGCGCAAGATGGGGTTTTAGTAGTTTATCGAGGTTTTGTGTTTAGATAGGGCAGGGATGTTTTTTCAGAAATGTCTGAAACAAAATGTTCCTAATTTTCTGTCCTGATGCCGCACTTCAGCTTGCCTTTAGCGGATGTCTTTTCTCTAGGGGAATGCGTGATACATTCTGTCGTGCTTGCTTCAGAAGCTTAAAAAAAATCATGTAAACTCTATTTTCTTATTACATTTTCTTTGAATTCAGTATTGAATTGACTGGTTCTTCAGACTGCAATCTACCCTTTGACAGGATTGAATGACGGCAGTAGCAGTCGGGCTTGGTGTGTCGCTGTAGAATGACGTACTCCGCTGTGGCAGGGTAAAAGCAGGTCGGTATCGTGATCTGGCAGTGTTCCTTTGAAGGGTCGGGTCCTGGTGATGGCCTGGTGAAGTCATGAGGTGGAAGTGAAAGCCTGTGTTTCCCTGAGGTGCCTCGCTGTCGGAGGGGAGCAGCCGTCTACCGGGCTGTGTGAGCAAGCGTGCAGCCAGCGGGTGAAGGGAGGTTGTTAGTCCGTGGCGGTTCCTGAGGCTGCGTCTGGATGTTCTGTCCAGTTCTGGGCTCCCCAGTACGACACGTTAATGTAGTGGATCAGGTCCAGTGGAGGGCTGCTGAGACGCGAGGGAGGCTGGAGCCCATGACGTGCTGAGAGAACTGGATTTTAGTTCAGTCTCTAAAGAGATGGCCTTGCAAGGAGAGAGGGGAGATCTGTCGCTGCGTGCAGGCGGCTGGTGGGAAGCGGCAAAGGAGATGGAGCCGGGCTCAGCTCGGAAGTGCGTGGAGGAAGGATGAGAGGCAATGGGCATGCGTAGGAAGACAAAACGTTTCCAGAATTGCTATAAAAGCATGGTTTTTACCTTGAGGATGGTCCAACACGTGGTTTCCTGCAGGACTTGTGGGATCTCCATCATCGGAGGTACTTGAAATGCCAACTGGATGAGGCCCTGAGAAGCCTGCTGGAATGAGTAGATCCCGCTCTGCAAATTCTTTAAATACTTTCCGTACAATCTGATGCGCTGGAATTTCTAAATTGTTTTTCCTAGTGTTGCAGAAAAAAACACCCAAAAAGTAGACGTAAGGACCATAAACCCCAGGAATGTCTTGAGAATATTAAGCTGCCCTTTAAACAGTAGCAGAAATACTTCAAATTCAGTAACTATTCCTACTCTGCCATACTGGATGGGGAGTCTGGAAAAAGGGTTTATTAAATGACATCCCAGGCGTGAAAGAAGAGCTGTGGATTCCAGCCACAAAACTCTGAAAGCTGTTGAAGAAAAGAGACGGGACGAATTGTAAAATAAACTGTACGACAGGAAGTAAGTGTTGCGCGCAGGGTGGAGGAAATCCGCGTGCCTCAGGCGCAGTTCAGCCTTGGCTGAGAGCTGATGCCGCGAGCCCTTAGGAAGCAAGACGCGACAGGGCTGAAAGGGGCAACAAGTATTTTCTTTGTTGTGGGTCAGTATACGCACCTTCGGACGTCCGTGTATGCGCACGCCCTCCCCTCCTGTCTTTCCTTTAGCCTTGCTCCGCAGTTCTGTGATTTTAAGAAAAACAGCTTTGTGCTTGCAGATAACTTCCGGGTTAAAAGCCGTGGCAGTTCAGCAACTTGAAGTCGAGTTCACCACCGCTGTTTTCAGAGTGCGCTTTTCCCGGTTCCTTTTTATATTCGAGCTAAAAGTGACACTGATACTGAGTGCCGGGTAATATGCATAGGTCCTCAAAGAAAGCCGTAATCCGTGTTTCAACATCGTACGACGAACAAAGAAAATCATGCCGTTCCACGTAGTTTGTGTCTAATTCTGTCTTAATTGGTGCTTTAATGCTTCGCTATAGCTGTAAGGGCTGTATGCTGTCGGACCTAAAAAAAACCCCCGAGTGACTTTTGTGGATTAGCGAGTCCCAAGTAGGCGGCCTTGCTTTGCAGGCGCCGGTTGCTTGAACCGGGAAGGAAGGGCAGAGGTGAGCTCGTAGCGCGTAATGGTTAATGAATATCGAGACTTGACACGCTCAGGGTGAGGAATTGCCACGTAGCACTGCAAGACTGAACGTGTTATTCCGTGGCTTGCTTGCTCGTTCCATAATTGTTGTCCTTTTCTCCCAGAAGTGTATTAACGGTGCTTCCTGAAAGCGTCTTGAAGCCTGTCTGAAAACGGCCATAAGCTGTGCTTGTTGTACCGCTCAGGATATCGCTCTTTAACTAGCAAGAGAGATGAAACCCAGAACCGGTAACTGCATTCTACGTAAATTCCCGAGAGTTCATCTCTGCTTCGGGAGCAGGAGCAGGAGAATGCTTGTTTCATAGGAAATTTTCTCATAGCCGTTTTTCCTAGGCCTTTAAATTAGCGTTCGTTAACCATAAATGTATCCATACGTCTTTGAACCTCTTTTTCCCCCTTTAATTTATAAGTGCCAATTTTTCTCTACTTTTTTCCTTAATGGAAGCACTTGAATAACTGCTTAGATTACTNTTGTTGATTAGCGAGTCCCAAGTAGGCGGCCTTGCTTTGCAGGCAGCGGTTGCTTGAACCGGGAAGGAAGGGCAGAGGTGAGCTCGTAGCGCGTAATGGTTAATGAATATCGAGACTTGACACGCTCAGGGTGAGGAATTGCCACGTAGCACTGCAAGACTGAACGTGTTATTCCGTGGCTTGCTTGCTCGTTCCATAATTGTTGTCCTTTTCTCCCAGAAGTGTATTAACGGTGCTTCCTGAAAGCGTCTTGAAGCCTGTCTGAAAACGGCCATAAGCTGTGCTTGTTGTACCGCTCAGGATATCGCTCTTTAACTAGCAAGAGAGATGAAACCCAGAACCGGTAACTGCATTCTACGTAAATTCCCGAGAGTTCATCTCTGCTTCGGGAGCAGGAGCAGGAGAATGCTCTGTTTCATAGGAAATTTTCTCATAGCCGTTTTTCCTAGGCCTTTAAATTAGCGTTCGTTAACCATAAATGTATCCATACGTCTTTGAACCTCTTTTTCCCCCTTTAATTTATAAGTGCCAATTTTTCTCTACTTTTTTCCTTAATGGAAGCACTTGAATAACTGCTTAGATTACTATGGAGATGCGTGTGTGGATTGTTTAAGTTTTGTTACGAGT
The DNA here is from genome assembly GCA_013398225.1 of Steatornis caripensis. NCBI lineage: Eukaryota > Metazoa > Chordata > Aves > Caprimulgiformes > Steatornithidae > Steatornis > Steatornis caripensis. Next base: position 192,593 of record VZSC01018812.1, read on the forward strand.
ATATGTCCTCCTTGCCCTGAAAACAGCAATGTCACTGAATTTAAAGCACTACGATTTTAAAATAATTACAGACTTCATGCTTGGTGTAAATGCTGGGTTCGACTTAGAGTTTTTTCTGCGTCAGAATCAAATGTAAGCAATTAATGATTTCTTGGAAGGTTTTTTTAAGTTTCCAGGTTACTACTTTAGTGTGAACTAAATTAACAAAAACTCGAGGGCAAAGTTTTTTTTTTAACACAGAATTTGAAGCATTCGTTTGAATCGTAGTGACGGCTTAGTGAAACTCCAGGAGAAGCAATTGCACCGTACGCTCGCCAGTTCTGTTACTGGTATGTGTTGACCTTGCCGCTGTTTTCCTGGGTCAGCCAGCGACCGTGTGCTGTGCGATGGAATCGTAGAATCCTGCTTCTCCTACAGTTGCTTTTTGACACCTTGTCGAACATATTTAGGCTTTCAAAAGGGTGTCGAAATCAGCTTTCCGTGTGATGACGTCAATTGATGCCGCTAACGGTACGTTGCAACGTCCTCCCTGCTGCATAGATCGATGCTCGTACAACTGTACCTTTACAGCTAGGGAAAGAGAGGGCTTCTGGCTGACAACAGCAATTCTGGAGAAAAAGCCGAGTGCGGATGTCGTCACGCGAACGCTGCTGCTCTTGCACGCGTTTGGCTCCNCGTCAATTGATGCCGCTAACGGTACGTTGCAACGTCCTCCCTGCTGCATAGATCGATGCTCGTACAACTGTACCTTTACAGCTAGGGAAAGAGAGGGCTTCTGGCTGACAACAGCAATTCTGGAGAAAAAGC
>VZSC01018813.1:10671-39737 GCA_013398225.1 Steatornis caripensis
CGCATGTTTCATCCCCCCAAATGCCCCCTGCATCAGGTCTCCACTGGGAAGGGTAGCTGGATCTCACCCAACAGCAGCAAGCACGACCCCCAGAATAACCATTTTCGTTATTTCCCACTGTGTGCGGCACTGAGTAGCTGATTCTTCAGCGTAGGATGTCCTAAGAGGTGGCCTTACATAGGTTTAATGGTGGTTTGTGGTCGTGAGGTTAGGGAGAGAGTCTGGGTGCAAAGCAACTTGATTGATTCACAGTGTTTCGGAGCTGTCTTTTCTCTTTGTTTTACAGCTGGTGAGTGGCCATGCTGAATTTGGGGTTTAAATTGTATGCAGAGTCTCTCGCTATGCTTCTGTCGTTTTAGCCAAAAGCACGTAGTCGAATCATTGATTTTGCAATTGCTGAGTGGTGATGGGAGCAATGCTGGAGTCAGGGGAGTTTCTGCACTGGGAAAGAAAGACTAAAACATGCTGCTGAGTTATCAAGAAAAATTATTAACCCTCCACCCTAGCAGAGCGGTTTGAAAATGTGTGTTTCATCAGGCACCGAATCGCCCTGCCTTCCCTTGTGCGGAAATAATGAATGGAGAAAGACAGTTGTCTGTACATAGACAAAACAATTCATATTCATGCTTCCAGCAGTAAAGCTGTCCTGTGCTTCATATCGCTGCCATGTGTCTCCGTACACACACGGGCTGAGCACCTAAAGCAGCATTTCCACTGGAAAAAGTCTCCTATTTAACCCCGCAGCCATGCTCTGCTAAGGAATATGAAGGAAACAGCCCGGCAACCCAAGCAATATCGCATTTCCTCTTCTCCCCTTCCTTCAAGGCTTCTCATGCAGATTGTCACATCCCTTGTAGGGAGACAGAGGAACTGAGGCAGGGAGTAGATAAAGGACCTTCCCAGCGTGAAAAGGTCTTCCACAGCAGCACCGAGGGTAAAGCCGGGCTCTGAACCAGGCCAGTCTCATTCCTAAGGATCCACCATGTAAGCCTCCAATTAAAGCACAACGCAGGGGGAAATACTCTGCCAGTTCCATAAAACTAGTTAATAAAACCGTCCCAACCGAACCTCCCCAGCCCCCCGGGGAAGCCAGACATCTACGATTTCATTTTGCACCGGTTTTGTGTCTGCTCCACCTCCCCGAGAAGTCAATAGGAAAATTGGCACGTGTTTCGATGGGAGGTGGAACAGGTCCTCGCTGAGGAGAGTGAAGAGGCAAAATATCTGTGCGTGGGGAAGGGAAGGGAAGGGAAGGGAAGGCAAGGCAAGGCAAGGCAAGGCAAGGCAAGGCAAGGCAAGGCAAGGCAAGGCAGCTGCCAGCATGGTCACGGGGGTAGGAAGGGCAGCAGCTGCTGCTGTTGCCTTTCTTGTACCATCCCACTCCTCCTTCCCCAGGAGATGTCAACAGAGCAGTGAAAGCATATGTCCATCGCAGACAAGTGCTGTGACGCCAGCCAGAAACATGCTCTTTGTCTTCCACCCTTTCTTCCCCCCGTCTCTGGACTCCCTGAACCCAACCTCAAACGGAGAAAAGAATTACAGCCGTGGTGCAATCTTTTCTAGAAACCGCAGCGAGCCAAAGGACTTGCAGCAATTCCCCTTATAAAAAAAATCGGCATCCCTGTTGGGCTATGACAGCGAGGATTGTTCCAAGGGCATCCTGCCAAGCCGTGAAGGGACTTCTTCAGGAACAGTGAAGCACGCTGGTGCTACCACTAAAAAACTCGAGGGGCTGGGCGCTCAGAGGAAGAGGCGAGCGCCAGGCAAGCGCTGGGAGCATTCCTCTGATTGCACTGGAAAATTTCTCTTGGCTTGGTTCACCTCTATGTTGCATGACAATGGGGTTTTTTGCCTAAATCAATGAGCTAATGGGCAGGAACCAGCAGCTTTTAAGAGAATGCACTAATGAGTGAATTCCCCAGTATTCAGACTCTGGCCGTATAAACTCTATTTAGCCTGGACAGTGACCTGGCATCTGTACTCATTTCATCAGGACGCTCATTTTGAATTGTTTTACAAGAATCTTTCGCAATTAGAACCATAACCTCAGAGTTCTCCTTCTGCTGGAGAGGACGTCCCCACGCTGCCTGCAGCTCGGCCCGAAGCAGCTTGGTCATCAGATTGCAAATACTGGCACAGACCAAGAGGCAGACTAAAGCTCATCCACAAATAATTTGTACTCAGAGAGAAGAGTGCTGATTCTCAGGCAATTTGCCATTGGGAACGGTGACATTATATCTCGATATCTCGAATATATTCTTTGCTGCATATCAGTGAGCCTGGTGTATTTGAGACTGTTCTCTTCCTGGCTGGCCATCCTTTCAACAGCCATGCAAAGACTGTTTCAAACCAGTTGATACGAGCTTTTACCTTACTGGTCTGTGGGTAAGGAACTGGTTTTCTAATGCTTTTTTTTTTTTTTTTCCCCCATAGATTTACCACGCATGTGATGGCCCCGGCTTATCAGTGCTGTGCTTCATGCGCTACGATATCCTGGAGTACTTCAGCATCTATGGAACAGCTCTGTCCATCTGGGTGTCTCTGATGGGTAAGCACCGGTCTCTCGTGTTTCCTGCCGAGCACCAGCATTTGCAGGGCGGGCAGGATCTGTGGGCATCGCTGGTGGGACGGTCACTGGGCACAGTCCCCAGACATGCTGTTGCCTGTGAGCTCCCATCTGCAAGACTTAGCTCTGAGGCTGTCTTTTATGGAAGTCAGCCTGCGCTGTGGTTTCATCCATTCTTATCTCGTTCGTGCCTTGGAAAGCCATTGCTCTCAGTGGGGTCCAGACACACATGAAAACTATCCGGAGCGGTGGCTGGCGAAGTTTTGCTCTTGGAGATAAACAGAGCTCTGGCGCCGGGTGTTTGTGTTAGTTGGGTGTTCCTCTGTCTTCACCAGCTCTTGTGCATGTCCTTACAACAGCAGAATTATTTATTTCAAATTGGCAAGTAACACACGCAGCCTCATGCTTGAGTTCAAGGCAGGACAGTACTATGAGATGGCTTAGGTTGAAACTTCATACATCAGGGAATCTCCCATTTCTCCTCATTTTCCCCATACTGAGCCCATCAGCTCGGCCTGTCCTGACTTGGGGGCATCAAGAAATCCAGAATCTGCCACTTCCCTTGGTAGCACGCAAATCAGAGCAGTTTAGTGAAAAGAAATACATCTTCCTAGTTTATCAAAAGCCCAGTCCGGGCTGACGGGAAATCTTAGATCTGCTTAGAAAAGGCAGAAATATATTTCACTTCCTTTTTATTAAAAATCCTGACCCTTGCGCTATTACTCAGTTTTGCTTTTCCCACGTTCTCTTCGCTCTCTCTGTTTCTCATTTGGTTCATCTTTTGCCACCGAAACAAGGTATAATGGAAACGAAAAAAAATATGACAGAACTGAAGAAGGATGAAAGCTTCAAACCTGTTATTTTCCCACCTTGTCAGCATGTTTTTTGGAAGGATGTGAGTATTTCTGACAGGAGAAGAGAGCAGGGTAGGGAGAGCGGTGAGGGGACAGGCGCTTTCCGACAGCAAAGGCTTTGCTCAGCAGATCCGGACCATCTGTAGCAGCCATACAGCCAGTCCCCGCTCCAGCCAGGCAGGGTCTCCAGCCCCCTTGGTGCTGAGCTGGGGTCACCGTGCTCACACACAGCCCCAAAACTCTCACAGGACTTTGCCCTTTGGGGCTCCAGGGATGGTGCAGGACCTCTGGCCGGGATGGGGGGCTCCCGCAGCCCCTGAGCCCAGCAGGAGCCGTGGGGCAGCAGCCCCTCCACCGGGCGTAGGTCTGTCCCTCCTCCCTTCACTGCCGAGCCGCCCGGACAGCAGCATCCCCTTTCCAGAGCACGTGATGGGATAAATCTTCCATGCAGGGAAAAACGAGCAAGGGAAACGTTAAGCTTGGAAATGGCTCTGTTCCCCCAAGGTACGAGTCCCAAGGTGGGCTCCCACACTGTCCATGGCACTTCAGTGCCCTCTCTGCTCAGCTAGAAACAGCAAATCATCTCCAAAGGGCATTTTCAGTAGATAACAGCAGTGTCAGGGTAGGTCAGAGCTGATCCAGACACTTTGGCTCCCTGCAGCAAAAGTCAACTTGATTGCTTCATTACTGCATTCAAAAACCTTGCAAAAAAATACAAATCCCGGACTACGGTGTTTAAAATATTGCCCCACAGGGAAACAACAGAGATTAAAATGCGGACATTATCCCTTAGCCAAACTCCTTATAAAACCACGATCCAAGGACAGGGAAGGTGTGGTGACTGAAGCCCAGGGAAGCCTCTCACTGTGGCTTGTAAAGCCCAAGCACACATGTGCGGACACAGACCCTCGGGCACGCTTCCCGGAATGCAAATCCAGGACAGCCATAACACAGCTGTGCGAGCTGGAAAAGCATGGAGCCCACTGGGATCCATAACTTTTATCAGTTATTACCCCATTCTGTGCTAAACAAAAGCCTCTAATAATTTACTCGCACTGGCAACTTCCAGCTTGCAAATCTCAGGCAGGTGCCGGCACAGCCACGCAGCCCCGTTCCCGTCACGCTGGTGAGCGTGGTCCTACCGGAGCAGGGTGATGGAGACTGCGTCGGGGTGAGCTGGCAAGTTTGGGAGGGCTGAAGACGTGGGATGGATCCAAGAGCCGATTGCAGGCTCACTGGGTGCGAGCGCCTTTGCGATTGCCTCCAACTTGTGGGTCGAGGCAGGAAAGAGAGGTACGGGTGGGAAATCTCCTTTACCTTCCGCACGCAACACAGAACATAAGACCTCTAAAATCAGCTCCTAGACCTACAACTCAGATGCCTCGGGATGGTTTGCTTTGCCCCTGTGTGCCTCAGTTTCCCCATCTGCGAGGCATAAGAAGGGCAAACCAGACCTGGATGCAAGGCTGAGGGTCCCCAGGGCAGGCGGGACAGACCCCAGTAAGGCTTTAGGGGAGCAGCCAAGGAAGGGGGTGGCTGGGCTGATGCTCCCTGTGCTTGGTGCTGCGCAGCCCTGGCAGAGTTTGATGAGCCGAAGAGATCGACCTTCGTCATGTTTGGCGTCCTAACCATCGCCGTGAGGATCTACCACGACCGCTGGGGCTACGGCGTCTACTCGGGACCCATCGGGACAGCCGTTCTGGTGATAACCGTGAAATGGGTACGTAGGGAAGGGCGCCATGCCGGGGCTTCGCAGGGTGCTTGCGGCGGGGAAGGGGCTGAGCCCTGCATGCTGTGCTCCGACCTGTGCCAGTGGTTTCCTCCTCGAGGTCCAGCTCTTGCAGCACAGACCATCATGGTGATTAAGCAGCAATTCTTCAACCCGGGCAGCAAGCAGGCAGACAGCAAGCAGCCTTTGTGATAAATGCCAGATTCAATCGGTCTGAGCAATCTACCATGTCTCCTGTCCCTGCATTTCTAATCAGGAGAAAGGTTATTTATGGAGTTTTTACAGCTACTCAGATGCAAAGGAGTCTGGTAAACTGCCCCACAGCCCGTGGAAGATGTGTATAAAATGTGGTGATAAAGTGGGAAGGAATCCGCGTGTAGTCTGCCTGAATCTGGCTGGGCACCGCGCTGCAGCCTGTGCCCCCTCAGCAAGGCTGGGGACCGAGACAGGAGTGCAGTGGTGGAGCCTCTGGCAGGAGCGGGCGACGGGAAGGATTCAGCGATAGGATAAAGATTGCAGGAAGATGCTGCCTAGCATCAGGTTAATACAGCGATGCAATTCCCAGCTATATACTGGCGCTAAGCCCCATCTAACTGCCCAGCCAGCAGCTAAAAGCAAGTGGCCACGATGAGGAGGGGATGGGCAAGGAGAGGGCCAAGGCACGGGACCACCCTGCATCCTCCAGCCTGCGGATGCTGTGCTGGGATCTGCTCTCCCAGAGACTGGGTTTGTGAGGGTACACGCTCTCTGAACTGGGTTTGGGGCTGAATATTAAGAAAACAGCATGATGATCGGGAGGGAAGCAGGAGGAGCCGTTGCAGCACACAGACGGAGGGGCTTCCCACGCGCAGGCAGACCCCGCTGCCCGGCGGAGCCAGTCTGTGGGCTTTGCCTGGTTTTATTTCAGCATTCATGGGATCTTTCAGATGCTGAGCAGCCAGCTGAATCCAGGTGAATAGACTTGGTTTGCTCTCTCTTTCCTTCCAGCTACAAAAGATGAAAGAGAAGAAAGGGCTCTATCCAGACAAGAGTGTCTACACCCAACAGATCGGTCCTGGCTTCTGTTTCGGGGCATTAGCACTGATGCTGAGGTTCTTCTTTGAGGTACCTGTTTGCACACTCAATCACCCTGACTTTACAAGGTGTAAAGGACGTTACCAAGATAGGAGACCTCCCCCTTTGCACACCTCCGACTTGCATCCAGCCTTGGACAAAACCCAGCTCGGGTGCAGGTCTCAGGGTTTGGTGTGCCGGGGTCTGGCGGCAGGGACGAGGGTCCCTCCCTGCTTGTCCCCATCCCCTGGCCCGTTAGCTGCGGCGTGGGCAGGGACAGATGTGACAGCAAGTGACACGCAGGGTGGTGCTCGCTCTCTTTACCCGCCATTAAGTGAGTTGCAAGGACACGGATCACGCTTTCGTCAGCCGTACATGGTCCTCAAAATGGTTTTGTCAAATGTGAGCGGGGTTTGTTTGGAAACCGGGTGTGGGTGACTTAAGGACACCTCGTGGAGCCACAGCAGGGACTGGATACGACCCAGGCATGGCCGGATCCAAAGCTGGCTCACGCCAAAGAGAAGACTCTCAGTTGACTCCCAAGGGCACTCAATCCCATGTTTATAACCTTTTGCTCTCACCACTGGCCAGTCCGCCCGTCCTGCCCAAAAGGGTCCATCTGTCCCGTGCGGGGAAGGCGATAACCCCCTGACACAGCTGCCGGTCACGGCTGCGCTCAGCCCCGCCGTTATGGCTGCTCTGTGCATTGGGAGCTGCTAGATACAACCTCGCAGTCATCCCTAAGGATTATTTTTCAAAGCATTTAGTAATTGCAAATTCTAGCAGAACATAAAAATGTCACTTAGCAGAAACCGCCTCTTCCCGCGCCCCAGCCTCGCCGCCGCGTCCTTTGCGGGGTAATGAAACACTTCATTCAAGAATTGGGAAATGTGCAAATTGGAATGTGTTAAATCCACTTTGCCTTCTTTTTTTTTTTTTTTTTTTTTTAAGGCTGGAAATCCTTTNAGTAATTGCAAATTCTAGCAGAACATAAAAATGTCACTTAGCAGAAACCGCCTCTTCCCGCGCCCCAGCCTCGCCGCCGCGTCCTTTGCGGGGTAATGAAACACTTCATTCAAGAATTGGGAAATGTGCAAATTGGAATGTGTTAAATCCCCTTTGCCTTTTTTTTTTTTTTTTTTTTTTTGTAAGGCTGGAAATCCTTTATTCTCTGACAGCAAAAAGAGGCAGAAGGCTCGGGAATATTTTTATTCCTTTCCTTTCGGCTACTTGTAGAAACCTAATGTTTTGCACCTAACATAGAGCCCCCCCGGCACCGCTGCTCCCGCAGCCCCGGCGGGTCTCGCTAACGCTCTCCTCACTTGCAGGAGTGGGATTACACGTACGTGCACAGCTTCTACCACTGCGCCTTGGCCATGGCCTTCGTGCTGCTGCTGCCCAAGGAGAACAAGAAGGCCGGGAGCGCCGGGACCCCTGCCAGGCTGGACTGCTCCACGCTCTGCTGCTGCGTCTGAGCCGCCCGGGCGAGCGGGGCACTTGCTTCTCTGCTCCTGGGGCGATGGAGGGATACAGCCAAAAGCAAAATGCCTCTCCGCTGCATTTTCCTCAGGGATAGCAGCGTCTTTTCCCACCAGCTATGTGCATGCCCCGGGCTTTTCTTCGCCTTTCCACCATCAGCCCTAGCAGAGGTTGCACTTGCAGTTTGCTACGTAGTCGTACTTCTCCCTGGAGAAGCGCTTGCCTGGCCTGCAGCCAACCCTCAGGAGACTCTTGTGCTCTTGGGCCGTTTCACCACCCAGGCTGTCACCTGCACCAGCCCAGGAGGACCCAAGTTGTCCCCTCCATGGGAGTTTGCCCAGCCTGAGCACACAGGGCTTCGTTTGTAAGGCCCAATTAACAGAGCCTGTATTTTTGTGAGATATTTCCTATTTTATTTATGCGCTCTCTTGATGTAAATAATACACACTAACAAAGACTTCGCAACCGTGCAATGCCAGTTCTTCCTAAGCGGCACAAGAAACTTCCCAGCTCAGCTCTGCTCAGTCGAGGGCAGATGCCAGCCCCAAAGCGGAGCTCCCGGCACGGCCATCCCCTCCCCGTCCACAGCCCCCAGCGGCCTGGGGGGAGCTGCAACATTGGGCACTTTGTCCTTGCAGACCTGCCCGGCGGGCGCGGGCAGCAGGTGCGCTCGCACAGGGCCTCATTAGTACGGAAAGGACATGGAAAATTAAAGGCAGAGAAAAGAAGCTCCTGGAGGGAGGGGGAGGGCTGTAAGCCTATAACATCTCCTCTAACAGACTATTTACTATAGCAGAAGTGTATGATTTATTTAGACTGTCTGGGAAAAACGCCAGGACTATATGTCATGGACAATTAGAGCAGTATTGATATACAGTGATGTCCACAGAAAGCCCACATTAAGCCTGGGTTCCTCTGGAAGAGAAATCCACCCCGGTCATTCATCAGAGCAACTTCCTGCAACGGGGCAACAACCAAACCTGAATGAGCTTCCAACGAAAATATAAATGAATTATGAACCCCCAAGCATCCAGGAGTCACTGGCAAGCGGTGGCACAGCTGATGCAGCTGCACGCAGACGCAGCGCTAGCAAAGAGTTTTCAACGGGTTTACCAGCACCTAAAGCAACGCAGCTCACCAGGGCTTTCTGAGCATCCAGCCCCCAGGATGTTTTGCAGGATGCTCGGAGGGTTTGCATGCAGCGTTCTCCCCATTGCTTGCATGCTGCGGGTGTACTTTGCCACGCAAAGACTGCTCAGGGCATTCCCCAAAAAACAGTCCCAAGTGCTTTGACTGCTAATTCAGAGCTGAGTGCAAGAAGCACCTTGGCACTATACGCAAGAGCCGTCTCGAGGATGCGCACAGCTGCATCCCAACGGGTCACCCCCATGGGTGTCCCACGGCCAGGGCCACGCCGTCTCTCGCTGAGCCGTGCTGAGCACGTCTCTGGGTGTGCATTACCCCACGGGCAAATACTCAATGCTGACCCCCTCCACGAGCCTGACCAGCAGTGCCAGCAGCCTCCGTCCGTCCACACACCCTTTGCCACTGGCTGCAGCTGCTGATCAGAGGCACCCAAACCCCCCAAACTAATCTTGTGACTGTTCGTCCCCTCCTGGGCTGCATTGACAGGCAGAACCCCGCAGCAAGCCCTGGCGATTCATGGGCAGCGTGGGCCTGGGGAGAGCCTTGTGTGGGTACAGCGCTGGGAGGAGAGGCGCTGGGTAACCGCAATGCATTTCCGTGGCCCAGCAGGAGGGAAAAACATTGGCAAACCCCACGCAAACGAGGAGGGCACGTTAGCTAAGGCCCAGCCGAGTAAATGAAAGCCCCTGCTCCCACCTGCCACACGTCCAGGTGTTACACCAATAAAACCCCCAAAAGTCTATTGCATACCATAATACCCTAGGCAGGGTTCCTTTTCTCCCCTCTCCCCGCTGATGCCCCAGGGCGCTGCTCCGAGTGTGCAAATCGCCCATCCCTTTGCACCCAGTGTGGGACCAGCACCCACCCTCGGGGCCGAAACACAGCCGGACACACTTGCAGGGTCCCTGCCACAGCATCAACCCTGTGGCAGCACCCACCGCGGGCGGACCGGGCACCCCGACTCCCGGGAGGAAGGGGCACGGGCTGAATTCGCTATCGCTGGGGCAGGATATCCCCTGCAATACAAATGCAGGGAAATATTATAAACCTTTACAGCAACGTAGACAAAACAGTCTCTTGTAACCTTTTAGTGCTGCCGAGAGCTTTGCCTGTAAGAGCTCTTGAGCCCCTGCCAAAAATTCTAGCTGTTTTCATAAGAGTAGGTGTTTTCGTCTAAGGTGCAGTCTGAGTGCTGTGACCTTTGTCATGTCTGCTACTGAAATTTCCTGCTTCTCTGTTATTCTCTTCTTTGGTAAGACGATATGAAACCCAAAACTTTTATTGCCCCTTTTAAAGCGTCTTTATAGCTCCCCGTCTACTTCATATACTGTCTTATTCTCAAACGCTGGGATATTACTTATGGTATCCGGGCTTGATGCTGCAAAAGGCATTTGGGTTTCACGAAGCCCAAACCACCCGGGCTTTTTTTAAGATCAGCCGAGGGGGGAAGAAAAAAAGAAAGAAAAAAGGAAAAAAGGAATGAGAGGGAAGGGACTGGCTTTCCGCTCCGGAGGCATCGGCTTCTGCTACCAGCACAGCGGTGGCGACAAGGGCGGGCAGGAGCCTGGCAGCTTCCCTCCCGCGCCGAAATGCCTCCCCGGGCACCAGATCCCATTTGCTTTGTGTCTGGGCCGCAGCAGCAGCGTGGGGTGCCCGCTGACCCCGTGGGGAGGGCATCCCACGGCCTCTCTTCCTGCACCTCCATCCCCTGCCAGCTCTGCCCCGGAGCCAGCGGCTCAGATGTGGTGGGACACCGCAGCCGGTGCCGAATCTGGCGCTCAGCAGCTGGGGCACATCTGCCCCAGAGGTGGTGCTGGGGAAGGCCAGCCCCACTCGGGGGGGCTCCCGCACACCCCGTCGCCCTGCTCAGTTTCGGCGTCGGGACGGATCACACGAAGAACGCGCGTCCCCAGGCGAGGGCTGATGCGAAGCTGCAACAGCCGGGCACCGGCGCTGAGGCTTCGTGCTGCCGTGCCACCCCTCGGGCTGCAGGGCATCACCGCCACCGCCACACACAGGGACTGTGGCAGGGGACGCCTGGGACTCTGCTCAAATCTGCGCGCTCCCCAGCGCCCGACCCCACGGGAGGAGTGGGGACCCGGCGTGCCGGGGGGACAGGGCTGGCCGCAGGCTGCAGCCCCGCAGCAGGGGATCTTGCAGCAGGCGCGGGGGCCCGTGGGCAGCGAGGGGGCTTCGGGGCAGCGTGGTCGAACCATCCCTTTGGGTGACACGCTCTCCCATGCTCGCCGACAGCAGGGCTGGGACAAGAGGGGAATTAGGACCTACTCCTGCTCGAGGGGAGGCTTCCAGAGATGTCTAGTTGGGCTCGGTGCCAGCTAATCTTCCAGGCAAACTTTATCCAGATCCCTTTGGCTGCAGAAAGCGAAAAACTAGCCAGACCAAAACAGAAAAGCCTGGTTTCTGCTGCCAGCTGTATGGGGCACTCCAGAAAACGCCTTATCACCGGGTGATTGTGAAAAAACGCTTCAGGTTTTTTTCCATATGCTGCTCTTCCCCCCTCACCCTCGCACTGCCGCTCCTCCGCGCGCGTTCAAGTTGTGAGCCAGCCTGGCTGGCCCTGCCAGGTTAACTCACAGACCGTGGGGGCCAAGGTTTTCTTTCTATCATTTTTATGCCATTCAGGCCGCAGCGACGCTAACCCACTTCAGAGCGTGCGGTTGCTGCGGCCCGCGGCAGATGCAGCTCATCGGGAGCGGTGATGGACAGCCCAAGGACATGCATCCAGCAGGACTTCCAGGGAAGTCCTGTCTCCTCCCAGGGAGGGCCAAAGAAACCAAATTTCCCTCAGATTCAAGAGTGGTAATAGAGGCAGGAGCAACGGGGGGAGCCCCAGGGAGAGGTCTCGCCCTGGACTCATCCATCGCCCTCCAGTTCTGATGTCCAGGAGATGTCCGTGCCCTGCAGCAGGGATACACCAGGTCTGCAGGGGAATGCCCTACGCAGACCCAGGGCTCCACGGCCCTGGGACACAGTACAGCTGCACTCGGAGAAAACAGCCCCATCCTCCAGCCTGGAGAAAAGGGGAGATGGAGCAACTGAAGCATCTATCTGGGACCACTCGGTACCTCTCAGCTTCGCTCCAGCTATCCCAGCTCCAACGCACATCTTTTTGTGGTGGACAAAGGAGGTGTCCTCCACTTCGGAGGAGTCGGGGGCACACCCAGGTAGAGCCGGGTGGGATTCGCCGGGGGTGGTGCTGCTCTGCAGAAACACCACCTTTCCGCAGCAGCGCAGGATGGAGTTAGAGCAGACGCATGCAACCGTGCGGGTCGGTACGGTGGAACCCCCTGCATGGCTGCAAACAAGCCTAACCCAGCGCCAGAAAGAGAACAAAACAGCGACGCATCAGGGATCTGCTTAAAACAACGCTGTGCAACAGCACCGCGGGCTTCTCTTCTCCTCCTCTAGCCTCTCAAGCTTTCAGCAAGGTTTCCAACCAAACTTTCCAGTCTGGTAGATGCAGGCAGGGCAGCCCCATCCCAGCGCTGCTCGGCAGCCTACAGCAGCGACGGGGTATTTTGGGGGCAGGAGGGAGCTCGGCCGCAGCCCCGCAGACAGGCCGAAGCGCTCGGCTCCTGGCGGGGACTGGGCAGGGAGCTCCTCGCGCACTCGCAGGTGTCCGCTCCCCGCAGCAGCACCGGAGATGGACGCAGATGCTGGATTCGACCCAAGCGACCAAACCCGAGCACCGAGTCCCCGACGCGGGGAAAAGCAGATGCAAAGCAGCCGGGCTCGCTCAGCTCTTGCGGGGATGCTTTCACAGCTGCAAAAACCCGCTCCAGGTCCAGGTTCGGTGTCTCCAGCCTCCCCACTCCTCCGGCAGAGCGGTCCCAGGGAGCGGCGGTCCAAGGTTTTTGGTTTAGGCCAATCTCCCAGAAATTCTGTCATCATGCAGTGCATCACGCACACTCCCAGATCCGCATTACACAGAGGCTGGCGCCGGTCCAGCACCTCTTAAAGTCAGTGGAAAAACCCTCCCTCGCTACGATGGGAGCTGGCTTGGGCTGCACACGATCTGACAGATACCATGGAGCGAGAGAAGTTGTTTTAATCTGGGAATACCTTGTGGCCCCAAACCTTCTTCTGGAGATGGACAGGGCAGCGTGCGTGCAGAGCGGGTGCTGCTAAGAAAAATTCCCAGCCTTGCAACAGCCTTTCAATGAGCGTTTTAACGAACCGCCGTTATCTGATCCGCGTGCTCCGAATGCAAGGGAACCGCTCGCGTTTCCAGCTGCACACATCATCTGATGCTCATAAAACGAGCTGATGTGTCTGGAAGCCCCAGACCCGAAGAAACATTATTTCAATGGGGAAAAAAGTCAATAATGCTTTAAAAAACACCCATGTGGACCGACAGGGATGGGTGGCTGCTCTCCCCTGCTTACCTGTGGTTTTCCAGCAAAGCAAATGTTCACTGATAAAACTCAGTCTCCTTATAAAGGCAGGATCTGTTTTGCCTGTAAAAGGGAAGGTTTGGGGGAAGCTTTACGTGCGCCTCTCCTCTCTTTCTATATCTTTATTTGCATTTTCGTTTTCACAGGAGTTGAGCTAATCCGAACGGAGCAGGAGCGAGGGTCCAGGTTATAACCAAAGTATCAGGTAGCACCTTCACATCTGGAAGGGATTTTGACACAAGTTCTCCCAGACTGTTACAGACAGTTTAAAGGCAAAATCTGATAAATAGCAAATGTTTAACAAGTCAATAGGAAGCTGCATTTGCGAGAACATGTGGCTCTAACCGGTCTAGCGCTGCCCCATTGCCGAGGCCCTTCGAATGCGTACGCACACGTACCTGCAGCATGCGCGAGGGCCTGCCGTGGCTCTGCCTGGACCTGGTCTCAGTTTCAGAGGGAAGGATTAAAGACAGATGTGTCTTTGTATGCCCAGACATGTCCAACAGCTCTCTTCAAAGCCCAAGCAGGTTCTGAGCCTCCCTGCTTTGGTGGTAAGGGGCTCGCTGTTTCTTCCCAGCCTAAATCGAGATCCCTTCATTTTCTGTACTCCCCCAGCCTCATGTTTAAGGTGGGAAGAGGAAAAAGGGAGCTGAATAGCTCAGGAAAGAGCCACAGAGCCCATCCCCGCAAGCCTGCCAGCATGCCGGGCACCGCTGCCCCCGGCACAGGAGTTTTGGGGGCTGCACTGGCCGACGAGGACCCACTCGCGTCACCGCGTGGCGTGTCAGAAGCACACAAGGTCTCACCCCAATTTTGCACAGATTAGGGTCCACCAAAGCCCCAATCCAAAAGCCAGGGGTGTTTCCACTTTCAAAAAACCTTTGCAATCCTTTGAGAGCCGCAGCCTCCCTGGGGCGGAAGCCGAGGGCCGCCCGGGCGATGCCCTCCCAAGGGACAGCGCCGTTGCCAGCAAAACATCCCGGCACAAAAGCTCTTGCAGTGTTGCAACCCTGCCTGGTTCAGGGAGACTTCATACCAATAAACAAACGACTACCCAAAATGTGGAAAGAGGCATTAAAATAGAGAGAATTATGCAAGGATGGGGGAGTGGAGGGGGAGACGGAGGAATAAGAAGTGACCAGGAAAACCACCAGAAACCCTCTGGGATGCCTGTCTATATTTAAAGATAATGTGTCCAGCTGTCTTGCCAAGTCTCACTCATTTGGAACTTGGGCTCATGTTTTGGATTAATTTTAAGGCAGTTCCTAAAGCATCTCGCTTGCGCAGGGAAGAATTTTTGCCTCCTTGGCCAAGGTGATCTTTTAAAAAATCTCACTCACTATTTTTCAACCTCTCACTCATTTAAAATTGTCATCGCCCGGGAGCTGCGGGGCACTTGGTGCAGACAATTCTTTTGCTGGTGCTCACCAGCCCCACGGCCCCAGAGCACCCTGGAGCAGGGCTGGGGCTGGGTGCGAGGATGCGGGCTTGGGGAGGGGAGCGTTTCCCTGCAAGTCAGGACCCTTCCCCTCCCCGCTGAGCATCACCCGACCAAGCGCTGAGAGCAGAAATCATCCCTTCTGAATATGTGAGCCTCTCCAGGCACCCCACCATGGGCTGGCTGAAGGTTTTCTACGGAAACTGGTCTTCCACAGAAAGATTTTTTTTTTTAAACTAAAATATTGTGTAGTCGCATGCACGCGCTCTCCAGACCGATGCTTTTGTTTGAGGAAGGGAAAAGTAAATTGCAAATATTGCCCCAGACTCTGACTGCTCCATTGCACATGGGTTTTCTGTTCAGCTCAGGGTTTCTGCTCAGCTCTTTCTTTCTCGGTCTCCTTGGGGAGGATGCGTTCAGGAGGTGTCACCCCCAGCTCCCAGTCATGACAGAGGGAGATTTTTTGAGCAGAACAGCAGGAGCAGTCTCTGCCAGAAACACCACCAAGCCCACCTTCTTGCCCAGGCATCTGCAGCATCCTAATCATCCTGGAATCCAAAGCACGTCCATGGCAGGGCCCTCAGATGCTTCCCATTTAGCTTAAACGTTTGCAAAATGCTCAGCCACTGACTCACAGCAGGGCTCGAGTGAGCCTGCACGCCGGCGGTGCTCGGCTGCCCTCGCCGCACCACGACAGGATTGCGTTCGCCGCCCCGGCAGGTTTTTTGGGAAAAAAAAAAGGGATTTTTCGAAGACGAGCATCCCTTGGTACATTGCACCTCTCCCAACACACCTGGAGTGCTACCGGTGAGTGAGCAGGACATGGGATGTGGAAGCTGCTATTTTTTGCTGATGATCCCAGATGTCACGCTGGGGTTTCAAGGGAGCGATAGGAAAAATGGAGGGGAAAAGCACCGTCTGGGAGGGACTGGGAAGGGTCAGCCGCAGGGGCAGCACTGGCAGTGGAGCATGGGGCTGCAGAAGGTGCGGAGACCCTCAGCCCCGGTATCGGCGCTACAGCAAATCCAGGGGTTGCGGGCAGCTGGGACCCTCTTGGGATGCAAGAGGCTCTGCTGCTGCTTGGGCTTTTGGGAGCGCAGCAGGTAGGGCCAGATACTTTCTTTCCCTCACACCTCATGCCCTAAAAATCCAGTGGCAACATCAAGCGACAGCAGTGATTGGAAATTAGCCCTTTGGCTGGAAAAAGAAAAATCACAAGATCTCACTGCTCCGCAGGTCCAAAGGTGCATGAGGAGCATGTAGGAGGGGCATGAGGAGCACGAGGAGACCCTTCGCACCACAGCTTTGGTACATCAGCATCCAGCCCCGGGGGAACCGAGGCACGCAGAGGCAGCCACAAAAACGAGACAGACATTTGGGGTTTCAGTTAAGCAAATTTCCTCCAACCAGCAAGAAAAGTTGAGCTTGGGTTTGGCTGGATTGGGGAGCTGAAGTTTTTGGGCAGCTCTATGGTTCTATTTAAACCAGTTCAACGAGCCATCGCATAACCTCATCTCACGAGGGGAACGCAGAAACTCACGGTGCCTCTTGTGCAATAGGTGCTGCTCGCTACCCAAGCAGGTCTGGGATAGTGCTCAGAGTTTTGCTCCGTCTCTGTCCGGGCTAAAGCAAAGACCACACACAAAATGGTTTCAGGATGCCAGCAGCTGTGCACAAAGCATTTGGTTTACATTAATTATGTCTGGACAAAAAAAAAGGTGTGGAGGGGAGAAGGAAAGCAAGCAAGCTGGGAAGACACGAGGGATGGAGGGAGGCTTCTGCATCGTCCTGATGAGGTCTGCTCAGATCTCAAATGTAGTTTGCAGCACATGCCGTGTGTCTTAACACCTCCTGCCCTGAACAGCTTGTGCCACCCAGAGCAGTGCGGCCGGGCCCTGCATGGCACCTGTAAACACCTTGGTGATTAAGAAGGACAAACGCAGCCCGCAACACTCTCAAAGACCCCAGTAGGACTCTTTCCTCTCAGCTTTGCTCCCCTCTCTGCTTCCCTCTTTCTCTTTTCCTGAGCAGAATTGGTCCCAAGAAAGACTGGGGAAGGTAAAGCAAATGGTGATGCTGGCAGGGAGAGAGATGCTGGCGGTTACTGGGAAGGGAAGCAGCAAACGAGAGAGGAGAGTACACAAAATGGGGAGGAGGCACATGGCAAGTGGAGTCATCATTAAAACCAGAAAAATCTCCTTGGTTTCCCAGCAGTGCAGAAATCCCAGGAGTGGGTGAGCGAAGCCCTTGACCTTCTCTCCAGAGAGCGCCATGAGCAGCGGGGACTCTTCCAGCAGCAGGGACTGCCAGCCCCCAGGGATGGGCACTCTGTACTGGCACAGACTGGTGGTGCCCCATCCCCTCCCTGAGGGTAAAAGGAGCCTGGCAAGGTGTGGACTCAGCCTGCCTTGCCTTGGACTTGAGCAGCCAGCAAAGAGACTGGACCGATTGGATCTCCACAAAGCAAAGCCCCACCACAGCAGGTCCACGATGCCGCTCATCACGGGAGGAGGGAAGTGCAGTTCCCACCTTGGGCCGTGCTCTGGGCTGCACCAGCATCACCCCACTGGCCCAGCTCCAGGCTTGCCAGCACGCACAGGGTGGGACATCCAGGCCCAAGCCCCCAGCAGCAAACACCTGCCTACGAGGACTGGAGTGAGGGACCGCAGCAAGCTGGCTGTGACCTCCGGCAGCTGCACCCCTGCGATGTCCCGCACATCTGCACGCTGCACATCCCCATCCCACGCAGCCCCTCCTGGGCTCTTCCCACTCGCACTAGGACTGCAGTGGGCCCTGACCAAGGACCTTGCTGCACCAGGACCTCTACAAATCCCAAATACATGCCCATCTCCCAAGGGCCATCGGCACGCAGCAGCCCAGCTGGGCCCTGCTCCAAAACAGGCGATGAGCACTGTCGGGTCACGGCGTCGCCAGGCACGGGCAGCTGGCAAGAGCCGTGCCACCGCACCTCCAGCAGCCGGCCGTCCCGGGGGAGCGCAGCGGTCAAGGCCCCCGCCAGCAGCAGCTTCCCCCTCCCAGCCCAGCCAAACCCTGCTCTTCTCCAAGGGCAGCTGCTCCCAGCCTCGCTGCGTAATGAACTTCCGCGTTGCAGCAGCACCGTCTCCGCTCGGCGGCTCGGGGGGCCCAGCCTGCACACGCCAGAAGCTGGACTGACCCATGTCAGAGGTGATTAATTTATCAGGCTTTTGGCACCCACCGCTCCCCGCCAGAAAAACAATATCCCAAATTCCAGGCCCTCCCGCCCAGCAGATGTGTCTGCGGCGAGGGCGACGGTTCCAGCCCGTCTCGCAGAAGCCGCCGCAGGGATGCAGCACCCGGGGCTCCCGCGCCGCCGGCCACCTTACCCAGCCCCGCTGTGCATCGGCAGGAAAACCTCTCCCGGGACCAAAACCCAGGGGCTTTGCACGGGGCTGCCGTCCTGCTGGGTCTGGCCTCTCGCCCTGTGTAGGTGTCCATGCTGCCGAGCCACCAAGGAGATGGGGATGGGCACACAGCTGGGGAAGGCAGCGGGTACAGGGATGCCACGCTGCTGAGCCCCTGTATCCTGGGGAGGAACAGCACCATGCTGTCCCGGTGCTCAGCAGCCCACGGAGCTGCGTGGTATCAGGGACCATGTCTGTATTTGAACCAAAAGGGCACTGATTAAGGCCTAACTGATTTGTATCATCAGGGGAATGCTCCAGGCCTTTAAGGGACAGGTTAACAAAGTCATCGTCATTAGCGGAGAGGGTCAGAGGATGGGGATGGGGTGCAGCATCGCTGCAAACACTAGCAGAGCCCTGCGGCTCACCCTTGTCACTTCTGCCAGGGGTTTAAAGTGAGAAACTGAGAGGGCGGTGATATCATTCAGATGCTGCAGAGCACTCGGACATTGGGCAGCCAAGAAACAGGAGAGATTTTTCTTCCTCTCCCCCCACCCCATCATCTCCCCCCGGGTTCCGGAGGAGGGATGAGAGCCCATCAGAGCACAGTGCCAGCCAGCCCCTCTGCATCCCAGCACCGGCCACGGCCACGGGGAGACCTGCTGCCCTGCCAAGGCCCGAGCTCGCCCTGACGTCAGGGTGCGGGGTGGAGGGGGGACCAACGGGCAAACAGCCTCTTATTTATCCCAAAAGGTCACAAGCGCCTTGGAAGAGGCTGGAGCTGGATCCCCACGGTCCACAGGAGGCCAGCGTCTCCTCGAAGGAGAGGTTTCACAATTCATCTCGTTTGTTCGCTGTGGCATTTTCATCACGGTAGTTCGACTTATGCAATTACATAAAAAACATCTAATGAAATCTCGGTGACACAAAACATGAACGTTTATATTGGCCTCCCCGTGCCGCAGAGTTGATCTTGGCCGGGTCGTCCAGACAGACATTCTGCATTCTTCAGAGATTAAGCACTGAAACGCTCCGGAGAAACCCAGCTGCCCGCTCCCCCTGCAGCCGCGCCGCTAATTCCAAACACATGCTCGCCGGCCGGGGAAAGGGGAACACGTACCTTCTACACACACACGCGGGTACCGCCAGGAACCCAGCCTGGCACCCTGCACACCCCCCCAGCTGCATCCCCGTCACCACGAGCGCTCACGGGTCTCTGTAACTAAACGCACGCACAGCGAGCACGGCGGCTTGGCAGGGAGAGTGTTAGGTATAAATAAGGTACTGCAGCGAAATCTTTAAGGAAATAAGTGGAGCGATGGGCAACACTGAGTTGAGGTGGAGCCTCTGGGCTCGACCCCGTGGCCACGATGCCACGCTGCCCATGCAGCACCTCGCTGGTGCTCCCTGTTCATCGGCCCATGAGATGTCAGACCCCGGGCAAAATAAAGGAGCCCGGGAGGCTCCAGGCGCTGAAACCCTCACCCTGGTTTGGTTCCCACCTCCCCCCTTTTAAAACTTCTTCTGCCTCCCATTAAAAAGCAAGCTGATCATTAGAAAAAGGAAAAAGACGGGAAGGATGAGGCGTGGAGGGCAGGGACTTTGGTCTCGACAGCGCCCGGGGAGCCGGGCAGGGAACCACAGTGCTTCCCGAGGTGGGGATGGGGACAAGGGGAGCACACACCCCATCCCGGTGCTGCCCACGTCACCCACGCATGGGTTTCAGGAACATCAGCATCAGTGTGCCCCGAGCTGCCTGGATCCGCGGGTGCCGCTGGGCGATGCTGTTGTGAGCAGCTGCAGCGCTGACGGGCAGAGCCACCGCGCTGGCACCAGCCAGGGCACATCCCGCCATGCATTCCTGCTCCCACCCCGGCCATTCCCACGTTTTAAGACCCAGGGCAGTCACTGCCCTGCAAATGCCCGTCCCAGCGCCCACCGCAGCCTGGGAAATGCAGCTCGCCCAGCAAGAGCACCTGTGGACAAACACGCTGTCCGGAAAGGCACCTGTCATGTCATTCGGCATCGCCGAACCAGAAGCCACCACAGCGTTGTTTGCGGCACCCCGGCACGTGGCTGGCTGACCTCACTGCCATTGCAGGGGGAAGAGGGGCAAATCCTGGTCAGCGCTGGCCCACACTGCCAGTGATTTCTCCAAATACAGGCTGCTTCGGGGACAGGGACCAGATGTGGCTGCCAGGGTCTTGCCCCGCACCGCTGGCTGCAGCTGGAGCTCTTGAAAAGCCCCAAGCTGCCTCTGTTGTGAGGACAGAGGGGTCCGAAGCGCAAAACCCCTGGGGGACCCACCAGCCCCACCACCCCCGGCTCCCCCACCGGTGCCCTTGTTTTAAGGGCGGAACATTTCGGACATGCTACAAACCATCGGCAAAACAAGATGTCAGGGCTGTAACTGCTGCTGGCATCGATTCCGCCGGGGCGTGGGAGGGATCCAGGAATAACAAGGAGGGGTTCAGCGAGCAGCAGCCCCTTCTCTCGGGTTGCAGCAGGGGCTCCGGCCCCGCGGGCACATCGGCCGGCTGCCCACACGGGGTGTCTGCAAAGGCTCGGGCTTTATCGCCTTGCATGGAAGGAGGAGGAAAGACAGGAGTGGCGGGGAGAGAGAGAGAGAGGAAAAATAGGCTGGAAGCATCCAGCCGTCCAAAAAATTTAATGTCATATTTTAGCAAGAAAAACAGCTGTTGTGGTACTTTAAGGCCCAGCATATTTTGGCCAGGGCTGCATGTTGTGGATATTGGCTGAGTCAAGGTTAGCTGTTAAAAGGCAGAAATTCTAGACCCATACGAAGAAACATCGCGTTCCTTTATATTCAGATAATATTTACTCCCAGGCCTATTTTGTTTTGTTTTCTTCTCAGTCCTGGAGGGGGGCCCAGCCCCCAGGCCGTGGCTGCCCTCAGCATCTCCGGTCCATGGGCAGCGGGGCAGCTGCGCCCAGGGCTCGGCAGTTTGGGGGCGATGGAAGCAACGGGAAAAGCTGAGGAGGCTCCGCCTGGCACTTCCGACTTGAGGTCTGCCCTCCAGTTTTCAGCACTGCCTGGCATTGAGCCATGCCCTGCGCGCAGGCAGAGACGGCGGGGAAGGAGCCAGGGGTTCTGTGCCTGCTGGGAGGCGATGGGTCCATCCCAGCAGCACGGGCTCTGGGGGCATCGGTCGCTGCCCCGCGGTGCTGCAGGGACCACGGGGACCCGTGAGATGCCCTCTGGTCTCACGGCGCAGCACCCACATGCCTTTCACCATTCAGACTGGGTCGGACTTTTATTCCCCCTCCAAGGAATAAAGATGCCAACAAATCTGTGTCAGACGAAGCGGGCGAACGGGGAGCGAGCTCCCGTGCCATCGATCCCAGCCCCTGCCCCAAGCGGGGCAGCTCTACCCCAGCTAAGGTGCCAGCGCACCTACAAAACCCCCGCAACATTAACCCCACAAAAATTAAGTGCCATTTTAATACGGTGTTTTGCAGCTTGATCTTTTTTTTCAGTTATCGCCCATTCAAACGCCTGACTTTAATGCCGGCCCCCAAACCAGCCATGCCCGGGCTGCCGCGCTCCGGATGGGCCAGTCCCCTCCAAAAGGTCTTTGTGCGACGGCTCCTTGCTGCTCCCACCTGCGCTGTGCCGGGAGAGCAAACGGAGCTCCTGGGTCGGGAAAGGTGGGGCAGGGGGGGTGCGTTTACACCGCACGGAAACGAAACCCCCAAAGAACCCCCAAAACCGGGGCTCCACAGCCCTGCGCCGAGCGCGATGCCACCCAGGCTGTAAATGACTCATCTTCTCGTAAAGCTGGTTTGCTAAGGAAGAAAGAAAAGCCCTTGCCCCGAAACAATTCCTCTGCGCTTGCCAAGCTCGGCGGGAGCAATCCACGCTGTGTCTCTGCTTCTCCAGAGCGCCCAGCACCATTGTCCCCCCACCGCGGTGCCACCTCCGAAGCCAGACCCCTGGTCCCCGCTCCCGCAGCGCCGGGGTTTTCCTCCCCACCTCCTGCCCAGCACCATGCTTCACCAAACACGGAGCCTCCAAACACAACCCTGCATATTTCGCTAACCTCAGACACTTGGATAGGGAAGGCTGCGGATGAAAAAAAAAAAAAGGAAAAAAAAAAGGGGGAAAAAAAAAGTCCAAGGTGGAACCGCAATGTTTATAAAATGGGTCACTGAATTATACATAAAAATATTTTCCTTGTGGATGCAATTACTTCCTGGACTTGTTATTCCACAGATGCTTAAGTTCGCCTCGAGCAACTCCAATAAATGCTTTACAGTCTGCTAGATCAACAGTAGCAGCGCTGGAGCGAATTGAGCAGCGCTGTTTCAAATTTGTCAGAAAACCACACAGTGTTTTCATGCGCACGTTTTAGAAACCCAAACAAAATGATTCCCAACCGTCGTGCTCCCTTTCCTTATGCTTTTAATGGGTTTCACATGAGCTCCTCCAGACACGGGCAGAGCCCCAGGGGCGCAGGACACCCGGGCAAGGGCTCCCCGAAAGCCGGGAGCCCCCGGGAAGAGACGGGGACCGAGCAGGGGTGGCATCTCCCATCGCTCTCCCGTACAAACCCGGCTCCCTCTCAAATTTTCCCGTCTCATCCTGCTGCAAGGTCTGGCTCACCCGTTCGGTACCCGGGGGGCAGTGAGACGTCTGACGGGCTTAGCATGCTTTCTCAGGGGAAATGAATTTCGGGAGCAAGGGGTCGGGGCTGCCCCTACCTGCTGCAGCGGCTGCAGGTGAGGGAGAGTTCAGGGGCTGGGGGGAACCCACGCCACGTGGGGTTTTAAAGTGCAATGAGAAAAACGCAGAAGAGCTGCAGCGACGCTGGTGGGAAGGGAATGGAGCTGAGGCAGCGGCCGGATGGTTCCCGGCATGGGCACAGGCTGGCTGTCAGCCCTGCTCCGTGGCAGGGACACCTATTTGGGTTTTTTCTCCTCTCTCCAGCCACCGATTTTCACAAAACTCAGAGAAACTCAAGGCCATGGAGATGCGTAAAGATTTTTTTTTTTTTAATGCATGTAAGTCTTGGCGCAAAGGCCCCTGAATAAAATCCTGGTCCATCTGGTGCATCTTGACCTTCAAAACCTCAAAGCTCCTTTTGTTTAAGAACAATTGAAAGTATTTAGCACCGCTTCCAGTGACCTTGAATGGGAAAACTAGAGGGCTGGGGTGTTGGGGAGCACCCCGGGATCACGGGGCAGAGTGCTGTTATGCCAATAAAATAAATTAATATCTGCCCAGGAACACTCAGGATTCACTCCAGGACTAACAGGTGGCTGTAACAAGATTATCCCGTTAACAGATCGCCAGTGGAGCAGAAATGTGCTTTCAGGTCTCTGCTTTCACTCCAAATTTCATCCACGAGAATTTCTGTCAGCAGGATAAACGGGCTAAAAGGTGCCTGCAAGAACAGGTTTATAAAAGGCTCCTTATTCCCCTGCTTCAAGGACGCAGCCGCCTCCTGTTCCCCCTTGTGTGGGAATCCCAGCTCATCTTTGCCTTTTCGTAGCCGCCTGGCAATCCCACTCTTCTTCGCCAGCAGCCGGACCCCAGCCCGCCCGCCGCGGTGTCACAGCCCTGGTCAGGATATGGCCTGCTCCTCGCCCCTTGTCCCGACAGCAGGCTCTCAGCTGGTGATGCACAGCATGAAAGCCCCCTGGCACCCGAGAGAGCATCACCCTCCTCGGCGAGGGCACCCTGCAGGCTGCAATCCCCAAATTCCCAGCGAGGCAAATCATTTATGAGCAATCCCCACCCTACCCCCGGCAGAAAGCACTTTGCCAAAGGGAAGGAGCCAGGTTTCCCTCTGCCCTTGCTCCCAGCCCTGGGACGGGGACAGGGAAGGCATCCCCACGGCCGAGCCGCACGCAGGGCTCCACAACCGGCACGGCGCTGCTCTCCTCGGAGGTTAAACCAAGGGCCCTGCAGGGAACGCGCTGCCATTTTTATTTGGGATTAAGTCCCAGCACATCTTAATTTTCAATTCAACTGCCGCTGAAAAGAAACATAAAATAAAACAAGCGCCAGCGGTGGAGAGGGAGGCAGGGAGAGAGAGAGAAGGCAGCGCCGGGTCTGCCCACGGCCCTGAATTAGCTGCAGAAAAATGTTAACATTCCTGCGCTGGCCCCCAGCCAAGGGACGGAGCAATTCAGGAGACGGCCATGCAGCCACCAGCGAACACGCACACGGTCTGCAGGTCCCGGTGCCGCAGTCAGCGCGCAAAACCCTGGGGCAACGGCTGGGGCCGAGGATGGAGGAGAGCATGAGCCCCGCATCCTGCTCCCGGGAATGGCTCTGAGGTGCTTTTAAATGCCACGAGCGTTTTTCTGCCTAAGGCAAAGGGGTTGGGAAATGCTACGCAAGAGGTGAGGCATCCTACGTAGGATCTCACTGTGGCTGGGCACTATCCAGCTCCGGATCGCCAAACCAGTGGTGTCAGAGGGGTCAGATCCTGCCTCCAGGCACATGAATCACCATGATTCGGGGGCCATGGGCAGGACGGCACAGGGGTATGTGCCCCCTTGGGGGGAGCAGGGCATTGCCCGGAGCATCCCTAGGACCCTGTGCTAGCCCTTACTGCAAAGGTGCATGAGCCCAGGTGCCCCCCAACTCCCGGGGTCCCACTGGCTCATTGCAGACCCCAGCGTTCCACTGCAGACCGCCAGCACCCCACACAGCATCCACCCAAGCCCTGGCCCAGGCCATGCCTGGCTGCCGGCACAGTTTAATAACTCTGGCCCGCGCCCTGGTATCCGCCGGCTGCCCCAAACCTCCGGATTTTGCCATTTGCCGGGCGCTGGAGGCAGCGTGCCGCGCTCGAGCGCCGGCGAGGGCTCCAATCTGTTCCTCATTAGGAGGGGCAGACAGCCCAGTGCGGGAGTCTGAGCCCTAATCTCCTTTCCAGTTGGTATCCTTCAGCAGATGTACAACAAGTGGTCGGATATTTTAGCGGGCATGTGTGTGTGACAGAGCCATCAGCTTTTTTTCCAGCTGGAGGCAGGGGGATAAAATTCTGTGGCTCGAGCCGAGGCTTTGCCGGTCACATGCGAAGCCCGACGGCAGGTCCCGGCGCTCCGGCACGGCTGCCAGCTCTGCTCCGCTCCACCGGCGTGGTGGTTTATTTTACCAAGGTCTTTCTTGGAAGAAGCAGTGATGAAGTTAACAGCCTGTGAGCCATAATTGGCTCACATTAAATCAAGGAAATGATATGTTTTGTTTTGCCCTTTTTTTTTAAAAAAAAAGTCATATTAAACAGGAAAAAACCACGCAGAGCCAAGGAAGGAGCAGGCAGCAGCTCTCAGGAATCTGGGGGGAGATTTGTGTCCCAAGGCATGAAGAAATCCACTCCTTGCCAGCAAAGCAAAGCAGCTTCACTTCAAATACCCAGCAGAAATGCCCATAGCAAGGGAAGGGGGATCCAAAAACCCCCAAGCTGTGGCATCGCAACAGGCGCCCATTCAAGGCCTGAACCAGCAGCCTGTGCGGTTGAACTGGACACACTAAAATAATAAAGGACTTCTTAAAAGAAGTTTCTTCTTGAAAGTTGTTTTATTTATCTCACCAGGGTGTCAAAAAACACAAGGTGGGTTAAGGCACTTGTTAGTGCCTTAACGCGGCTCTGGATGTACAGGATGTTTCAGAAAGGAAACTTTCTTGTGCTTGGCTCTTTAAACTCTATTTCTAGCCCCTATGGCTACATCCTGATGCGAGCTGAGCCGAGTGACAGCAGAACCATCCTCCCAAGGCTGCGGGTCACCTCCGCCATGGGGTCTCGGGAGGGAGAACACCCAGCCCTGCAGCCTGCCCCAGAGACATCCCCGCAGCCCAGCAAGGCTCGGCTGTATTTCCACGCACGCTGCGGTGCGGCCCTGTGCTCACCAAGTTTTCATCCATCCCCACAAGCAACCCCGCACCGTCCGAGTCCCCTCCCGCTCAGCACCAGGGCACCAAGAGCTACCAGCGGTTGCCCTGGTCCGAGGCAGCCACAGCCGCATCCCAGCTCATCCTGCCCAGTGCTGGGCTTTGTGGAAAATCTGAGCTGTTTCCTGGGGCTGATGTGTCCAAAAGCACGGCATCCCTGGGGATGCTCAGCCCCTGCTTCCCTGCAGTATTGCCACACAGATGTCCCTGCGTGAAGTTCAACTGCATCACCCAAGCAAGGCAAGACACAGATCTATGGGGTGCAAGGACCACGGGGGACCAGCTCCGAGCACCACTGGCCGCATTCCTCCCTCTCCTAGGAGCTGCTACAGCCCCAGGGAAATTTAGGCTCCAGGAGGACGTGGCCCTGCACTGCCTCAACACTGCTCGCACATGCCGGCCCAGGCCAGCGGCCACCCAAGAGCTGCAGCAGGAGACGCAGCGAGCGACGAAGCCACCACATCGCATGGGAAGGGCTGGAAACCTGTGACCTGCCGCCACGTCCCCTTTTTATCCACAGTCTCGGTTTCACTTGTACCTGCGGGCACTGGAAGTTGTGGGTCGCAAGATTTCACGCGACCTGAAAAAAGCCCCACAAGCAGGAAAAAACATCCCATTTTTGGTAAATCCCATGCGCAGCTGGAGGTCACACACACACACACACACACAGGTCTTCTAGCTCATCCCGGCTTCTGGGTTAGCCAGCTCGGAAACGGGACACCAAACCCCCTTGCTGTAAGCATGGCGGGGGATGAACAAGCCTTTCACTTGCGTGGTGACCAGGAAACCCCCTAAATTCAACCATTTTCCACCTTAAAAACAACAAAAAACCCTCAATGGGAAATTCTAACTTTGTTTGGAAATGTCATTTCCAAATGGCACATGAGAAATCATGCTCTGACCTAGCGCTGCTGACAGGCAAGTATTTATCCCCACAAAATTTCCACATAAAACCATCACTTTTGTCAGTAGGTCTGGACACCAGAAGCAGAGGGGGAAGGCAGCGAGAGGGGAGCCAGGAGGCACAGGGACTGGCAGCGCTGCTGGTCAGAGCCACGGGCCGCTGTGGGCCCCTCGAACAGATCACTGCAAACACAACGGGACTCCCTGAGACTCATTTTGAGACAAGATACGGCCTTTCCCAACACATTCCTAGCAAGCGTCTAATACCTTTTCAAAACCAGTTGTACCGTTTTTTTCCAACGCGTTAAACCAATACAAGGCTCTGCTCCCGAGCCCCTCAGCACTTCATCATTCAGTGCCGCCGCTCTCGCCCGTGTCAGAGCGGAGCAGATCCTGTCCGACATACATTTCTCAGTCTATTAGGCAGAGTTATTCTTTTGCTCTGTGTTTTGATACTTACAAAGCCATTACCATCCCTCGCATGCACATCCATCATCAGGGCTTCAAACTCCAGAAAGTCCCAAAAAACTATTTTCCACTCACCATGCAGCCTGCCGGGCTCTGTTCTTCTACTCTGCATTGCTTCATCCATCGAAAGACATTTCAGCAAGTTCAGAGTCCAACAAAATAAACAGATGGCAGCCTGAAAAGGTGGTGATTTTTTTCGGGGGGGGTGTGGAGCAGGACGAGGGATACGGCAGGGAAGAGCTGACTTCTGTCTGCCTCGTTGGAAAAGCTAACGTGGGCTCCAGGCACCAATGCCCATTCAGAGCCAGGGGTGCAAGCCATCATTTTGTGAAGCCATGGGGTCTTGGAAAGCTCCCGAGCTTGGACTCCTCCAGCTCTGCAAGTGCTGTGTCGCAAGGGTGCACGCAGCCTGGTGCCGGTCCCCACCAAGCACCCCCCCACCCTCCCTCCATGGGCCCCCAGCACCCCGCAGGCACCAGGTGCCTCTGGAACCCCGGCACCTGCTATTCACCCACATTTTGCAAGGAGCTGGTTCGCCATCATACCTCTGCACTGCCCCGACAGCTCCCCGGCGGGGGACACGCGTTCCCCAAAATCACACGCACACCCCCACAGAGCGGCACCAAGCTGCAAAACATCAGCTCTGCTACAGCCTTACGGGACGCGGGCGATGCCGAGAAACAACTCTGCCCCAGCCCAGGGCGAACCAGCCCCGGGGCTGCCCCTGAGCCCGGCGCAGGCACTGAGCGTTCTTACATCTTGACCCAGTAATCACCAGTTCAGACTTACGGGGAAGATTTATGAAAGGATGTGGCCAGATGAGCGATAGAGACAAATAGCCTTGAGGAGTGACTGATTTCTCCCTTACAAGAGGAACAGAAATTAATTTATGAATCGGGTTAGTTAAGTTGCCAAGTGGCTTTGATGCAGTTTATTTTTTTGCATATGTTCATGATCTATTGCACAGCTGTTAGAGGGGGAGGAAGGTCCTATTGAGCCGGAGCAATGCATCACGCTGGCCGACGCAGCTAACAGCTCTCAGCAAAACCAGATTGCCCTTTGATCGACCACAGGCTGGTTTGCCGCTTTCCCAAAGCGGGCACCTCGTTCCTCCCTGGTTCATCCTCGAGGCCCTGGAGCCCCGTTACGCACCGCAGAGGTGGGGAGTGGGGCAGGAGCCCCTTCCCCGTGCCAACGGCCCAGCACAGCCCACCAGAGACACTGCTGATGCCGTCTTCTTTCACCTTACCCACACTTTGTTCGTTTTGGTAGGACCTACAGCAAGTCAGGCGAGTCCCCGGGGAGATGTGGAGCGGAACAGGGTGGTGGGTGCTTTATTGCTGACCAAGACTGTGCTTGTAGAAATAAACCATAGAGGGCAGAGCAAGGATGTCGGGCTCCCCGAATGTGGGTGCGGGGACCCCGTGTCCAGTTCTGGGCTGCCCAATTCGAGAGAGACAGGGAACGACTGGGGAGAGCTCAGCAGAGGGCAACAAAGATGATGAGGGGACCGGAGCATCTCTGCTGTGAGGAGAGGCTGAGAGCCCTGGGGCTGTTCAGCCTGGGNGAGGGCAGAGCAAGGATGTCGGGCTCCCCGAATGTGGGTGCGGGGACCCCGTGTCCAGTTCTGGGCTGCCCAATTCGAGAGAGACAGGGAACGACTGGGGAGAGCTCAGCAGAGGGCAACAAAGATGATGAGGGGACCGGA
>VZSC01018814.1:204-16178 GCA_013398225.1 Steatornis caripensis
GCAACCAATCATGTAGAGGCACATGCGTGCACAGCTGCTTGCAGCCAATGAGCTTGTGCAATCGGGTGGAACACTGTATATAAGCGAAGCTATTTGGGAATAAAGTTGGCATTCGCTTGATCACATTGGTCGTGTAGCATGTCCGGGAACCCGCGCGCAACACAAAAATACTTAGCACTCCAACAAACAGTAGTAAACCACAAGTTTGGATGTCAAGCAGGAATAGTATTACACAGCCGACATAGGAATTCCTAAGTTTTCTCAAACAGTCCTTTAGAATGATGACCCAAAATGCACAATCATTCATCTATAAGATGAAGGCTTTCCGTCCTAGGGAAGTTGCCTTAGTCAGCATGCCGACCCAAGAGGAGAGTCCCTGGCTGCAGACCTGCTCCTCCGAGGACAACTGACTCAAATCAGCTCTCCAGCAGTTTATACCCTAGTTCAGTCTGACCTGTGGTCAGTTCTGGTGGGCTGGGGGCCTCATCTTCCAGGTATTAAGTTCCTGGCTATAGTCACCGTAAGCATGGGAAAAGCAAGGTAAGCACATGAAAAAGCAAGGGAAGTGCTTGGTAAGAAAGAAAGTACACAGCAGCCCCCAGTTTTTATCAGGTCTTTGTTAGCACGGGTGCATCTGTCACAGTCCCTGGCATGGGAGACAGTCCTCCATGAACTTCTCAAACATGAGTCCTTCCCACAGGCTGCAGTTCTTCACAAACTGTTCCAGTGTGGGTCTTTTTCACGAGGTGCAGTCCTTCAGGATCAAACTGCTCCAGCATGGGCTCCTCTCTCCACAGGTCCACAGGTCCTACCAGGAGCCTAATCCAGCACAGGCTTCTCACAGGGTCCCAGCCTTCTTCAGGTATCCATCTGCTCCAGCGGAGTTTTCCATGGGCTGCAGGTGGAGATCTGCTCCACCATTAACCTCCATGGGCTGCCAGGGGACAGCCTGCCTTACCATGGTCTTCACCACAGGCTGCAAGGGGATCTGTGCTCTGGCAGCTGGACCACTTCCTTCCTCTCCTTCTTCAGTGACCTTAGTGTCTACACAGTTGTTGCTCTCACATATTCTTACTCCTCTCTCCTGGCTGCAATTGCTGTTGTGCAGGGGTTTTTTTCCCCTTTGTAGATATAACAGAGGCACCACCCTTGTTGCTGATGGGCTTGACCTTGACCAGAAATGGGTCCATCTTGAAGCCGGCTGGCATTGGCTTTGTCGGACTTGGCAGAAATTCCTAGCAGCTTCTCCCAGAAGCCACCCCTGTAAGCCCCCGGCTACCAAAACCTTACTACACAAACCCAATAAAACAATCATAGAATCATAGAATCATAGAATCATAGAATCATAGAATGGTAGGGGTTGGAAGGGACCTCTAGAGATTGTCTAGTCCAACCCCCCTGCTAAAGCAGGTTAGCCTAGAATATGCCTATGCACTGGTTTTTGTAAGCATAAAACTTCATTTCTCTCTTCTGCTGGTACTGTCAGCATTCAGTGGCTGCAGTTCCTGCCTTATGTTCTCATGCTCAAAAAACCTCAGTAGCTGGGAAACTAAGGTGGGGGTGGGTTCATTTCTCATGTATGAATTTCTGAGGTGCCTGTGGAGAACACTGGCAACACGAAAAGCTCTAATACAAGATTTTCCACTCCTGCTACTGACACAGTGTTAATGAGTTTTGTGCTTTATTTTGCTTTACTGATGTGTGAAAATCAGGTTTATTTATGCTTATAGTGCAAGTAGCACATCTTATTGGTCCTACTGGCTTTTAAAAATAGCCATCTCCTTGTAAAATCTTCTGTGAAAATCAGGTCAACTTTATTTTTTATGCCCAAATCAGCACTGAGATGCTGGGGATAATATGCTCCTTGTGCCTTATGCAAGTTGTTCCATGCATGCACATGTACTTATTATTATTTATGTTTATGTACTTTTTCCCCAGTGTCCAACATGTCCTTAAGAGAATTTGGGATGTTAAAAAATGGATCATATAGAATATGTAGAGGGTTAAAATATAATTCAAATGCAAAAAAGAGCAATGCTAAAGCTGACTAAACTAACAAAATTATTACCAATATTATAAGTAGATCTCTAGATATTCATGACATTTTATTAGTAAGAATGATTTCAGTCTGGAGAGGTCATCTAATAGTCCTGGTCAGTAAAATCCAGCTCTCAACAGATTTCCTTATTCAGATGAGTTGCCCTGTACATTCTGAGTAATTACATTGTACGTGGGTGGCTTAAACTTCATTGTTTGGTGCAAAGAGCTGACTTGCATCTCTTCAGGTCATGTGAACCTGGTTTAGGATCTGTAATATAATGGAGGGTAGGTTTTGTGTACAATTCACATGCTATTCTAACAACAGGGGATTCATAGAGGTGAGAGGGCTGAATGGATGCAAGCACTGCTATATTATAAACTCACATTTTAAACCTAATTTGGAGGTAGAATTTCACCTTTTCAACTTTTCCTTACATTTAGTCACAAAGCTTAGGCTTTATACCTGCCACAACTTTCGCCCTGCAGTCATAAGCAAAGATGTCACAGTTAGTTGATCTAAAATGTGTATCAGCACTAGGCACCACTTAGGAAAATGTTTAAAACCAAGTAAAACTAAACGCTGAGTACTCAGAAGTTGGCTACTGTGTCAAATTAATGAGATAAAATGTGTTACAGAGACTGATGGCAAGCAAAAGGAGGAAAGAGCTGTAGAACTAATTCTGCAGACCTATTCCCCTCCCCAGAACACTACAGAAGGAAATAAAAAACAGGAATGTTTCATTTTCATTTTCCAATTTTACAGGTGTTTATATTTATTCCATTTTTATTCTTTACAGTAGTTGAAGAATGAGATACCATAGTTATATTTCCATTTTCTTGCTTGCTTTCTTTCTCCTACAACGACAGGTGATGTTAGTGTTTCACAGGTCCCTATCACTTATTGAAGAGTAAAGAATCACATGATTTATAAAACTAGATAGTGGCAGGCAGGGAAAGGTGATGCAAGAAGAAAAGAAAGATAGATAGAGGAAAAAGAAGAGAGCCAGTGACCCAGAAATATGGCTTGACTTTATACATTGAAGAAAACACAGGTAAAATAGATTGCCTACCACAGGCAAAATCTAAGTAGGAATGTGTTAAAAAAAACCCAAACCCACCACCTTGAGTTATACTGCATCTCCTACTTGTGATCAGGCTATTTTCTATCTTTTTGATGAAATTAGAAATAAATGTTATATAATAGTGTTTTGTATTAATGAACACATATGATATTTATTTAGTTGTTTTACACTAGAAAAGGGTCTGGATGAAGAATGATTTTCTATTTGAGAGCCATTTCATATCTCATCTTGATAATTAAACTCACTTGCCTTGTGGCATTAGATGAAACAACAATGGGTACAAAAAGACAGAGAAAGAGTAGCAAATTAGGATAAAATTTCACAGGAAAGTCTTATGAAATTAAGTAGAAGAGTTTGAATGCTTTATCTGAAAAAAGCTTTTTTTTGGTATCTTTGATTTCTGCTTGTCTTAATTCAACATAAGTTGTGAAAAGTTCAACAAAATAAATATTTGGTACGTATTTTTAAAATTACAAACCCAGTCCTTATTATAATGAAAAGGAGGCATTTTGAGCTTGAAAGTATGATGAAAGTTACTACACTTAGCCTATAGCAAAATGTTCTGCATCAAAGAGCTGTACTAGCAAGGCTACAAGTCAATGTTTAAATAGAAATAATGAATGAGGGAAATGAAGCTTGAATTTTAATTTTCACAGCATGTGGAAACTTAGGTAGTTTTATCTGTGGAGTTATGTTCTTATCCTTAAATCCAAATGAAACTTTATTCTTTGATTATGGCACAGTTCATAAACCTATAGACCACAACTCCAGCAGATCTGGAAAAACACACAAGAAGCAGTCAGAAGTTGTCATTTTAATATGTTCAAATAGATGTAGTGGGCTCACTTCTGAAATTATATATCTGTATAAAAATTAGAAAATTTCCTAAAATAATCACAAAATCACAGAGTGGTTGATGTTGGAAGGGACCTCTGGAGACCATCTGGTCCAACTGCTCTGTGCAAGCAGGGCCACCTAGAGTCAGTTGTCTAGGACTGTGTCCAGAAGGTCGAGACTCCACAACCTCTCAGGGCAACCTAAATCAGTAATCAGTCACCATCACTGTAAAAAAGAGTTTTCTTATGTTCAGA
This sequence comes from Steatornis caripensis, assembly GCA_013398225.1. Taxonomy (NCBI): domain Eukaryota; kingdom Metazoa; phylum Chordata; class Aves; order Caprimulgiformes; family Steatornithidae; genus Steatornis; species Steatornis caripensis. The sequence continues at coordinate 4,418 of VZSC01018814.1, forward strand.
GGAAACCTCCCATGCTTCAGTGTGTGCCCATTGCCTCTGGTCCTGTTAGTGGGCACCTCTGAAAGAGTCTGACTCTGTCATTTTTGCACCTTCAGGTATATATACACGTTGATGAGATGTCCCCTGAGCTTTCTCTTGTCCAGATAGACCAGTTCCAGCTCTCTGTGCCTTTCCTCATAGGAGAGATGCTCCAGTTTCTTAATCATCTTAGTTGCCCTTTCTTAGACTTTAGCTAATATGTCCATGTCTCTCTTGTACTGACAAGCTTAGAATTAGACACAGTACTCCAGGCGTGGCATCATCAGTGCTGGGTACAGGGGAAGGATCACCACTTCTGACATGCTGGTAGTACTTTGTATAGTGCATCCTAAGATACCATTAGTCTTCTTTGCAGCAAGGGCACATTGCAGGCTCATGTTCAACTTTGTGTCCACCAGGACCCCTAGGTCCTTTTCTACCAAGTTGCTTTCCAGCTGGGTGGCTCCCAACATACATTGGTGCATGAGGTTGTTCCTCCTCAGGTGTACGACTTTGCACTTCCTCTTGTTGACCTTCATGAAGTTCATGTCATCCCATTTATCTTCCTGAAGGAGAACTCAGAGCCTGCTGCAAAAACTGCTGCCTCGGTTGTCTGCCTCTGTTACCTGCACTATTACACCTGTTACAGAAGCCGGACAGTTGAATTGTTGCAGTACCCTCCACAGGTTAATTAGTTCTGATTAGAAATAGACTCTTAGCTTTGCTGTATGTCCTTGTTAATGTGGCTATCCTGCTTTAGAGTGCACTGTGTAGATACACAAGATTTCTCAGTGCTGGGTTATATTTCTGCACAATAAGTCTAACAATGTAGAACAATTTTATGTGCAGGTCACTTAAAAGATCAGCACCTGCCTCCAGTGTTCATTCAGCTTTCTAACAGTCATTTAGAATAACCAGTTGCTAATTGTATGGAGCAGTTCAATTATGACTTTTTCTTGGTTTTGTTTTTTTTTTTAGGGAAGGAACAAGTAACTATTGTAATTTTCATGGGTTTTGTTATGTTTGTATATTTTGCACTTACGGACCATTATAAGAAACATTATCTATAATGCACACAAGAATATGAAAATAAACAGCTATTTGGATTTAAGACTTGTAACAATTGTTTGGAGTGAGGCAACCTAATTCTTAAGGGTATGAGAAAAGCTTTGAAGGATTTGGTTCCTCATTTGCATACCTAGCTTCATCTAGTAAACATAAGAATCTAATTATGAAAATCTACATGAGAAGATCTTGACGTTCCAATATATTTCATAATTTTGTTCACATCATTTGACCAGTAGTTCTTCAAAAAAGAACAGTCCATTCTAAAATATTTCCTTTTATTATTATTTCTACAGTAACAAAAAAAATTTTGCTTATTTAACATCCCCATTTAGATCAACCAATATATATTATAGTTTTGTTTACATAATTTCACCAGTAGTTCTTTAAGGTTCATATTTCCAGCTTTCTGTAACTGTTGTCTCAACTCAGGTCTTTATCATGAACTTAGACAGCATCAAAGATTTCAGTGGCACTGATAATCATGCACAGATTTAACTATAAACACAAACACGTGCAGGCCTGTAATATTGATATCTTTTAAAACCAAGATTGGTTCCTTTATTTATTTCAGCAAAATTAGGAATTCTATGCAATTCCTTTTTTATTGCAAAATTCTGACTTTTAAAAAAAAAAACATGTTTAAAATTGCTGAGGTTTGAAAGTCAAAATCTTCCATGGAAACAGGCCTCACTAAGAAATGTGTATTTGAAGTTTATTTTTGTAAGGTGGAAAAAAAGAAGGAAGAGAATTTATTTGTTCTAATCTTCCAAAGTATGCAAGTAATAAAGATACCTGACCCATGGCTGCAGTGAAAACAGAAAGGAATAATGTTGCTGAAAAGTAATCAGGACATCTGTGGGCTGGAAAGACTTATAAAATGAAAAATGTTGTGAATGAGCTCCTAGACATTGTCAAATGTTTGGAACAGGCTTTACCTCAACATTTCTTTTAAAAGTCTCCAAAGACGACCAGCAAAAAAAGTCTCTCTCCTTCACACCATATGAGCTGTATAGGAGACGGCATTCAGGCAAGAGTACTTCTTGGTTATAGAATCATCCTGTTGCAAGCCTGAATGGTTTTTATATTCCTAATGAATTATAACGCACTGTCCTTCTCTTACAGCCTTTATCATAAACTGTCTCTTTCCATCTCCTTTCTTCTCAAATACGACAAGGAAAAATTCTTGACTGAAAAAAAAAATATCTCTCAACAAAATTGTGGAGCCAGCTGCTAATGGTGTCCTAACTCTTTTTTTATCTAAGAACTGTAATATGTTCTTACATAATCAAATGCTTCTTCTCAAGTAATTAATTCTTTCTTAAAACCTTAAAAGCTCTTGAGTTTGATATGTTTCACACTTTTTCACATAGGAGAGTTAGTGTTTTTAAACAAATAGACATTGTCTGTACTCTGATACATCTGATATATTTTCTTTGCTCTTCGTTGTATTAGAACTCCATGCTTTTGTGTGCATCATAGATAACTCCACCCTTTTAAAATTACTATTAAATTTATTACTATTAAATTACTATTAAATTACTATTAAAATTACTATTAAAATTACTATTCCTTGAAAAGAGATGTTCAGATAGCATCTACAAAAACAGGGGGAGAGTAGTCATTACCTAAGGTGAACTTCTTGTTTTATTACGACACATGGAAATAGGTCTTATGACTGCTGAATTGTAGATGCTTTTAAAGACAACTTAGAAGACATAGATATTAAATATACAGTAGTAATTTTTTTAACTAGACTGCTGGTAAAACAGCTGTCTAGATAAAGTACAATATTTTTTCATTTCTAGGCAAGCAGAAGATCCGTACTTCTACTCGGGTACCAGCTTTCCAAGACAATTTTTGGAACCTGTTAGTTACAAGATATTACTTCTCCTCCAAAGAATCAGGTAGAATTTCAACCAGCAATTTACTTTTTTAAAAAATAATTCCTTCAATTAACATTCTTTCAGAAAAAAATTAAGAAGGAAAGTCATTTTAGAAGCAAAGTTAATCTTTTGTTGGACGAAAATTAATAACTATCTCTAACTCTTCATTCCTTATGAAGACGAAGATCTCTTTAAGGTTATGAGTAAAGACTACAAAACCAGACCAAAGAGTCTTTGAAGGGAAAATAGATAATACATTTCTGTGATAGATCATGTCTTCTTTAGTAACGCCATTTGTAAAAACATAGTCCAGACTTGTTTATGGTCTCAGACTGATATACACTGATCTGGTGATGGAAAGAAAAGGTAAACCTTCACAGAAATGTCAGAGTGAATTACAGTTTGACACCTTCAGTCATAGCCAATAGTTGCTTACTCCAGGAGTGTTTTCACTAAATTCAACAGACCTCATACCAGTAACATATGCCTGCTTTCTGCCAGTGTGCCTCTTGTGCAAAGTACTCTCTAGTCAGAGTGACAGCGGTTGGTATCTTCTTCGCACAGGTAGAAACAACTACACAAGAGAATCAAGTCCTTAACAGACACGTGTAAACTAAAATGTCCAAAGCAGTTACTTGCAACAACACATACCAGAGGGATTGTTTTCCTCCCTGTGAATATTGACTCAAAGTTTAACAAAGAATTGGTAAAACTGACTAAAGTATATCTAAGTATACTTTGAAGACTATGTAGTTTAAGTATTTTCTATCACAAATTTTAAAAACTAGTATTGCACATATAAGATACTTTCTATTTGTATTCTCTAAGTAACATGATGAAGTCTACTGGCCAGAAAATATTAAAAAAAAATAGTGAAAAACAGATAACTGAAGCTTCCAGAAAACTTTGATTTAAATACAGGATTATTTGTTAGAAGATTTCTCTCAAACTTCTTGAAGTAGGAAAACCTTAAAAAATCACTGTAATAACTCTGTGATACTTCTGTCTACTTAATGTGTAAGTTTCATGTGGCATAAATGTTTTAATAGCTTTTGTCCTCTGTTTCTTTCTTTATACAATTTATTAATAATATATTTCAAGTTTTACAAAAGTAAGTGCATCAAGAAATAGGAACAGAATCATACAGAATACTCTTAATCGTGACTTGTAATGTCTTCAGTATGCTGTCGTATTACATTCCAGAAACTAAACCATGAACAGAAAAATACTGTTCAGAGAGTTATTCATATGGGACAAGAAAGGAGATTTTCCTTTAAGAGTGTTGGTACAACACATGTGTTTACAGTGTAATTTAATGGAGTTGCCAGAGTTGGAAATACAAGAAATTCTGTTAAAATGCATACCATAGGATTATGTTTTAAAATAAAAGTATAGGGCATTTTGAATCTACTGCTTTAGAAATCTTCTTCCTAGAGGGGAATGTGTAGCCTTGAAATGCCCACAAGGGTTTAATTCAAGATCCCCTTGGGTTGCTGTGTCAGTTTTCTGTTTTAAGAATTGACTACACACTTTATTTTTTTTAATGAATTGCCCTAAATATATTCATCATTCTATTTCAAGAATATCTGTATTTTTACCATGTTAAAGGATATTTTTATGAGATTAATTAAACTTGATGAAACCTTATAAGTTCCCTCAAAATGACACATGAGGGTTAGGAATGCCTAAGTGGTATATCTAGTTCCAATTAGCAGTTGGATCTTGTATCAACTGAGAAAAGTACTACCTTTCGCATTATGTCTTGTCATTCATTTCTCTGACCTTTTCATCAAATACCGCGTACACATTGCTTCTCTGGTCAGTGGAGATGAGCAGTTGAGGCATATATCTGAAAGTGTCAAAACTCTTGAGACATGTCTCTCTCTCTCCATTGCCTATAGAGGGAGCCTGGCTGCCACGTTTTCAAAGTTTTGTAATTAAGTGAGATGAATCTCCATCCTTCATATGACAGTATGATATATGACCAGTAATACATTCCAAACAGTTAAGCAAGTAACTTCGGATCTTTGCATCCTCACATAGTATGTCTTACACAACATAAAAATAAGGAGATTTTCTTCAGAAACACTGCATGTTATTAGGACAACAATAACACAAAAACTGTATAAAAGATTGGTATAAGGTGATGTTAAATGGCCCATGAGTAGAGCACAAATTTTACCTATGATTTACTTTGTATTTGTCATCAGTGGTGATTAATGTAAAACAATAAAGCAGTGCAAAAATTGTAAAGTAACAAGATTTTGGGACACCTGTCATACATTACACTAGACACACATTGCACTACAAAGTTCAGATAAAAAGAATATTTTTGAGGCTACTGGAAAACAGTCTTTTGTATATAGCAATAATAAGGAGATAAGTAATATCAACATTCTTTGCCAAGAACAAATCATGCCAAGTTAATTTAATTTCCTTTTATGACAAGGCAACAAATCTTTTAGGCAGAGAAGAAACAGTTGTTACGTATTTTGAATTTTAGATCTATTCTACATTAAGCCTTGTAAACAAGTGAGGGAAACAAGAAGTGTTGCTAATCACTCACCATAAAACTGAAAGGATGTATTAAGTGATTCTATTCAAGGTTCTGTCTTGGATCTTGTTTTGCTAGCTTTATCTCTGACTTGCTTTCTGTTGTACTAAACTTCTATGTAAAGGCAGATGAGGAAGCACAGTAGCAATGCTGGAGGAGAGGATTGCAATGCAAAGAGGTCTTGACAGATTGAATAAAAAATATTGGAAACAAAGATTAAGAGACAATTCAGTAAAAATATATTCAAAACGCCACACTTCTGTTGCCTGTAAATGCGGCTGAATGAACACTAGGTTGCACATCAGTTATAGAACATTTGAACAGATGAGGAACAATTGGTGGCAATAGTATTAGTTAGACTGAAGAAGAAAAACTTGGAGGGAAACATGATAACAGTTTTTGGATATTCACAAACTACTTATTCTTGAGGTCTACTGCTGCTATTACAAAAAGTATGGATCAGTTTGCAATGAGAAAAACTCAAATTACACAGAAGAAGAAAAGGGGAAAAGAAGAAAAAGAAAAGATCATTAAGAAGAAGATTTTGAAGAAGAAGGAGAAGACGTTGATGATAATGACAAAGGAATAACTTTCCAGTTCTAAGGACAGTGATACCTGGGAATTTCATGGGAATTTGTTGATCAGGAATGAGAGGACAAGATCTGCTGTTAATTTTTTTTCTACACTTACGTGATGACATGACCCTTTACTTTGGAAAAAGTACTTTGTGAGTCATACTTCTTGTTTCTTACAATGACGATGGAGTTGTGCATCTTCCCAAAATACAAATTGACTCGTAAAATAAAGTCTTTAAATTTTGAGCTATGTTAATGAGGTGTTCTGCCCTCCTGTTATATTTTGTGTTGGTTAAAGCTGGATCATTAAACACAGAGAAGATACATCTTTTGTACCCCTTTGTATCATTATTTCTATGGAGAGTCATGTTTTCCTTGCACTATAAATAAATATATAGTGACCTATAGCACTTTCTTTTTGAAGTTGAGCTGTGAGGAAAGACAGTCCTTTTTTGGTTCGGTTTTAGAAAATACTATTTTTAAATTAAACATATTTTTAAAAAGGAAAAACCATTAAAACATCTTCCTTTATTTGACTTCATCCTAGCCATAATTGAGGGTAGGATTGTTGGTAATGTTTTAATGTTGACTTTGACAGTAGTGTGATTAGGTCTATTATTTGTTATTTCTAAAGACAATTTAATAGGGGTAATGTGCAATTAACAACAAGTGATTCTGTGGAAGTACCACCATTAAAAATTGCAAAATCAAATCCATAGTCTCAAATCTGGCACAAGGTTGGCTCTTACAAGAATATACAATGCTTCTACTGGTTTAAAAGGAATCATAAGAACATATTTAAGATTAGATTTTGTTGCAAACAACAAAGAAATTTCTTCTGTTTTAGGAAGCAAAGCCTTAATTATGTATGTTTTTTTAATTCATTCTCTGTGGATAAGCACAGTAACTCCAGAACTACATGAGAACATGATATGTTTCAGAAACAGCTTCATAATGATTGCTATCCAGTGGTTTAAAATGTCTGTTAAGATACTGCTGCTCTCTCTTATAACTTTGAAAAAGTCACTGCAAATGTTAGTTCTGATACATAGCCATATCAAGCATTCACAATACTCTCTTAGTTATAGTCTTGTAATTCAATAAATTATTAGAATATAGAAAACTCACAGAATAGTCTGTTTTATATTCTTTCTAGTGTATCTGCATTGTGCTTCCCTGTGTTTGAGTTTACTAACTAACGTAATTGACCAGAGAGAAAAAAATGTTGAACTGAAATGTTTTGTGTGACTAAGCAGACTGAAGTGGTGTCCTGGTTTAAGCTAGGACCGAACCATTACCTTTTTAGCAGTTTTACTCTTCAGTTAAGTCTCTTCTAAGAGAATACACTCTGAAATTAACAGTGCATTTTTCAGACAGTGTCTGCTTCTAGGAGTGATAAGGCTTAATGTTTATGGTTATTGTGAGAGTAACAATACAAAAGGTATGCAGAAAGGCTCTTGCTTCTGCTTATTCCTATGGAAACCAAGGTCTTTCTTATGCACAGGAAATGAAAGAGCAGAGAAGGGGTCACACCAGCGACCCGCCAGTGGGGAGGAGCAGGTCAGACAGGTGACCCAAACCTGACCAAACGAAGTATTCTGTCCCATATGTCTCATACCCAGTATAAAGCTGAGGGAACATGAGGGTCAAAATCTTCTTCTGTGGCTGGCATCTGGTGAGGACTCTGTCCATTTCTTCTGCCTTCAGTCCTGATCCATGCACTCCTGAATCCAGTTTGTGACTGTTGCTGAGTCCAGTCTGGGACTTTCCCAAGGCCTGCCTTGCAGCATCTGGGTTCATGTGGTTTTAATTGGGGGAGCTCAATATTGATTTTGTATATATTTGTATATATTTCATTATTTTTTCTGTAACTATTATTATATCTTTTTATTATTGTTATATTAAAGTTGTTTTAATTTTTCCAACCCTTAAGCCGCTTTCCCTTTTTCTTTCCCTTCCCCTTCTAGGGAGGGGAAGAGTTAACAGAGAGCATCTGTCATCCGTTTAACAATCAGCCTATTGAAACCGTGACAAGTGGTAAAGATGGTTAATATTTATTCCTTGCTGTGTCAAAATAAGGCTTTAGAAAGCACATTTCAAGGCATGGCCCATTAGTTGGCAACCATGCAAAGAAGTGTCTAAGATACAGGCAGGTACTACAAAGAGTCAAGTTCTGTGATTTTATTTATTCATTCATTGAATTAATTGATTGTGACCAGTGACTTTAATACAGAACGATGTTCAGAAAATGTCAGAACATTTGATCTTTAATTATTAAATTTAAGAAGTTTAGTTACTTATTTGGAAAGGAATACAATTTTTTTTTCTCCTAAATCTGATAACGCTGAGAAATTTAGGACCTATCAATACATTATTTTTCTATTGCACTTACATTACTATACCTTAGAAATCATAAATACTCATCTGCTGAAAAAAATCAAGTTCTATGACTGAAATCCAGTAACCACAATACCTATTTCTGCTGAATAAATAATTACAAATACATGTGTTTATATATACACTCTGCTACTAAGGGAAAGTAAACTTCACCATTAATTACAAACAACAAACATGTTTGTTGCTATATTATGTTTCTGAGCATTTGGAACCTGGCCATGTGTAATCCAGCAGCTGTTTGAAAAGAAAGCAGAATACATTAGTTTTATTCTGTCACTTCTTTGCCTTACATCAAAAGTTTAAAACCTCAGCGACAAAGACTGTCTCTGCGAGATATATTTATGCTGTTGCTGTCTTAGATTTTGTGTTCTCTATCACTAAGAATAAAGAAGATTCCAAGAAATACAAAAATATAGAAGAAATATATAGAAATGTAAACCCAGATTATTTATTGGTAATTTAGCAGTAGAAAAGTTCTATGTACAGTAAATTTTGAGAAAAAGAAAACCTACAAGAGAACCAAATCTTAGCTACAGGCAGAGATTGAAAGCTATAGCAGTGTTGAAAGCTGACTGAAACAATGCAATGTACCATCCTGGAGGTTGATCTTGTGTGTTTAATTGTATGCATTCTAGGTACTGCCAGTAAAGTAATTGAGAATACTTGGAGTGCTTGAAACATGTGCATAATATTTTACAATAACAGGGCTCAAAAATCAAGATGATACATACCTAATCTTTTTATACTGAGAAAATACTGGTGTAAAAATGTAGAGAGCCTCATCTGTCAAAATCTGAGGAATCTATTTTCTTGACTAAAAATGACTACTTATAGAGCATGACTCTCCAGTAGAAGAAAGCCATCTCCTTGATCACCAAGTACCTGATAGGGAACAGATTTTAAAGCTCCTTTTTCTGTTTTTGTTTTGGTTAGTTTCCTCTACTATTTTGGAAAGTAGGAGAAAACAACCTGTCTGTCTTCTTTGTGAAAATAGTGACAACTTCAATATTTTGTAAAAACTGAGAGGATAGAGCAATTCTTTACTTTGGCTATGACAAGTTCAGAAGCCTGTTCATTATCTGAGGAAAGAAAATATGAAGAAATGTTAGAAAAACTTGCTAATGATAATCATTGAATATCTTCTGTCTAGCTTTTAAAAAGAAAATCTAAATATCAATTAGAAAAATATCCTGGTTTAGTTTTATTTGTGTTTTTGTTTGAATCAGCAAGGATGAGTTTACAATTGAATTTTAAAACAGTCTATGGTAATGACCTAAACTTGACATAGTTTGTTGCAATTGTTTAAGTATATAAAAGTCTGAATATGCTGAATGGTGAATGATCTTCAGAGAGGTGTGTGGGGTTTTATATATCTCTAGGGATCAAACATCTCTAATTACAGAGTTCAAGCTCTGTACATTTCTACAAGAAAGTTATAGTAAAGTATCAGCATTGCTATAGTTGAGCATGAAACCACCTCTCTGTATCAAGGTCAAGTCTTCTATCTAATAAGATATTATCATATTCATTCCAAATTTCTTGAAATCCCTTGTTCCTCAGGGACTACAGGATAGGCTTAGTGACCCTTAATTATGGTCACAGAGAAAGAAAGTAATTAATGAGATAATGCCCTTTGGCTCACAACAAACAGAGTAAAAACAGAAGCAAAAAAACCCAAACCAACAACAAAATAGCAACAATAGCCACAAAAAAAAACCAAAACCATCTCTGAGCCTCTCCAAAAGCAATGAGTTTGAACCCAAGATTTACAACATTTGGGAGTGTGTGTATCAGTCTAACAAGGCAGTTGCCGCTCCTGAGTTCTGTTTTTTTCTGGTTTTGTTTTTTTGAGGATCAAGGAAATAGTGTGATTTAAGCTGGCAGGGAAAAAGACACATTGTAGGGTCCCAGAGAAATGCTGGGAAGTAAGACAAGAAGAATACCCGAGTCATAAATTTCTCCTGCGTTCTAACACAAATTGGGAGACCATTGGATAGTCTACGGACTAGCTATGAATAGAAGAATTTATAGTGTTAAATATTATCCTCAGTGTAAGTGAAAAGGTAATGAAACATATAACACATGCAGTACTGTTGCTATAAAATAAGTTAAGTGTTTGAGACTTATACAGATTGCTTCTGCTTAAAAGTACTCACAAGGTTCACATCAACAACTGGAAGACACCATATTCTGTCCATAAGTTGCCTTTTGCCATACTTCCAGAGTATTCCGCATAGTCAGGTGATGAAAGGATGGAATTCCGTTTGGATTTATACATGTGTATGAACTCTTTCATTCTCTCATTTAAAGAGGTAGGAGTGTTGTTAAATCTAATATGCTGAAGAGACAACTATGACATGTTGATGAAGGTTTATTTTATACCTTCTACACAAATATTTATGTATATCTATATATATATGCACACACATAGGAGGATATATATGAAGATACTTGTGTGTATATATATATATACGTACAAAATGAATAAAGTGTACAAAGTGAGCGGGCCTAATTTAGAAGCTTAATCTCTACTGTCACCCTGAAATATAATTATTAAAACAAAAGGCGGAGTTCAGTTTATCAGTCATACCTTCCTAAACTGAATGACAGGAAGTAGGCATCCCTGAAAACCTACCAAGACAGATCAAATCTACTCAAGTTGGACATCTCCTCTAAGTTGACTAGTGATTGCGGAAAGAAAGTGAACTAAATTACTGTAAAGACCACACAAGGGTTCATTACATTTTCTCCTCATCCCAGCATGGGGGAGGAGTGAGAGAGTGGGCATAACAGGGTTCCATTAGGGTTTTATCATACGTATCATTGTTCTTAATCTTTGTAATAGCTGTTAAATGCTTCTGGTTCACACCCCAAATTTAACTTATCTACAAAGATGGTGGCTTTATCTCAGTTAGTGTCCAAACTCACATTACAGTAAATCAAAGCCAAGGGTTCAATTAAGATTGTCCACACACAGATACTGAGTGCCATCTGAGGTTATGACACAGGACTAGAAACCTATACCTTTCTGTAAGTGAACCTGAACTCCAAGTCATAGAATCATAGAATGGTAGGGGTTGGAAGGGACCTCTAGAGATCATCTAGTCCAACCCCCCTGCTGAAGCAGGTTAGCCTAGAGCAGGTTGCACAGGAATGCATCCAGGCAGGTTTTGAATATCTCCAGAGAAGGAGACTCCACAACCTCTCTGGGCAGCCTGTGCCAGTGCTCTGTTACCCTCACAGTATAGAAGTTCCTCCTCATGTTC
>VZSC01018814.1:32000-47618 GCA_013398225.1 Steatornis caripensis
CCTGGAAAAGAGAAGGCTGAGAGGAGATCTGATTAATGCTTATAAATATCTAAAGGGTGGGTGTCAAGAGGATGGAGTCAGACTCTTCTCAGTGGTGCCCAGCGACAGGACAAGGGGCAATGGGCACAAACTGGAGCACAGAAAGTTCCAGCTGAACATGAGGAGGAACTTCTTTACTGTGAGGGTGACAGAGCACTGGAACAGGCTGCCCAGAGAGGTTGTGGAGTCTCCTTCTCTGGAGATATTCAAAACCCGCCTGGATGCATTCCTGTGCAACCTGCTCTAGGCTAACCTGCTTCAGCAGGGGGGTTGGACTAGATGATCTCTAGAGGTCCCTTCCAACCCCTACCATTCTATGATTCTATGATTCTATGAATGTCCATTTAGAAGCTATTGGAAATTTCTTATGCTCTAACATATGTCATGCATTGCGTGCTGGGAGCACCATGTGAGTAGCCACAGAGACCCCCAGTTGTTCACTGGAGAATATTAATAGAAACTGTTCCAAGTACTTTGCAGTGTGGGCACAAGTCAATGCCCAGGCAACTGCATAGGCCACTGGCTTTTCATGCAAGAATGACACAAGCCGGGTATTGCCACCAAGTCTTGGCAGTGCAGGAAAGTCCCTGGACTCTTTTATTAACTTGTATTTATTATGCAGACATAGTATTAGTGACAACTTAACAGGGATAATTATAAACAAATTATTTTTAGCATATTTTTGTCATTATTATCCTTATTAACATTCTGATATGAACTGGCAACAAATAACAAATGAAAAATATTACAGTGAAAGTGTAAAACCATTCCAGCTTCTCTAGGTAATGCAGGAAATAATGATGTAGACTTCAAAATAGAGCACTTCTTTAGCAAAAGCGAAGGTAATTACCCTGCAGAGATGTCATACTCCTCTGCTAATCATCTTCACCTACCACCTTTACAAAGGTATCATGAGCAGAAAGATGATATCTAATTTTTTTCCACAACGACATTAAGTTTGATTTGTTAGTTACTGGAATCCATATGAGGAAAGGAGCAGGTCATCAGCTGCTTTCAAGTTATGCTGTTTAATGCAAGATCAGGGGCTAATTATTTTAGTATTATCTTCCATTATTCAGGCATGGCTAAGGCTCTGAACTTGGTGTATCTATATTGCTATGGCATAATACAAGGCAATTATGTCTGTAGCTTTCTGTCTCATAAACCTAGCACAAGATTGTATTCAAGAGCATGCTAATTATGCAGACTTAAACCCCATAATCACAGCAACAGGACTATCTGGAGCATATGCTTTCAGACTCACGGAACCTTGTATAACCCTACATATTCAACAGGGCAACTAGCAAGCCCTCTCAGACAGGAATCTGCAAGTAATCCACCCTCCATGACTACGTAGGCCATCATAGCTCATAGGAAGAGAGCTGGAGCTGATGTGTATTACACTACAAGTTATGGTAACACCTGTGTATACATATCTTCTCACACATGATCTTAAGTTTTGGCAGGAGCTGTGACTGTGAGTCATCTATATTTAAATGAAGGTATCTTCTTGTTCTGGAAAAAAAAAGAAAGTGGAAAAGGATTTATGTCTGTCTTATACTTGAATGTAAGATGTGGTTAAATACACTTTCTGTATACGTAAGAGCTACTCTGCAAAGTTGCTCAGCAAGTATTTTCCTAGCTGCCTGCTAATGCCAGTGTCTGTACAAACATCCTTCTGTGTCAGTTCCATTGACCTCTTCTCAGTCAACATTAAATCATGGTATTGTTGATGATACTATTCCGTGTTTCTACCATGTATCATGGCAGAACCCGTGTCTCAGCACAGTCAGTGATTTGGCAGGGTAAATGAGCGCTTAATGACTTGTCCTTTTAATGCAACGCAAAGAACATTGAAATCTTATACCTGAAGTGCAGGTATTCCTGCTTAAATTGGAAGTTCACAGTCACATAATGAGACACACAGCAACACGTAATGTGTGTTTGTTACCGTTACCATATGAACAAGTAAAGATCTGGCTTTATGTTTGTCAAGTGACCTCAAACACTGCATGGAGGCCACAGGGATGCTGAGAAGTAGACTGTCTATGGCAGACATAAACTTTTTTGGGCCCACATTGTGCTGCCCAGTGTTTGAGGGTTCTTACAAAAGCCTTCTGGTTACATCTCTACAAAAATATTTTCAAATGTAATTTTTTTTTTAATTCAAGTTATCCACCTCAAATTATGTTTTTTAGACTTACATTTAAGAAAAAACAAACCAAACCAACAACCCAACAAAAATGCGTTGGACAGATTGCAGTGCAAATGCAATGCTATAACTCAAATTAAAATAACTTGTTTGTTTTTTCCATTGGCAGAATGAAAGAAACTATCTGGGAATTGTTTCACTTTGAACAAATATATTACACTATGCACAGAGGGGTTTAAATAATTCTTGAAATGTTATGGTTTTGTTAGGTTTCCTTTAGTTTTAGCTAAATTTCAGAATGTCATTTACTCCATTACATTTGAAAAAAATAAAGTGTTATTTATTTTTGGTTTAAAAGATTTCCTTTCCCTTCAGGCCTTTTCATTACATTCAGGAAGAATTCAGGGAGTCATCATTTGGTTAATGTAATGCTACAGTACTTGATGAATAAACCTCACACCATAAATTTCATCCACCTGTAGTCATAACCTAAAGAAAAATAAAAGCCTGGAGTGGTCAGGTTCTGTCACAGTATGTAAGGAACTGTGGTACACAGACTCCAGTGATTAATAGACAAACAGATTATTTGTAACTGGATACAAGATTCCAAATTCCTTACTTCAGTAGGCTATACAACAACTACTTTGTACAGCAATGTGATTGGATACAGTACTGATCAGCAGGTGTCTACTTTTAGGAAACTGCATCTGTGAGAATTTTGGATATTTAAGCTGTAATTATTTTTTTTAATTCCCATCAACTCCTTTTTTTGTTGTTATCTATTGAATTCTAGAGGATCAGTAACAGACTGTGATTTCTTTTGCTAAATCTCAAATAGCACAAAAAAACTGTGCTAAAGGAACCTTTTGACAGATATGATGCTACTTTGCAACTTTGAACTACCCATGAAAGAAAAAAGTAAAAGAAACCCATCAGCTTCAGACAGTTTTTAGTTTTATATCCTTAGGCATTTTTTTGCCACACTATTCTCGTAAAAAAATTACACATCATATCTGAATTGCACATAAAAATGAGAAAGTTGTAGATAATACAGGCTGTAGATAAAACAAGGGAACTGGAAAAATGCTGATTTCCTGCTGTTACTGTGGCCAGGCATGGAATAGCTTTTATTCTGACTGCCCCTCCATGTTTGTCTTCTGAAATACAAAATTCTAATTTCCTTTTCTCTGTAAATTGTCTTCATGCTGCACAAGTTATTTTCCCCAGTCTATTTAAAAATCAAACACTTTGACTTTTTTTCTAAACCAAACTTTTGTGATGATGGAGGTATTTTTAATGTTAGGTACAGATGCTAAATAAAGTTCCCTAAAAGGAACACAACTAGGTAGCTGGTATTTTATTGTGTTTGCAATATTTACAGGTAGTCATGTTTGTATTTGAAAATATCACTTTTACTTGTCATTTTATTTTCTGTATACAAGAATCAATTAATATGTAATGTTATTTGCTGGATATGATGAGGAAACCTTATAAAAAATATCCACTTTGGGTTTTTAGACAAAAAACGACAAGAACAATAAATTCTAAGTCTTTTATTATCATATAATTTAAGTGTTTCTGACACAGATGTTTGTATTTATAATTGAAAATTTAATTTTGCTTCAGATTTCCCAGGAGAATTTATACAATGCTCAGATACTTGGAACAAGAGAAATTATGTTTGATAGTGATTATAAAAGAGAAGCACAAGCAATTAAAATATCCAAAACTTTGTGAAACTGTTTATGATTCTTTCAGACCACTAACTGATTGCTGGCTCTCAGTTAGTGTTACAACTTACTTATTAAGCAGAGGATTATTTCTTTCATGTTGAATAAAGATTCTAAAATAACATAGCAAATACAATTTGACTACAGTGGATACAATTACACGTATTGTGCTTTTACTTTATTTACTTTAACATCTTAATTCTGTTAGATTTCTACTCAATTCTGTTTCCTTTTGTATGACATAAGCTTATTTCACTTCATGGTGAGGCCAGTAAAATCAACATTAAACCCTTCTGAACTGAAAGCTACCTCATCTAACCCTTATTGATATTCTTTCCATCAAGGTTTTTTGTTCTTAAATTGGAACATAACATAGAAGGAGTGTGGCTAACAGGTCATGGTATGTGATTCCAGCCCTCTACTCCACTCTTGTGAGTCCCCACCTGCAATATGGCATCCAGCTCTGTGGCCCCCAGCACAAGAAAAACAGAGACCTGTTAGAGCAGGTCCGAAGGAGGGCCACAAAGACAATCGGGGGGTAGAACACCTCCTCCCTGAAGAAAGACTGAGCGACTTGGGGTTTTTCAGCCTGCAGAAGAGAAATCTCCAGGGAGACTCCATTGCAGCCTTTCTGTACCTGAACAGGGCTTATAAGAAAGATGGAGAGAGACTTTTTACCAGGGCCTGTAGTGACACAGCAATGGTTTTAAACAGAAAGAAGGTCGATTTAGATTGGACATAAGGAAGAATTTTTTTTACGATGAGTGTCATGAGACACTGGTACAGGTTACCAGAGAAGCTGTGGATGCCCCATCCATGGAAATGTTGAAGGCCAGGTTGGATCGGGCTTTGAGCAACCTGATCTAGTGGAAGGTGTCCCTGCCCGAGGCAGGAAGGTTGGATTAGATGATCTTTGCATGTCCCTTCCAACCCCAACCATTCTATGATTCTATGTTACAGTTCATTATTTTCTCATTTTCTGTGCATGAAATGGTAGAGAAACTCTTTTTGCCTTGGCCTAATTGATGAATTACAAACAGCTGAAGTCGTCTTCCATCTCTGCCACAAATGTCCTGGTGACTTGCAGCAATCTCACTACACCTAAATCCTCAAGATTATGTGCGTGTTGTAATACTGATTAAATAACTCTATGTGGCCTACTGCATTATAATTTCCTCAGTTGAACAGTTACACAATTCCAATGGAGAATTAGATACGTAAGCATCAAATTCACAGAAGCTGAAAGTTAGGAAGGCAACCTCTCATAGAAAATTCTGCAGTAAGTCACCAATTAGAGACAGAGGAGGAGAAGGAAGAGTTTATTTGTGTTCATAAGTCTCACCAGTTCTCTCCAACTTCTGGAATTCAGGAATAAAGTTTGCCTATCATTACCTCTGTTTGGCCTCCACATGTACCATTAAGATACCTGTATAATTTCTGGTTCTTTTTCTAATCTTTCAGTAATTGTTATGATAACATTAAAAAAGAAAAGGAAAAGGTGTTCTTCCGTTGTTCTTGGGTTTTATAATTAGCAATCATTTTACAAATTAAGAAGTTACAAGCTTCAGTTCTGTTTAGGTAATATTCACTCAAATTGTTTCCTTTTTTTCCATTTCACGTATTTCTAAAGCAGCTGTTAATAAAGCTCGGACACAGTCCTGAAATATAAGCAGCATCCACCACTTATGATTCAAGATCTACTTAATTTATTATACAGCAAAGCCTATTTTCCATTACAAACTGAAGATATTCTGCCTCTAAGCTTTTCTTTTGAAGGAAGGATCTGATAATAAGACATTTTGGGTATTCCCCTACACTCAATTTTTGGTTGAATTTTGGTGTGAACCCCATTACCACAGTGGCTCTTTGCAGTACCAACTATACACTAAGGGACTGAGAAACGGTCTCACATGTAATTAGCACTAGCCAAGGATTTCAAAGATTAATGACAAGATCATAAACTAATTCTACAATCAAGTAAATGATCAGGAACCAAACAAAGCACAGGAAGTTGCATCTGAACAGGAGGAAGAACTTCTTTACTGTAAGTGTAAGAGAGCACTGGAACAGGATGCCCAGAGAGGTTGTGGAGTCTCCTCCTCTGGAGATATTCAAAATCCACCTGGAAGCTTTCCTGTGCAACCTGCTCTAGGCAAACCTGCTTTAGCAGGGGGGTTGGACTAGATGATCTCCAGAGGTCCCTTCCAACCCCTACCATTCTGTGATTCTGTGAAAGCACTGTTGTGAAACGTACCCATACGCCATTGTTTAGCTACAGGTTGCTATGTGCAGTAAAGCAAAGGCACACTTATTTATACTACTTACACAAATGATAAACTAAAGATGTGTACTTCATTTTAGAGTCAAATAAGTCTCAGTCATTTTGGAGGAGGGGGCTGATGATAGGTTATTTAGCAGTGGATCACTCACTTCCAAACAAAATGGGTACATTCTCTAGGATAATCAGAAGGGAAAGGAAATCTTTGTTACCTTTATTATTTCTGTTCTAAAGAACATCACTATACCAGAATCTTTTATTCAACTAACAATCAGAGGATGTAAGATATTGGAAGATAATGCTCTTTTTTTATTAATACTCAGTTAATATTTAATTATGAAGACTTTTATATCAAGGGATTTTTTAATTCTTTCAAAGATGCTTTATTTCAAAGATGTTTCAGTTTCAGCTTTGAATAATGATGTTTTTGAAGGTTTATAGATTGTAATAAAATGCAGACTAAAGGTTGCATTTTAGTTACTTCTCAAATGTTATAATGCACAAAATGAAAAAATAATAATAATAAAAAGGTAGCTTCAGAAAATAGAAGCTCTGAGACCTAAGCACGTTCTTCCAGGCCAAAAAGCTAGCTTGTTTTTCCAGGTGTGTCAGGTGTTCTAGCAATTGTGCTCCCAAACCTTTCATTGTTAATTGTTTTTTTTTAATTACAGGCAATAAAATTTTAACAATCTAGGTAAGCTTATGAAGACCGGATGGAGTTAGATTCTCCTGAGAAAATTCAGTGAAGACATAAGGACATTCCGGAAGATTCTGAAAATCTGAAAAAGATTTCTGTGGACAAGTCTTAGGAAGAGAAGTAGCATAACAGTGATGGTATCTTTCAGCATATAGAAAATAACTATGTCACATGCTTGGCGGTGTAAGGGCTACTAGCCATTTAAACAAGAAAAGAATCTATAATGTCCTCCCTTCCTGTGATAAATTTAAGGCACTGCATGTTTTCATTTATGACATAGGCAACCTACCTCATTTTCCTCTAATGAACCCATAGCTGCATAGACTGATCTGTCATGACAAGAAATTTTAGGTGACATGAATATTTCTGTAAATTTTATTTAACAGTCTCTAGTCTTTCTATAATGGTGCTAATGAGTCAGAGACACCATTTCTTTTAGCTGCCTGTGAGGTCTGCATTACAGATCTCTGAGATGAAAAATGTCATTTTTAGTTTAAGATACCATTTCGAATAAGGTTGGACTTGAAATGGAGAAGAAATCTCATCTTCTGTTTGCCAAGGGCAATATTTTAGCAATCTAGATGGCTGCTGCCAGTCAAGCAGCTGATGGGAACAAAATGACAACCTAATCACATATTTGACTGCATGCTGAACTTCTTTCCTGCCAGAACTTTAATCTCTGAACCAGGAGCAAGGTGGCAAATGTACTACTGATTCCAATCCCTTAAATGCATTTATATCTAATTTGTAGCAAGGATACATTTCTGATTATGTCTTTAAACCATCAAGGACAGTTGTACTTTATGGTACTTGTCTTTGCTAATTAAGTTAGAAGTCTTTTAAATTTAATAAAATATCTTCCAATCTAGCGATTAGCTTACAGTTCCAACCTAGGAGTAGTACTAGATATGCTTCTTGAGTATATGCATAGTAATGCATAATAGTGCATCCCTTAAAACATCTATTTGTGTGTATATATGGCATATTGGCAGTAAAACATGTTTCTAGGGAAGGGGAAGTTTTTTTATAGACAATTTCTCTGTTTTTGTTGGAGTCCAAAGAGACAAATTTAATGCTAATATTAAGCATAATGACAGATTAATGAATGTCAGTACACCCAATGTTAGAAGTGTTTGAAACCCTAAAGCAGCCCTCTGCTAACTTTTATAGCCCTTCTGAGAACCTCTTACTATTTTCAATCTTCACAGTGTCCAATAACAATTATTATGAGTTACATCTGCCTTAGATGAAGCAGTATCTTTGTTTCTTAAAAAAAAAAAAAACGTGACTGATAATTTCTTTCCTTCTACCTCAAGCATTTTATAATTAGCAAATGAGTATTTCCTGTAAACTTTTTACTCATGTGATTTTAGAAATACCATATTCCCCCAACTCCCCTTTTCCAGGTAGCAAACATCTCATCATATCTTGTCTATCTTTGTAAGACCATCAATTCCACCCTAAATCCTCCTGGGACACAGTAACCCAAGCTAAAAGCATGGATACATGATGAACACCAAGGGAGGTGATAATAGTTTATTTTTAGTCTCTATTCCATTCTTATAGCTTCTTTCTTTTTCTTTTCTTCCACCCCATTACTGAGCATTCAACTACTGTAGTCAGTGCTCTGTCTGCAATGGTTCCTGGATCTCTTTCCCAAGTAGTAAAACCTGATTTACCATCTGTCATTGCGTGTGAATAGTCAGAGATGTATTATTTTGTATTTATCTAACACTGAATTTTATCTACCAATCATCTTTAGATACAGCTATCCTAAACAAGTTTGTGACATTTGCTTTGTTTCATTTTCATCCTTAATTTCCAGATAATATAGGTCTGTGTTGAACAGCATATGTTCCCGTCCAAACATTCAGGTAATTCCTGTAGTACCTGCCTTCCAATGTTGGTAACAGATCATTTCTATGTTTTTTTCCTGTCTTAACCAACTGCTGTTCTAAAAAAAAATATACCTCTTACTGCAGGGATCCATTGTTCCTTTAATACTTCTGGTAATAAATAAATAAAGGCTTGTCAATTCAAACATGTCATACCAAGTATGTTTTCTTCGCCCACAACAATCTTGGCCACTTCAAATACTCTTCTGTTAGGTCAGTCTACAGAAACGTTTTTGAGTGTGATATTTGACCATCTGTTTAGTAATTATGTTTATCATATTTTATACTAATTTACTTGGTATAAATGACATATATTTCTTAGAGTTATTCTAGAAGACATCTTAAAGATAGATGCTATGTTTCTCATCATCTATTCTTCTGAGACCAACACTGTGTTGAGGTTATCCCACAGATGTGTTTAGTGAATGTTGTATGACCTTCCTTTGGAGCTACTTGTTCTGCATTCCAGCTTCTGCCAGGTTTTTAATTCTCTGCATTGGCACATAATTACCTATTTACTGGAATACTAGTAGAAGTGCTGCTTAGGGATACTTGGTATTTCTGTTTAATTTCATACTTTAAAATATTACATAATAATGTATTTAAAGATCATAATATGTTAAGGTTACAGGTGAATGACAAGACCACTGATGGGGCTCTAAAGCAAAGTAACTGAATGGGGTGTGGGAAATGACAGAGAGGAGAGGAGAGGAGAGGAGAGGAGAGGAGAGGAGAGGAGAGGATGCAGGACCGATGGCTGACAATGGTGTCAGAGCTGCACAGTTACAGACAGAACCACAAGGAATGTCTGGATTGCACAGCTGGTAAAGGAGGGTGTCATGCAAGAAATGGATGAAATCTGTAACTGGATGGGATGAGGTGGACCACTTTTTTAGGCTTAGAGCCTTGAAGGACCAGTAGGGACCAGTTTCACCTTGTCAGTAAAACCATGTAAGGCCAAGACTGCCTAGGTAGTGATGTCAAGCTTACCAAACCTGCAGCAAAACTAAGACCAAAGTGACAAATATAGTTGCTGGTGTGTTATTTATTTGAGAGGAGATCAAGGCAGGGAAAAGGAAGTAGAAGAGTGGCAAAATGAAGGGTGAAGGAATGGGGAAAGGGGGCAAGAAGTTATTCAAATCGAATCAATCTTTTCCTAACAACAATTTAGGTGAGTTTTCTGCAATGAGTATTCTAACATTTGAGGGCAGATCATGTCCCATTATTGATGACTTTTGTGCAAAGCCATGAATCTCCAGAAAATGAAAAATAACTGTTAAGTAGTATTTTCAAAGCAAATCTTCAGTATCGATCATACTGGTATCACTGTGCCAGTGTCCATTCCAGGCCTGAAGATATTGGCATCTCTTTGCCTCTTAACATATCAATTTATATAGTCAGTTTATCTTTGTCAAAAGTGAGGGAGTAGTAGTATTCTTTTCAATATCTTCCCACCTCCTTACAAAAAAACCAGCCAAAATATTTGAACATGATCTATTCAATCATGTGTGTGTTTTCATAGAATCATACATTTATTATGGATTGGAAAAGACCTTTAAGATCATCAGGTCCAACTGTAAACCTAAAACTGCCAAGCCCATTACTAAACCATGTCCCTAAGCACCACATCTACAAGTCCTTTAAATACCTCCAGGGATAATGACTCAACCATTTCCCTGGGCAGCCTGTCCTAATGCTTGACAACCCTTTCAGTGAATAAATTTTTCCTAATATCCAATCTAAACCTCCCCTGGCACAACTTGAGGCCATTTCCTTTTGTCCTATCATGAGACTGACACCCATCTCGCTATAACCTCCTTTCAGGTAGTTGTAGAGAACAATAAGGTCACTCCTCAGCCTCCTTTTCTCTAGACTAAACAACCTCACTTCCCTCAGCTGCTCCTCATAAGAGTTGTTCTCTAGACCCTTCACTGACTTTGTTGCCCTTCTTTGGACACTCCCCTGCACCTTAACAACTTTCATGTAGTGAGGGGCCCAAAACTGAACACACTATTCGAGGTGTGGCCTCACCAGTGCCGAGTACAGGCGGATGATCACTTCCCTAGTCCTGCTGGCCATGTAGTTTCTGATACAAGCCCGGATGATCTTGGTCTTCTTGGCCACTGGGCACACTGCTGGGTCATATTCAGCTGGTTGTCAACAAATACCCCCAGATCCTTTCCCTCCAGGCAGCTTTCCAGCCACTCTTTCCTAAGCCTGTAGCATTGCATGGGGTTTGTTATGACCCAAGTGCAGGACCAGACACTTAGCTTTCTCGAATTACCATTGGCCTCGGCCCATTGATCCAACCTGCCCAGATCCCTCTGTAGAGCCTTCCTACACTCAGGCAGATTAGCACTCCTACCTAACCTGGTGTCATCTGCAAACTTACTGAGGGTGCACTTGATCCTTTCATCCATATCATTGATAAAGATACTAAACAGATCTGGCCCCAATACTGAGCCCCAGGGAACACCACTTGTGACCGGCTACCAACTGGATTTAACGCCATTCACCACAACTCTTTGAGCTCAGTCATCCAGTCAGTTTTTCACCCAGCAAAGAGTATACCTGTCCAAGACAGAAGCAGACAGTTTCTCCAGAAGAATGCCATGGGAATCAGTGTCAAAAGCTTTACTAAAGTCCAATTAAACAACATCCACAGTCTTTTCCTCATCCACTAAGCAGGTCATCTTGCCATAGGAGATCAGGTTAGTCAAGCAGAACCTGCTTTCATGAGCCAATGCTGACTGGGCCTGATCACCTGGTTGTTCTGTATGTGCCATGTGATGTCACTCAAGATGATCTGTTCCATAGCCTTCCCCAGCACCTTTGTCAGACTGACTGGCCTGTAGTTCCCCACATTCTCCTTCTGGACCTTCTAGTAGATGGGCATCACATTTGCTAACTTCCAGTCAACTGGGACCTCCCTGGTCAGCCAGGACGGCTGATAAATGATGGAAAGTGGCTTGGTGAGCACTTCTACTAACTCCCTCAATACATCTGGGTAGATCCCATCCAGTTCCATAGACATGTGTGTGTAAATGGTGTAGCAGGTGACTAAAAATTTCCCCTTGGATTATGAGGATTTCATTCTGCTCCACGTCTCTGTCTTCCAGCTCAAGGGGCTTGGTACCTGGAGGGCAAATGGTCTTACTACTGAGAGTCAAAAAAAGAAGGCATTAAGTACCTCAGCCTTTCCTTATCCCTTGTCACTAGTGTTTTCTCCTGCATCCAACAATGGATAGAGATCGTCTTTAGTCCTCCTTTTGTTGCTAATGTATTCATAGAAACATTTTTAATTGTCTTTTACAGCAGCAGCTAGATTAAGTTCTAGTTGGGCTTTCCCTCTTCTAATTTTCTCACTGCGTAACCTCACAAAATCCTCGTAGACCTCCTGAATTGCCTGTCTCTTCTTCCAATGGTCATAATCTCTCTTTTTTTTCCTGAGTTCTAGCCAAAGCTCTCTGTTCAGCCAGGCTGGTCTTCTTCCCTACTGGCTCATCTTTTGGCACATGGGCCAAAAAGCCTGCTCCTGTGCCTTTAAGATTTTCTTCTTGAAGAGTGTCCAGCCTTCCTAGACAACTTCGACCTTCAGGACTGTCTCCCAAGGGACTCTGTCAACCAGGCTCCTAAACAGGCCAAAGTCTGCCCTCTGGAAGTCCAAGGTAGCATTTCTGCTAACACCACTCCTTTACTTCTATAAGAACTGAAAACTGTCATTTCGTGATTGCTATGCCCAAGACTGCCTCCAACCATCACATCAACCACAAGTCCTTCCTTTTTCTTCCCTCATCATTTCCTGCAACTGGAAGAACAGAGGAGAACACTGCTTGTGCTCCTGATTTTGAGCCATTCCATCCCATATACGATTTGCATGTCAGATCTAAGCATACAAATACATTGTTATTGAATCATCATAGAATCATAGAATCATAGAATGGTAGGGGTTGGAAGGGACCTCTAGAGATCATCTAGTCCAACCCCCCTGCTAAAGCAGGTTAGCCTAGAGCAGGTTACACAGGAATGCATCCAGGTGGGGTTTTGAATTGTTTACACATGGTAACTTTCTTTCCCTTTTGAAAATGATGTGCTACCAGTGCATATTTTAGTCGTGAGTCACTTCTGACTTTGGGAAAATAATTCAGCTTTCAGATTAAGACATGTAAATTTCTACACGTCCAATTGAAGAAAACTCTTTGTAAAATCCATGCTCGTGTAAGTCAATGGAGGGGATACTCCTGTCAGTCAACTCTTGAAGGGGAAGATTTGTCAGGTGCATAATAAAATTAAGTATTTTGTTTTCTTTCTTTTCCTTTGTCTTCCCCCTCTTTATGTATTT
Organism: Steatornis caripensis; assembly: GCA_013398225.1. Classification (NCBI taxonomy): domain Eukaryota; kingdom Metazoa; phylum Chordata; class Aves; order Caprimulgiformes; family Steatornithidae; genus Steatornis; species Steatornis caripensis. Next base: position 45,134 of record VZSC01018814.1, read on the forward strand.
GGTTTGTTTATGATTTGTCCCCAAATTTTGAACTTGATGCTTCTGATTTTTCAGGTCCTGACCATTATCAGTCCAAGTATATCACTGAACTGTGTCAGCAATCTTGGAAGCACAACTGGCACTTAAAAGTAGAAATGGCATGGGCTAATTTAACACCATAGAGAATAAGAAGGTTGGCAGCACAGTTAAGAGGGACCCAAGGAAACTTTAGAAACCTATAAATATTATTTTTAGCATATGGCTGAAAGCTCATTTAAGAATGAAAGAAAAAAATCATGGACTAAGATGAAGATGATTTGTCATGTTGTTGGCCCAAAAAAGTGTATGCACAAGTTTCTACTCTCTGCCTTAGTCTTGCTGCCGTTGCCGAGATTGTTCAAGTCCTCATACTCTGAAGAACTTGAAGTAAACCCAAGCTTTTAAAATGTTGGTAGGATATTTCTTGACTGCAAAAAGAGGGGAAAAAATTTTGTTTTATTCATGCTTTCAGACAAGTCTCACTTTCCATTTGCTGGAACTTGTTCTGTAGGCCCTTTTAAATAAACAAAACAGTTGGTGTTATATGTTACTGCACGCCAGAAACTCCATTAACAACAGGCTTATTATTGAAATAATGATTGGTCCATTGCAGAACTTCTCCAGTTGTAATACAACAGCTTTGTGTTATCTGTCTTTCAAACCCAGGCAAAGAAAGAAAAGAACGTTCAATCTTCTGCTTTCACTGCTATACTGATACGATTCTATGGAGAAAAATTTTATTTTATGTAAGCTTCAAAATACTACCTGATACTTCAGATTAGTGGCCAACGTTTTTAAAATATGCTGGTGACTTACATGCTTCATGGAGACTCACAAATATATCAAACACCTTGGTTAGGGGATCTGGCAAAACATTAAACAAATTAAAACCGGACACCTAGCAAGCATTAGAGGAGCAACTATAGGTGGCTGAACACTAATAAATATATTAGTTAAATCTTTGTCTGTGAAAATTAGGACACACTGACTTAGTTGCTTCTAAGACCGTCAAAGGGAACCAATTATTTCTTTGTAAGTAACCCATCAAGAGCAGTAAACCAAAACCACTCCGAGAACACATGCCATGCTGAAGGGTGTTAACACCTAAAGAGTTTTATTACTTATTATGGGCTGCAGGAGGGAAGTGCATTTCAAGAATGAGTAAATTTTATTACGGGATGTTTAGGGGAAGGTCCAAAGGCAGGGAAAGGAAGGCAACAAGATGGATGCACAAGGTGGATCAGGAAGGAACAAGTGTGGAAAAACAGAAGGAAAAGAGGATTAAAGGGACCAGATGCATGTAAACATGTGCTGGCGAGTACACTTGAGTGAGAGCTCTGCATCTGGTCAGTGCAGTTTGTCCCACTTCGTTATCAAGTCCTAATCCTACCTCTCATTTTGCTGATGCCCTGACTATTCCAAGTGTGTGTGCACACTCATGAACTTCAAGATGGACTAGCCAGCAAGTAGGAGAGTAAGTCTGAGCACCAGCTGCTGGAGTCGGACTGTAAAATTCCTGCAGTTTGAAGGTCCAGGTGCCAGCAACTAAAACAGAGATGTACCTGGGGACAGGTACTAGATAGACTGCATGTCAAAGATCAGGTCCTGGAGAAATGTGTGTGTGTGTGCGTGCATGCATGCATGCATATGTGTATGCATATGTGTTAGAGCGGACATGCTGACCATCTTGAGAAGAGAGATAGGATTAGAACATCTGTGCAGTTTCTGTCTATGTAGATCCTTCTAAAGGTACTGTTCGCTGCCTGTGTTTACTTTATGGTTGGCTATGCTATTGCAGTGTGTGTGGGCGTGCATGTGAGTGTATGTGCTCACGTTTGCTGCTGGGTGGACCTGGGGAGATGGAACTGCAGTAGATCCAACATTTGGTCAGAGACAGGTGAGCCTGACTTCGCCTCCAGCCTCATAACAGTTGACAACTTCTAAGACTTTACAACTATATTAGATTACTTACTTACTGTAATTATTATACACAGAATATAAAACTAAAAAAAGTGAATTGAAACATGAGTTGCTATTCTGCAAGGCTAAATGCTTGCATACTGTTATTTAATATGTTGATTAATGAAGAGGAAGAAATACTAAAAATTATAAAATAATTTCAGTTTTCAAAGTTGTTACAGTATTATTTTGGTCACATTGAAAAAATGAAGGTAATTGGTTACACTAACAATATGGCAACCTGTGGAGATTGGAAGAGTATACACAGGAGATAACAAAATGAGAGTTAGCCAGGAAAATGCAAAACAGTATCATAGAATCATAGAATGGTAGGGGTTGGAAGGGACCTCTAGAGATCATCTAGTCCAACCCCCCTGCTAAAGCAGGTTAGCCTAGAGCAGGTTACACAGGAATGCATTCAGGCGGGTTTTGAATATCTCAAGAGAAGGAGACTCCACAACCTCTCTGGGCAGCCTGTTCCAGTGCTCTGTTACCCTCACAGTAAAGA
>VZSC01018814.1:49509-66185 GCA_013398225.1 Steatornis caripensis
TTTCTTGAAGTCCAGGGTTCTAATCCTACTTGTAGCCCTGCTTCTTCCACACTGGATCCTGAACTCCACCATTTCATGGTCACTGCAGCCAAGACAGCCCCCAACCTTCACATCACCAACCAGTCCTTCTCTGTTCGTTAGTATCAGGTCCAGGATCACTCCTCTCCTCGTTGGCCCCTCCACCACCTGTGTTAAAAAGTTATCACCAATGCTCTGCAGGAACCTCCTGGACTGTACATGTAGAAGAGAGATAACAAAAAGAGAGATATGTAAAAGGCAAGAGAGTCTAGAAAATTATCTAGCAATGGTGAAAAACACTGTAGCATACATATTCAAACAGCTGCAGCCGAAAAAGCCAATGGAACTTTGGGTTGCAAATGAGGAATCACGCAACAGTTGAAGCACTGCAAAGACAAGAGGATTTCTTTCTTTACTGAGCACAACATGTAACGTGCAAGGTTGGGTAGCTTAATATACAAAACTTTCCCAAGAAATTGAATTAAATTCAGTGGGCACAACACAGGAACAAAAACAGATCTGCAATATTAGCTGATACGATTTTTCAGTTATTCAGAACAGAAAATTTTCCGTAACTGCGTGGTCTAAGTTCTATTTTCCATATACCTTGTTCTTCCCAAGACAATGTTTTCATCACACATGAGGAAAGAAAGGGATTATTACGAAGTTAAATCATTTTGACTGTAAAATATACTCTCTAGTTTATAGATCACTCTAGACATAAAGAGGTAAATTTCATGTCTTGTCATATTTCTGAACTACTCTGATACAAATATACCAGATGTATTTTCTGCTATTATGATTGCTATGCGATTCTATATGTGCAAGAATTTTGCAGTATACTTAAGGGATGGAAATGAAGGGAAATATTTTTCCGTTCCAAAGTGACATAAGAGATTCCTATAGACTATGTGATTTTCTTGATCCTTTTAATTTAAATGCATAAAAATCAATTTTTCTGTTGCACAATAGCATTAATTTTTGAATGGCAAGACTGTAAAATCACAAAAGTATTTATAAAAATTACAACATTTTATAATACATATTTATTACTATATTTTATATGCTTTGGGGGAGTGGCTAAAGGCCACATCCAAATCATAATGCCACTATGAAAAGTATTACACAGGGAACTAGTAAGTTATTCCCATTTTAATCAAAATCCTGAACTCTCATCTGTAAGAGTTCCTTAAGGTGTGGTTATGCAGAAAAGTAGCTATGTCCCAATTAAATTCTGCTAGCACTTTCAATATGTTTCAAAAGTATTTGAGTAAGATTTTACAAAGTAAAATGATGGTATTTAGTTTTCATACTTTTAAAATTAGTATGTCAATAGAATAGACTTTTTGTGGGAACGAGGGGGAAGCTCAAGTCATAAAGAACATTCTCATCACAAAAAAGTTATTCACTTACAGTTTTTAGAATCAAGATCACCTTGAACTTATGTGACATTTTGCATACTCTAGACTACTAAAGACATCTTGGATAACTGGATGGGACTGACAAAATGTTATACTTCTGTGGTTTGTTAACCATATACAGTAAACAGTGAACTTCAATTTTTTTTTATTTACTTATTTCTCGAAATTCAAAATATTCCATAAAACAAAATGCTTGCAAAAATAGAAAATGTAAGCACATATGGAAGGTGAGAGTGTCCACTTCATGGAGGTGATCCCATCAAGGATCTTCAGTGCAAAGGGGATAATAAGTAAAGTGGGAAGTGAGAAACAAGAAGCCACACAAAAATAAAGCTGATAGAAAAGGGACAACAGAGACAGTGCCATGGTTGAAAAATCTCCAACCACTAACTGATGGGCTGTTGAGAAACTCCAGGCACAGATTTGAAGGGTAATGACTTGGGTTCTGTAACTCATAAGAATGGGAAAACAAGAACACTATGATTTGGGGTAGTCAAGGGGATGTCAGTGGGACTACAGAAAACTTAGGGGGAAGCATATAGGGGAAGGGGATGAGGAGGAGCAAAGGGACTACAGATGGACAGGGTTGTGTATAAGATGGTCCGGCTGTGTGCAGACCATGGCCAGTCAGTAGGTTTGTCTAACCCAACCTTGTGCCTCATGCCCCGAGCTTGCCCTGTCTTCTCCTTAAATCCTGTAGCAGCTCTTCCTGCGGTTCCTCACTCACTGGCCCTTGCCCATGTGATAAGGTACCAGCTGTTGGGGAAGCGTGAGTGGATTTGGGGTCAGATACCAGCATCAGACAAGGGTGCAGGCATCCCAGGCCAGCAGAATAGAGTGAATGAAGTGAGTGAGGGTATCCACACTGGCAGCTGGAGCAGAGAAGAAGACACAGCCCCAGTGCCTTGTGCTGGCTGCTGGAAGGGTATGAGTGTCAGTATGTTCCCAAAACCAGGTGTGTGGGGAGTGCACATGTATCAATTGCAACAAAATCCACTCTGGACCTGCTAGCAAGCAGGAAGTCCCAGGTCTGGGCAGGGGCATCAGGCAGGCAGAGGATCCACCACTTACAATATCCCTTAGCAGAAAATGTCGCCATAGTTGTCAAATTCTTATTAGTTGTTATCTATTATTCTTATGTTTGAAAATTATCATTTGGAGGACTAGGAGCAAAAAACTCAGTCCATGTAAAATATTAATGTTAAGCTCTTTGATTCTAGCACTTTAGGAGAATTCAGCCTTTGTGGTTTTGAAGACATATAGTGTAAAATTTATTAGATTATATCCCAAACATTTTTAACACTAGTCGATTTCACAAGCTCAAATGCATTACTAATTTCAGGTTCTCCTCTCCTCAGGTAATTTTAGATATTTCAAAGTCGATAACGAGCTTCATTTATTCCAAAAGTCCCATCACCCAGAATATTTTTCTAACATTATTTTACTTGTATATACTAGCCTTTTACAGAGGAATTAGTTTTGTTTTCTAGCCATAAAAAATCAAAGCAGGATCCCAGGGCATATTCACGTTTATTCTACAAAACTAGTAGGAATTTGCCACATTTACCAAATGTTCTGGCAGCAATTACATCCTAATCTTGCACTGTTTGAGTAAATCACTCAAATTCTCACATTAATCTGTTCAATATCCATAGGCACTGAAAGGCAGACAGTTTGCCAGTAATTTTATATTGTTTCATAAGAAATTATGAAGTTATAATAATTTGCACTGCTGTAGTGTCAAGGAATCTTAGTCTCAAATGATAAATTATTCCTGCTAAATGCTACACCAATGTAACAGGTAAAGATAGTCCTTGTCACTGAGACTAGAACATTGGTATAAACTGAAGATACAATGGATTAATGCACATGGATCAGGAAAAGCACGAAAACATTAAGATCATTGATGTAATTTTATTACACTGGTAGTCAAGTTTAAGGGGCATCATAGCAACATAGAACTTCTATGTTTAATAAATTATAGGAGGAATAATCCAGTGAGTGTTTCTTAATGAGAACTATAGTTTAGTAGAGTCTTCAGGGCCTCCTCATCTCAAGTAATACTAAATAAAAGTTTGAATGATCTAATGAATTATTCATTATTTAAGTCTTATCATTTCAGCAAAGCATGTCCAAAGCCATACCGGTTTTCATCCTGGCACAGATTCCAAGACCAGAACTCGACAGATGTAATTCCTTCCAGTGTTTCCTATTCTGACATTTGTTTCTACAAAGTACCACAACAGGAAACCAGAACATACACATAGCCCTGCATGACCCATTTTATTTACTAGATCAAACAGTCCTGGGTGCTTTTCATCCACTTCTTATTTCTCCTCAATCTATTCTTTCTGTGAAGGTCCACGGATGTCTTGATTCCCAGAGCATGCATACATACAAATAACAATAAGTATATAAGTATCAAGAAAGATCTTAAGTATGATTTTTTATTACAAGGTACTTATCTTTTGGGGGAAAATGGAAGGCTTAGAATGCAAGATTTGATCCCGATATGGATGAGATCTGAGATACAAGCAAGATTTCTATATGCATTGATTGAATTATTTTGACAAAAGTAGGTTTCTCTCTTGTAGTTGGATTAAAAATCCATTGATTTATCTGTGCTTTCTGAATTTATCTAAGAAATTAAGCAAGAAGAATATATAGGTATCTTGAATCTGGAACAGGAGAGATAAAACAACTTGTTTTGAGAGGCTTATGTCTATGTCAATAAAATTATTAAAAGCATCTGAAGTATTCATATTGAAGAATGGGGAGAACTGAGTTATTTAATTCATGTAAGTGACTTCTTTCAGTACTGAATTTCCTTCAGTAGACTGACTTTCCTTTAGTAGACTTTTCTGAATAACGTTTGTTCATCCAGCATCTCAAGCAATGAATTGCTCCTCTCCTTTCCAGTCACAAAAATAATCTCTGTAAAGCTATTTCACTTCTTACGAACCCAAAGGTATGTAAAGCTCACAATATATTCACTTTTCATTCCATTAATGTTAGTAAAATCTCACTCAAAACAATCTGTCAGAGAAAGAAACTCTGATTTAATCTTCATGGAGCACTCTGTAGGCTGCTAATCTTCCACTCTAGCAATAAAGGATATGCATTAGGAGGCTGAAGAGGTAGTGGATTTACCCACCTCAAAACTTTAAACACCTCCTGATGTGCATTTTAATAAGCTTTTCTATATGCCCTTTTATTTTGCTTCTTTTATTATATTTTTGAGATACAACCAAATACACTACTTATTACCAATGTCATTGATAACAGAAATACATAAAGAAAATAAACACTGAGCGTGAGGCATTATGATTTGATATTTTTTCCTTAACAATACAATAGGATGGAGAATTTACCAGACTGCTCATGTTTTTTCTGTTTTGTTGGCTGGTTGGTTTTGGTGTGGGCTTTTTGGTTTTGCTTTGGGTCTTTTTTTTTTCTCCTGGATTCAAGGTGACTAGTAACTAAGTTCTTGATCTCCTGATGTGGGATTTTCATCTCCTACTGGCTTTAATGTTGACCACATGACCACATAAAAAAGAATAGGAAGTTAAAAAAGCAACAGGGTTTGCTTTTAATAAGAAGTTTACCAGGTAAAACAGAGAACAATGATGTGGAAGAAGAAGGAAAGAGACAAAGTCATCAGACACGAAGAGTGACTTTGTAACTCTCACAGCAGTTTTCAGCCTTAAAGTAAGGAAAGTTAAGTGTCAGGTTAACGCTTCATTCTCATGAAAAATAAACAAATCACTAAGCAAAGAAAAGTGTTGACTAAAGTGAGACAATTTTTTTTTTCCATGCGGTTGTTTTCTTCTGGGGTTTAATCTGTATCTAGTCATACCAAGAATAAAGAATGTTTTGATAGGACTCCTATTCTTGGGACAGACATCCTCCAGATTGTTATTTGATTAAACTATCTTGCATCTGCAGAAGGCATGTTCTAATCACCAATACCTAAATGTGGGAACATAGCATAATGTTTGTGCTGGAGACCTCAGGATAGTTTGTGTCAAGAAGTAGTACCAAATAAGGACTCTAGAGATAGTAGCTTGATACTATTCAGAATCAATATTGGGTTTTGGTTTACTTTGCTTTTTGAATCAACATCTAGGATAAAGAAGTTTAAGCCAAGCAAAATAATCCAGTATGCATAAGGCTGTGCAAATAGGGAATTCTTTAGTGTTCTTGAAAAAGTCAGATACCAATTTAACTGCCAAAAACTTTTTCCCTTGAATTTTTTTTCTTGAAAACAACCTATCTCTTTCATTTTCCTTTTTTTAAAAAGTATTATTGCCCATGCCTCTTGTGCAAAAGTGGCTTCCAAGGGAAATCAATGCCCTTATCTGTGTTCATGGCATTTATGACATTTGTATTCTCCGGGTGAAAATCTGTGTGGAATTTTTTGTCTGCCTGGGTTCAGAGATGAGAATATCATCTTTGTTATGATTGCCTTTCAACATTTCTAGTAAACATACTGAAAAAAAATCTTTCCTTATAAGGTTTGCTTTGTTAATAACTTTAACCTGTCACAGCTGGAAAAAAAACCCAAAACCAAAAAAAACCAAAACAAACCAAAACAAACCAAAACCAAAAAAAACCCAGTTCAAATTGGAGGACTTTTATGATGGAAATACTACTTTTAAGGAATGTATTTTTAACTTGAATTTGAAAGCAAGTCAGATTTCTGTCTGCTAATTCTGGTGCTTGAGCAGTTAATCTCTACAGCAATAATAAAATAATTTATACTATTTGTAAAACGATAGTCACTTGACCCTGTATGATGCATTCTAATTGAACTTTGTGATTCAGCACCTACTCATTTTTCATTGTAAAACTTGGGTACATAGAAGAAAACAAATAGTGTCTTTGTAAGCACACATAGTCCTTTCTATGTAAATATTATGCAGTACTTGTACTATTCCTAGCTTATTTCTTCAGGGAAGTGTAGTAAGATCCAAGAAGGTGTGGACTGCTTTACAATATGGATTTGAAGACTTGCACCTTTCCAACTCTAGGTATAACTGAGATGGCACTTCAGGAAAAAAACGAAAGTTTTTTATTTTTCTACATTTCCATTGTTTTCATACGTATATTCCAGCATTCTACAATTTTTTCTTCACATTGAATGTGACAAAAAACAAAGCAAAAATTTTTCCACAAATGATTGTAATCAGAAGTTTCCCAAAGGAGTCTAAGTAAGAAATTATTTTACAGACATACCACCCAAATTTGCAAGGCAGTCCTGTGCAAGACTTGTCTTTTCTGTAAGTTTAGAAGGTAGAACAAACATGATATATTTTAGAGCTGTTGGCCAGTTACGTGCTGGGTCTAACATATCCATATTTGCTGTTCCCTTAGCTCTGCAAGAGATCTTGCCACACCCAAAAAATTATCCTTAAAGGCAAGAGCTGATTTATCGACCACTTGTTTTATACTTTTTCCTGTAAGATTTTTTATCTTTAGAAACCTGTTAGCATCTGCCATCCTTATTCATAAATTATTTAGTACTTCTTTCTGTACAATAGAGATGGTTAGAAAATATTTAGGCCCCATCCAATGGAAATGGAAATGGAAAAACCCCTTTTCACATGAAGAAAAAGAAGGGGTGTTGGGTAAAACCTTCATATTTTATTTTCCATTCCAGTGACTGAAGATTGAAATTCCTTGGCCAGAAATGCCTGAATTCCAAATCACAGAATAAGGTACCAGTCATCGAGCATGTTCATTGACTGCCATGATTGCCAGCCTTAAAGATGATAGAAGGTAGCTTTCCAATGTCATTATCCAGACCACCCAGCACCTTGAGTGTTCCACTTAAGGTACCATGAACTTATGTATGGCTTATGGCTTGTGATGTATGCCTTGTAATTGCTGAAGTACTCCTTAACAATGTCTTCCTGCACAGTGGATTATTCTATTTTTATTTACTTCATTAGAAGTCCTACTTCTGCATATAAATAAATAGCTCGTAAATCCATGTGGGAAGAAACAGATTTCTATGACTGAATACAACTCATTTTTTTCAGAATTATGTTTGCTGAATCAGGTGTCATTAACTCTTCTTGATTAAGCTGACAGAAGACTACTGAGTATTCTTAATAACCTGATATGCTAAACCATTTGATAGAAGAACATTAATTTTCAGGTTTGCTTGTTCCAGCAGTGAGAGTATCAAGTTCTACCTGGAAATCCAGATTTTGGTCTTACCCTTCTCCATGTGTTTTAGTCTCTTATGAAGACTTGGTGACTAACTATTTATAAAGTGACAGGTACTCATTCTCTGATATTGGATGCCTTTGTTTTAGGAAATTACACTTTGATTATTAAATCTTAACATATTGCCTACCCTTGGTACATTCAGCAAATTTTGAGTCTTAAAAAAAATGTTATTTCACACTAGTAACACATTTTTACAACAAAATACTTACATATTAATGTAATAACTGGAGAATGCCAAAAATACATGAGAGGATAATTAAACTGACTTGCTCATATTTGATAGTCCACCACGACACTCTTGTCTCTAAATTGAAAAGACATGGACTTGACGGATTGACCACTTGGTGGGTAAGGAATTGGCTGGATGGTGAAACTCAAAGAGTTGCAATCAATGGCTCGATGTCCAAGTGGAGATCAGCAATGAGTGACGTTCCTCAGAGGTCAGTATTGGGACCGTCACTGTTTAGCATCTTTGTCAGCAACATGGTCAGCGGAATTGCATGCACCCTTAGCAAGTTTGCTGACAACACAGAACTATGTGGTGTGGTAGACATGTTGGAGGGAAGGGATGCCATGAAGAGGGATTTTAAGAACCTTGAGAAGTGGACCTATAGGAACCACATGAAGTTCAACAAGGCCAAGTCAACGTCCTGCACATGGTTCGGGGCAATCCCAAGGACAGATTCAGGCTGGCTGGAGAACGGATTGAGAGCAGGCCTGAGGAGAAAGACTTGAGGTGTTAGTTGACGAGAAGCTCAACATAAGACGGCAATGTGCTCTTGCAGCCAAGAAAGACAACTATATTGTAGGCTGCATCAAAAGAAGCATGACCAGCAGGCTGAGGGGTGTTCTCCTTCTCTGCTCCACTCTCGTGATACCCCACCTGGACTAATGCATTCAGCTCTGGGACCCCCAACATAAGAAGGACATGGACCTATTGAAGTGAGTCCAGAGGAGGGCCACAAAGATGATTAGGGTGCTGGAGCACCTCTTCTGTGAAAACAGGCTGAGAGAGTTGGGGTTGTTCAGCCTGGAGAACAGAAGGCTCCAGGGAGACTTTCTAGCAAACTTCCAGTACCTGAAGGGGGTCTACAAGAGAGCTGGAGATGGACTTTTTACAAGAGCATGTAGTGATAGGATGAGGGATAATGGTTTTAAATTGAAAGAGGGTAGATTTAATTAGATATTCGGAATAAATTCTTTACTGTGAGGGTGGTGAGACACTGGCTGCCCAGAGAAGTTGTGGACACCCCCTCCCTAGAAGTTTTCAAGGCCAGGTTGAATGAAGCTTTGAGGAACCTGGTGTAGTAGAAGGTATCCCTGCTCATGGAAGGAGAGTGGGAACTAGATGATCTTTCATATCCCTTCCAAATCAAACCATTCTATGATTTTATGATATTTGTTTGTTTATTTTTAGCAAAACAATGGTGGCTTTGGTCATATTTTCTGTTCAGAAAACCAGAAGACTTAGCTGATTATAGGCAAAGTGGTTTGGAGTTTCAATTATGAAATTGAAAGGGGTTTTTTTTTTGCTAGAATATATTTTCATTAAACATGTCCGGTAATTAATGATTAGTCTCTAAAGGACTAACCTTTGAGAATATTCATTATCCATTGCTACTAATCTTTGCTTTTGCTTAGCTTCTGTGATCACATGTCCTTCAACTTTAGCATCTTTATGTTTTTCCCAAGAGCCCTTCTGTAGTTGTGTGTTTCTTTTCTTCAGCTCTTTAAGTGACCTAGCATCTATCCTTTACTTTTGTTCATTTAGGAAGGGATAGCTCTAAAGCAATATGCTGGGTTCTCTGGAGAGCTAGCTATACAGCTGTTTATCTATAAATACACAGTGTAAAAGGTGGGAGAGTTTCTGGTTCTGTTTTTTTGTGGGTTCTTTTGGAGGAATGTTTGTTTTGATTTTTTCCTGCAGAACTAAACCTGTACTGGATTTTGGTTTGGGGTTTTTTTTTAAAAATCTTATTTCACTGCATCTCTAACATTGGTAGCATCCCCATTTGTTAGAAGCTTTTTAAAAATATATTTACTAGCCTGGGCAATGAGCCTCAAATATGTAGATCTTAAACTGTTTAGATTGCTTTTTAATCTGTTTGTGCTTACAATACATTTTTCCTCTTGTCCTTGGCTATTACTCACAGATTTACTGTTTAACTGAGCTTTGCAATAATTTGCTTGGGAAGATGTCATTTTACTTTTCCTTTATGTGGTTTACTACACACATGATTTATGCTTAGCTTGCTCTGATGTTAGAAAGAAGCCTTCAAATTACCAGTATTGCATTATTTTTCTTAGAAAAAGAGATGTCATGACTGCCTATAAGCACACCCCCAGGAAACAGACCAAGTTTTATGCTTCTTTTAAGGTCAACAATACTGTGGATCTGCAAAGATTACTAATAAACTTACAATTGGCTTTAAACCTACAAAGTGCTGTATATATCATAGCTAACCATCATTGTACCCATGGGAACAGGTTGATGATCTCGAGAAAATGGCTACCCACCTCAAAAAATATAATCATGGAAAAAAGCAAAGCTTTGGAGTTGAAATTAATGAAGTTACTATTTTCTGAAACAGATTTCTTTTGTTTACTGTATGTTTCTATAGCAAGTGTTTATTTAAAATCTAAAAAGAACAAGTAAAATTTTGGGAGATAATGGTTTGCAAATAGTATGAATGTACTCTTCGCTGTTACAGCTATCAAATCATCCTGAGTGAGTTGGACTGAAGCTAGGTGATATACACTCATTGCAGGCTGAGAATTCACTGTCTGGAAAGGACCTGAATTCAGGAGGCATTTTTATTTAGTAGAATGCTGGGACCTCTGCTTAGAATTCATGCCGTACTAAACTGAAATGTCCTAAGAATTTGCCTAGTGGTTTCCCTAATCTGTGTTCCAGTAAATTTCACTTTCCAAATGCTAATAAACTGTATTACAAAAGGTATTACATAATAGTTAAGGTGCTAATGTGCCTTGGTGTGAAGGACTCTATACCAAAAGATCATTAGTCTGCTTATGTTCAGGAAATAAGTATTGGTGTGCAACATTCTAGATTCATATCTGAAAATATCTTGTGTGTCTTCTGTAACAAAATGTCACGGTTTAAAGCCGGGCTTGTTATTAAATGAATGGCAGACACTCTTTGTTAACTCCCTCCCTCCCCAAAGTTGAGGGGGGAAAGAGAAAAGGGAAAGAGACTTATGGGTTAGAAAAGTTAAAACAGCTTTAGTCTAACTACAATAATAATGTCTTCTAATAATAGGAAAAATAATAGTGAAATATATACAAATATGTACAAAACCAATATTGAGCTGCCTCCCCCACTCCCGATGACGAATACCTCACCTGGATGCTGCGGGGCATGCCCCAGGAAAGTCCCGGACTGTACTCAACAGCAGGCAGGAGCTGGATTCAGAAATGCATGGATTGAGATCGAAGGCAGGAGAATCGGACAGTCCTCCTCAGACGCCAGCCACAGAAGAAGAGAGTGAGACCCTTGTGATCCCTCAGCTTTATACTGAGTATGACGCATATGGGATGGAATACTCCCTTTGGTCAGTTTTGGGTCACCTGTCCGAACCGCTCCTCCCCACCGCAGGGTCGCAGGTGTGACCACTTCTCCGCTCTTTCAGTTCCGGTGCACAAGAAAGTTAGCAGAAGCAAGCATCGACCTTGGTCTCCATAGGGATAACTATAAGCAAGGGCCTTTCTGCATACCCTTCCTACTGATGTTCCAGCACTAACTATAAACACCGAGCCTTATCACTGCTAGAAGCAGCTACTGTCTGGCAAAGCATGCAGTTAATTTCAGAGAGTGCAGCTTCTCAGAAGAGACTTAACCAAAAAGCAAAGTTACTAAAAGAAAATTGGTCCTGTCCTGGCCCAAATAAGGACACAAAGGCTGAATATTCCACTGAAGAAAGAGAAGAAAAGAAAAAAGGAAAAAAAAGACCACCCTCCACCACTCAAAGCCTGAGATTTAGAAATGTTGCTGATACTTAATTCCTCGTACAGTGTAAAGATATCTAAAGCAATTAGCATGCTATTTTTTTCTTGCACCTCGCTAAAACATTGTACAATGTTATCAACTTTTGTACAGACTCCTAGAAGCAAATTTTATGTTTTTTTCTATATATATAAGAACATATATCAAAGAACAAATAAATTGAAATACAATTTTCAACAATTTGGAAGAGCTATTTTTGTGAAGATCAATATGTTGTTCTTCCTTGATAATTTTGAAATAGGACAGATTCAGGCTTGAAATGCAGTGAAGATTTTAGAAAAATTACAGCTATTAACCATAGCAGGTATACATTGCCAATGTTGCATTATTAGATTTTGTGGAGCATACTCTATCAATGGTAAATTGAATATAATGAATAAATATTTGTCTGACATATTCTTAGTGAAGGGAGATTTAATTCAGGAACGTCTTTTTGCCTCTGTTATATAAATCAAATAATCACAGTAAACACAGGTAAATTACATATCAACAGATAGGAAATGTATGCAGTTGTATCTCAGAATACAATGCATATTCCATAGTTGGAGTCAATTAAAATCTTGTTCCAAGATATTTATAGTAAATATATACTTTTTTTTTAAAAAAAAGAGGTTTTGATTGTAATTATCACACTGATTTAGGTGAGTCAAGAGATATGTGAATGAAAAAGAAAAAAACACAAATCTCATTCTTTGGTAAAAACAAATGCCCTATCTCCAACCTTTTATACAAACATTTGTGTGTTTTACCTAGTGGAAGTCGGCATTAAATAAAAGAAAAACAATGATAAAAATGGGGTCAGTGCACCCATATCAAAGTGCAAATCTTCACCTAATGACTACAGCAACACATCATTATAAGTTTAGGCATAGAGTCTTCAGAGTTCCCCAAAGTAATAAGAAATTATACTGTAATTGACTATTCCATATCTTTAGAAATATGTTAGTCTGACTCTTTAAAAAAATCTGCATAAATTATATTGCAAGAACATCCTAAGTTATGTGTTATGATTTTAAAAATATAAACATAATTTATTTGACAAAGCATATGACCACTAATTATTCTTGGAAAAAATTATCAGCACAGCAAAACTGTATAGTGTATGAACTAGAAAAGAAACAGTTCTGTATCTGGAAAAAATGTGTTATTCGGGTGTTTGTTTTCCTGTTTTAAATGCAAGCAATCATTTAGATTCACCATTTTTCAGAACTCCTTAAAGAATGAATTTTATAAATGACCTCTTATAAAGAGGATAATGCAAAAACCTATTACTTGCCACAGTTCACTGGCAGATATTCTGCTGCCAAGCCATAATTTAAGAATACAAAAAGAATCATAAGGAAGGTTTTTATAAGACATTGGCGGTATTAGCCAGCTCCCACTTGTGCATTTGAAAAATTTCTTTCAATACATTTTCCACTTAAGTCATTGATGCATCTATATTTTTACTATTTCTGATACTAAGGATAAAATTTCATGTAAGACAGATGTGTGCCCTAATGGCTCTAATCACACATCTTCTCATCAGTGACATATGTAAGGACCCATAGCACTGTGGCTGGGTCAGATTCAGAACTATACGGAAGACTCGGTTCTGGCTGCAGCTTAGAAACATCACAGAACAGTTGTTTTTCTGAGATTTATTTTTTATATGTTAGACTCAAAATTTTTATGAATACTGCCTATGAGTTTCAGGCCCATGTAATTATCTACAGGATGTAGCTAATGGGATGTTACCACTGAAAGGGAAATTTGACTGTGTGCATTATGAATATATATCATAAACTCTGGATTTGTTCTAAAGCTTGCTGTAGTTGGTGGAAGATTTTCAGTTTATTACAGTCAGCCTTGGATGAGGCCTTCTCCTGTACTGATAATCCTGCTAAAGAAAACAATGGAACTCAGAAACTTCAAAAACTGTTCTAAACTAAAATATTTTTTGGAAGCATGATCTGAGATCTGTTGTCACAGTCTTATGTCATATTGCTTTTCTGATGCTTCAGAAAGTTTCTACCTCTTTCAATTTATCTGATAAATATCAACTTTGTTCTCTAAGAATTAGGTTGTGTTTCCTGTATTTCTATTTTCTTGCCTTACATAATATGTTGGTCCCCCTCTGTACAATATATACTGTACCAGTTAGGATACAAAATAAAGAAGTCATCTCTACCCGGGTGTGACCAGAATCTTTATCTTTTTTGTCTCAGTGAGGAAGAGTAGATGGGCAGTAAGAAGACACAATTTTAATGAACTTTTTACAGGCATTTAATTTCATAAGAAAAATATCCCCAATCCTACCAACTTGCCTGGGTAAGAGAGTTGGACATGTAAATCAAATCAAATAAATATATAGAGTAATGTAGTGTGGTATGGTATGGTATAGTGTTATTTGTAGAAATCCTGACTGTGACTAGGCTCCTAAACTGCCAGGAGCATTTGACAGCTTGTAGCAGGTCAAGGGGAAAACAAGGAAATTTGAGATCATGAGGAAAATTAAAGACCAAATCAGATACAGCTGACCAGAATGTCATCTCAGTCTAGTCCAAAACTAAGCCTGGTTCAGAGAGAGAGTTGTCCTCAAACAATATAGTTATTGAACTATGACCAGCACAACTCTGATCAAGAATTGAAGTGTACTATCAACATAGATAAATCATATCAATTCCGAATACTTGTGCGTTGCTCTAAAATCAGTACCTCAGATCATTAAAAACTATGTGTGGTCTTCCTGGAGAAAATTGTACAAATCTGAGATAATGTTTTTGGGTAACAGTCACCAAATTTTATTCTGTAAGGAATAAGTCTTAAGGTTTCCACAACAAAAAGCCATTGAAGTGACAACAGCAACAGAAACCATGTGTTATTCAGAAACGTGTTCCTTATGGTTAGTAGAAGAAATCTGTGACATATCTGACTTTTTCCAACAGAAACTTTGAAGGCATATAGTAAATTGCAGTGGTTTGAAAATCTTTTAACAAACTGTCTAGAGTCTCTAAAACTAGTGGATATCCAACCTTTTTTCAAGACAAGAAATAATAGAAAGTAATTGTTAAGCTGTTTTTCTTCCTTTTTTCATGTGCTATACAAATCCTAAGGAAGAATCTGTTTATGTCAGCGAAAGTAAAGGGTATTAGTAAATTTGATAATAATCTCATTTAGATGACCAACAGGAAGAGGACATTAATATTTCTGAAGTCGTCAAAATAGTAACTACTATGAACAAATTACTGCATAGAAGTGGTAAGGGCTACTGTTTAATTGATGTGTTGAATTAATATTTCATCTGATTACTTCTTTTGCAATGACAGTAGGGATGAGTTGCTTCCCCTCCAATGTAATTTCTGCTCCCTACAGTGAAGACTCTTCAGTTTCTGCTATAATATACTCTTCACAAGCAAGCAACAGGCACTATGGTAGCCAGGATATCACTATCAGGTGCTAGTCTTCACTGGAGGCTGAAATCAAGAAACAGAAGGCAAGCAATGAGAGTTTTAATCCAAAGAAGGGAACAGCAGTGATTGATTCTAGAGTTGTGATAAACCTTGAAATCTGTTGCTAATGATTAATCTGCAGTACTTTTTGAGAAGTACTGGTAATCAAAGAGAACCTTTGATGTTCTCTGCTTTTGGACAGTATGGGATATCAAAATTACTTTCTTTCACTGGTGTTTGCTGGAAACACTATTTATCATTTTGTTTAATGACTGAGTGTCTGCTTCTTAATGATTTCCTTGCAAAGCTATTGCAAGTCTTTGCACTTTATGTATGAGTACAAAGTAACTTAAAAGCCTCTATTGATTAGTGGCCATGATTTCCTTCAAGAGTTGCATTTTACAAAAATGAAAAAAATAACTGTAACATTTTAGTGAAAACAGGACAAGTCTCAGATGTCATGATCGTTAGAACAGAATCTGAGATATACTTATTCTACCTAGAATACAGCAACAGCAGCAAAAGGAGAAGCTCAAAACACAAATACCCACTAAAAGAAAAAAAAAAAGAAGTAAAAATGCATCTCAATAACGTTTTGGAGAGCAGGAATAAATATAGTTCACTTGTTCAGCCATATCTTAAATTAGTTCCTTTTTATAAGGCACTTAAATATGATAGTGATATTCACTTGAATAGAACTCAAATAGACTTAACTGAACTTTTCTTGAAGCGGAAATGATTGATGATGTCTGCTATCACATGAAGAATGGGTAAGTGGCTGTGAATGCTATTTTATTGACAGTGCTTGAACCTTGACTGATCTCAGAGGAAAAACAATGGATATATAATGCCACTTCATCACACAAAGAGCTTTCGAGACACTTCATAAATGATTTGTAACAATTTTTACCACATGAATTTCAGATGTTATTTTACTATTATTTCTTGTATTCAAATGCAGATAAATGTAATTAAGCATTGATTAATTATTCATGTTTACTCCTTAGAAAACTAATGTCTTTTGAGAACAAATACTATATATTACTATTTTAATACGTACTTCAGCGACTGAACTTTTGACAATAGATTTGCAACAGTGACCGCTACAGAGACTCAATTGCTTTTTACATAAAAGCCTTTTGGTACACTTCTGACAGCATAAAAAATTGATTCAAGTGAAAATTACTTTAACAGCTTCTTAGATTAAGATATTACCTCAGCAGTAGTACAAATGTTACTGCAATCAAAAAGAAGACAATTGTTTTATTAAGGTGGCCATGGTGGTTTTTGCGGTAGTATTTCAGATGCTAATCATGACTGAAAAAATTATTAGAAAGTTACAGGAGCTCTTTTTAGGTAAAACTATCCTGTAGAAAATTAAGTGGCATATCTTAGTGCTTCTGACAAAGTTATGCCTGAAGTTTATGCCTTCCACCCATGCTAAGCTTGGCTTGAATCAAATGTTGAGCTGTTTAAATTTCTCTTATATCCTTTCAGAAGTCAGTTTGATTTTGATTTGTCTTTTTTTTTTTTTGTCTTTATTTTTTTTTT
>VZSC01018814.1:66292-97108 GCA_013398225.1 Steatornis caripensis
ATTTCTCTTTAGTCCGTGCAGTGAACTCTAGTAGTTGTCAGGAGCTTATCTACAACCAAATCAGCTGTCCATGAACCAGAGGATGAAGTAGATGACTGGTAGAGGAGCTAACCTTCTCAATGCTCTTGAACTAAATCACCTTCACTCACCAGCCAGACTCTTATGTACAAGTGCTGGACATACAACGTCAGTTCATGCTCCATACCATAAACACAATACCTTGCACTTCGAAACTAGTAAATTGTTATTCCTAATATAGTCACTGCACCTAACAATTCATCCAGAGATGGAAAACTTACTTCAGTTTGTTACCTTAATTTTTTTTGTGTTATTGGTTAGGATTTTTACCTTAGCCATGAAGAGTGGATTTTGATAAGAAAATGCTTAGTATTTTGTCAGAAAGTCTTTCTTTTTCCTTGCTTCCTAAATGCTTCCACAGCTGTGCCCTGGTTTGGGCCAGGACAGAACCAATTTTCTTTCAGTAACTTTGCTCTTTAGTTAAGTCTCTTCTCAGAAGCTGCACTCTCTGAAATTAACTGCATGCTTTGCCAGACAGTAGCTGCTTCTAGCAGTGATAAGGCTCGGTGTTTATAGTTAGTGCTGGAACATCAGTAGGAATGGTATGCAGTAAGGCCCTTGCTTATAGTTATCCCTATGGAGACCAAGGTCGATGCTTGCTTCTGCTAACTTTCTTGTGCGCCGGAACTGAAAGAGCAGAGAAGTCGTCACCCCTGCGACCCTGCGGTGGGGAGGAGCGGGTCGGACAGGTGACCCAAAACTGACCAAAGGGAGTATTCCATCCCATACGCGTCATACTCGGTATAAAGCTGAGGGATCACGAGGGTCTCGCTCTCTTCTTCTATGGCCGGCATCCAAGGAGGACTCTGTCTGATTCTTCTGCCTTTGATCCCGATCCGTGCATTCCTGAATCCAGCTCCTGCCTACTGCTGCTGCGTACAGCCCAGGACTTTCCTGGGGCATGCCCCGCAGCGTCCAGGTGACATATTTGTCATCAGTGGGGGTAGCTCAATATTGGTTTTGTACATATTTGTATATTTGTGTATATTTCATTATTATTATTATTCATTATTATTGTAGTTAGACTAAAGCTGTTTTAACTTTTCTAACCCATAAGTCTCTTTCCCTTTTCTCTTTCCCCCCTCAACTTCAAGGAGGGAGGGAGTTAAAGAGCGTGTGTCGTTCGCTTAATAGCCAGCCCAGCTTTAAACCGTGACAAGCTGGATATTGATCACCAATACTTTCAGGTATCTGGTGGACTTTTTTATTAAATAAAAGGTTTTGCTTCAATTTTACGTAATGTTTTCAGAAGATTTTAATATTTTGATGTTCATAAGATTTAATCTGTAGAGAAAAATGTTTCAGTTTAATTTAATTTAGCATTTGATAAAGCTGTAGATATGGATCCTCATCTCACTCCTCCCCATCTAATCTCTGGCACAGTTTTGGCTCATGCCAATGAGCTCTCTCCCAAACACTACCTGAGCATACTTTGGAGGTTATTATGGGCCAAATGCTATTCTTACCAGGTAGTATGGATAACACCACCTTTTTTTCCTGGTTAGGAAGCATGATGACAGGGACGACGTAATGCATTTTATGAAAACATGTGACTGACTCATTTCCAGTAATGTAGATGTAACCTATAGAAGAAATTAGGGATTTAAGATTGGGGAATTTAGATAAACATTCTTAACCTTATTTTGACATTGAAATGAGACTGTATTCTAGGTAGTGACCATTTTTACAGTGTGAGAATGCAGAATTCTTCTGAGATTCTCACTCAGTCTTTTCTACTGGTTCTCTCAGTATCAAAGTGATCAGATTTTAGGTTGTTTGGTTTGGTTTGATTTTTTCCTTCTTGTCAGACCAATAATTTCAATGTGAGATTAGAAAATTGGTCTATTCTGTCTCCTTTTTCCTGGACTTTCATCATCTATAACAAAGATTCTCAAATCAGACTCAAATGTAATATCAACAAAAGCAACATCTACATGAAATGGAGTAAAATCCAACGTCTTCTACAGCTAAATTAGTACTCTAGTGTTAGCTATTGTTAAAGTCTACTTTTGATGGGAAAGTTTACACGAAGAATAGCCAGTATGTTAAATAATGAGCTCCACATCAACAGCCACTTTTCTGACTGTAACCACAGTTTTCAGCAGTCCATTATAACACTTCCTCTGACAGAAAATTCACTTAGGAGATTGAATATAATAAGGCAAGAGCAAGGACCTTATTCTGAAAATATCACTTGCAGTGCCACTAGCATTCATGTTAAAGTGTTAAGAGAATTCTGCCTCTGATGGCATTTCATTGTATTTCATAGTACGTAAAATACCACAGAGGCAGGAATGATTCTGCGAGGTTCACAGACATAGTTATAGGTGATCAACAAAACCCAACATATTTATGAACACCTGTATGAAAAGCACACAAGTTTTACCCTTGTACTTTCCTGTCCCTGTCATAGTCCCCAGAGAGTGTTAGTACCTGAGATGAAAGCAGGTGTGCAGCTACTCTCAATGACCCAGAAAGAATGATGCGAAAGAAATTGGGTGTCTAACTAAAATACAAAATTTTAAGTTTATAACCCCTTTGTTGTTTATCACATGGCAGGGGTAGTACCTGACACAGTCTTTCCCCTCCAATATGAATGATCCTAATGTGGCAGAGTTTTGGCATTCTCAATATATTAACCCAGATTTAGAGCAAAGGGAATGGAAGACATCCAGCAGCGTATCATATAATTCGAGGCAGGGTACATGGTGGTTGCCACAATTGGATTGTTCAACAGACAATTCCTGTACCCAAGCAACTGCTAGATTCACAATTTCTCCATTGTGCCCTATATCCTGTGAAACCCATTTCTTTTCCGGCTTGAGTATCCACTGAGGCTTAGGTGAGTGCTGTTTAAAGTTCATAGTATACTAAGAAGTTTTCTGTGCTCTCAACTTTCTAAAAAACTGCAGGTTTGAAAGGAAATAATACAGTGTTATAAGTGGGTTTATGTTTCATTTCATGTATGCAGAACATTGTTAGAGTTCTCATCTAAATACAGGTGTTTTTTAAAAGTGTCTGTTTTAAAGTGTCTTGCTGTGTGAATCTTGATACACAGATTGGTTTATTTTGGAACATCAACCTCAAATCAGATAAGAGTTTATAATGCTGACCTTAACTAAATTGCTTTCAAGTCTAGATTTATAAATTTGTCATTTATATCCCAAATGCAAGGAAGATTTGTTAATCAAAACTTTGCATTTAGGATTTATTAACATGATTTTAAAATATGAAGTCAAAAATGCATTTTACCGAATTATGGAGCTGGGTTTTAACTAGAGATTATGTTTAAAATAATAATTTCTAAACCAAATTCTTTTATGGGTTTTGGCACAAGGTTTTTATAAAATCTAAGAAAAATATATTATTCAAACTTGTAAAAGTATCCATTTTGTGTATACAAACAAAAATAGCAACAGGAAAATCTGCAGGCATGTATGATGTCAATTTTCCTCTTGATTTGGCCAATTTCTGGTAATAATTTTCCATGTCTTTTGAAATCTTTTACATGAGACCTAATTAGCAATGCAAACACTGGCCAAGTTACAGCTGTCTAAATCAGGGTGTTTATGGGCAATCGTATAAAAACTATATTTTAAAGACATCCACATTGTTACCAGTTTTTCTGTTCAACAACCTAACAAGCTAAAATAACCCAAAAAAGAATAAAAATTCAAATTCTATTTCAAAATGGTATGCCTTTCTATCCTATTTAAATAATCAAGTTAACAAAGTAGTATGAAGCTGCTATCTTAATTACAGCTTTCAGTTTATCTTAATTAAGAAATACAAGGATGTTACGCTTCTGTTATGCTTTCTGATACCAATGACAAAAGGCTGATGTAACTACATTTTTCTAAGAAGATTATACAACAACTTGAATGGCACATTAGGAATTCACATTTTCTAAATGCATGTAGCAAAACTCCCACATATAGAGAAAAGCAGTATAAAGCCATGACCTACTTAAATCTCCCTCTAATTTAATATATTTGCATAGGACTGTATAATTATGTAGTTGTTACATCTCAGTAGTATCAGAATGAATTTATGAAATATATATTGTCTCTTATTGAAAAAAATAAACTGTTGTTGTAGTCAATGACTAAATGATCCCAGATAAAATCAGTAGTCCTTGCCTTCCGTATACCATATGAATACCAGGTTAAAAGAGGTTTTCTCCTGACTGTAAAACTATATCAAGTATATAGCAAAACCTGGAACATTAGCAAAAGAAGTCTTTAACTACTTCCATACTTGTTTGTTCTCAGGAATTCCTACCTATCTTGCACAGTGATTTTGTCTCTGTATAAAGTATAAAGTTTTAAAGAATTCCTATGAGTAGAAGGTTAACTTCTACTTATTGCAAATAGTGAGTCATAGTGTCATAGAATCACAGAATGATTTGGGTTGGAAGGGACCTGCAAAGCTCATGTAATCAAACCCCCCTGCCTTGGGCAGTAATATCTTTTGCTAAATCAGATGGCTCAAAGTCCCATCCAGCCTGGCTTTCAACACTTCCAGGGATGGGGCATCCACAGCTTCTCTGGGTGACCTGTACCAGTGTCTCATGACACTCATAGTAAAAAAAATTTCTTCCTTATATCCAATGTAAATCTTTCTGTTTAAAACCATTGCGCCTTGACATGCCACTACAGGCCCTGGTAAAAAGTCTCTCTCCATCTTTCTTACAAGCCCCCTTCAGGTATTGGAAAGCCACATTAAAGTCTCCCCGGAGATTTCTCTTATCCAGGCTGAACAACCCCAACTCTCTCAGCCTTTCTTCAGATGAGAGGAGTTCCAGCCCCCTGATCATTTCTGTGGCCCTCCTCTGGACCCACTCCAACAGATCCTTGTGCTGGGAACACCAGAGGTGGATGAAGTGCTCCAGGTAGGGTGTCATCAGACAGAGTAGAAGGGGAGAATCAGCTTCCTCAGCCTGCTGGCCATGCTTCTTTTGATGCAGCCCAGGATAATCGAACATTGCTGGCTCACATCCAGTTTTTCATCCCTCAGGATGGTGGAAATCAATTCCTTCTTGACAGAGTTGCTCTCAATCCATTCATCCCCCAATCTGTACTGATATTGGAAACTGGCCACAACACAGATGCAGCACCTTGGACTTACGTATGTTCAGGCTTCTCAGGCAGTCCTGAACCTGATCTTCTCTTAGGCCTACTAAAGGCCCTCTACCCTATCTGTCTGTATTATTTGCAAACTAGAACGGATTCTGATTCTGGAGAAAAAAAATGTAAAATGCCAAAATACTTGTAGTATTCCATGCATTCAGTGATGATTTTTTTCAGCTTTTTTTTTTCCTTTTCTCCCCCCTTGGATATTCGTATTACTGGCAAAGATGACAGCAATTGAGAAAAATAAAAAATGGTTAATTTATAATTATATTTATCACACTAACTAGATCCTAAATATCAACCAAGAACAAGTGCACATTGTTATAGAAACTGTACAAATATTTCAGTAGTTTCAAAGAGATGACTTTGAAAAGGCAGAACAAATCAACATATGGGAGCGTATAATAGTCAAGTAGGAACCGTAGTATTTGATGGCAGCAATGTTGTGCTTAGGTCATTTATGTTTCATTATTTGTGAGGTGTAGAGAATTAGTTAGAAGGGCAGTAATTGTATAGAAAGGAAAGCGAAAAGGACATTCAGGGGTAGAGGAACATGTCAAGGAATTACACCTTGTCATGAAGAAAAAATTATGTTAGAAATACGATATTAGAAAGGCACTGGGTTAAAAGCAAAACCAGAAATCTCAAACTTACGTGTTTCCAGTGATTGGAATACCTTTTTGACCCTCTTAAATCTTCTTCAAAGACCATGTGATATGAGGAGGGGAAGTTTTTATTTCTGGTCTTCTAGAGTTAGAAAAGTCTTGGTAGGGAAGGAGATCAATAAAGTAACAATAGTTTGTTCTTATGGTATACTGTGAATATAAACAACTCCAGCCATTTAACTGGCAAAGAATATTACACTTAATTTACTCATGTAATAATAGCCAGACAGGCAATTAAAGACAGAATTCGATTTCAATATCCACATACAGTATCCACGAATATGCAGAGTAGACAGTATGTGGCCAGATTTATGTCACAGAGGAAAGAAAAGGTCTAAAGGAGAGTAAAAAATATATCCTTAGCTTTACTTTAGTTCCAACAGGAATATTGTAATGATAAACTACTGATTTGTAAGCATAGCAGTGCAATCAATGAAAGCTGATACAGATTTATTAGGATGTAAAGATGAAACAGTAAATCTAGAGCTTATCTGACTAAACACAGCTGATTCTAGGTTCCTTAGTCAATACAGAGAACCAGGAATTTGAGGGGCAAACTTTACAACATCCTAAGTATCCAGTACTGGGTATCAAACTTCACAAATACAAAGAGGGCATTGATTTGCCATCCAAATTACAGTAGGGAGAATGATCATAGGTTTATAAATGATTTCTTGTGAAAAGAAATGGAAGACATGTCTTTTTACCTTATAGATGAACACAGAAGGAGAGAAAAACTGAGACAACTATGTAAACCTGTAAAAGGCTACTGTCATAAGGAAAGCAATAATCAAAGGTAGTAAGAAAAAAGCCTGAGAGGTTTAATTCACAGTCAGGGAGACTGATTTAACTTGAGAAAATCTTTCTAGTAAGAACAGTGAATTATTACAGCGGATTGCCTGAAGAAGTTATGGAAATGTTATCTTTTACAGAGAGGCTGCACAAACTTTTGTCAGCTATCACATAGATAGGTAAGTCAAGATATATATGTCCGAAAGCAGACCAAAGTGAATGATCTTCTGATGCCCGTCCTAGTATTCCAAGTTTTTACATTTTTTATTACCTAACAATGAAGCCAACTGTTATGATAATATTGTATATTGAATTAGATATATTCCAGTACATATTGAATTAGGGTTGTACACCTATAAAATGCTTCCAGTAGTGAGGCAGTGAGTTATTTACACTAAACTATGCAAGCTGGGACACTTAGATGTATCATCTCAGCCAAACTGAACTGTATCTCCTATATTCCACACTGATCCGGTCAACAAGTCTGTTTGAATTTTTCTCTCCCTCCCAGCTCTTTTTATTCAGACTATGATCAATTAAATCTTCAGTGGAAAAAAAAAATGCTACTGATTAAGTTTCTGTGAGAGAAGTTTTGATTTATATTGATGGATACTTCCTTTTTAAAAATCTTATGTTAGAAAATTCCTAGCCATTTCTGTCTACAGGTTAATGTAATCAGTTTCTGTTGTTTGATTTTGGCAGTAACATTTTCGTTGTGCACTTTCCTGAAGGCGAAAATACATAGAAGAAGAAAGAAAAATACCCTGTCTATAACAAATGTCTATAAAATATTTTTCACCTTTAGAGATCTCTGAATTATTTAAAAAATGTGACTCTAGTCTCTAAATTATTAATGTATTTCCTAAGCCTTGTACTGTTTGTTTTTAATGAGGCTAATCACACATGTAATGCTAAAACTGTGTAAAGATTTATGGAACTGAGATCTACCTTTACAGTTTTATTTCTAGAGCTAAAACAGTGAAGGTTGGTTAAGATTCCTTAATTACATGACACTGTAATTCCAGTGGAGTGCTTGAATTTCTTACCACTGCTTCTCCCAGGGTTTTCTTTAAGTCTATTAGGAGAAAAAAATGTAAATTACACTTGTAGACTACAAACGACATTTTTTTCTTTTTTTTTCCTCTTGTAAAACATTCCATGTAATTTGACAGATGGAGTGCCAATATTGCAGATCATAATATGGTTATGATACAGTAAAGGTTAAAAAGACAAATATTAAAAACGATCAAAGGAAAAATATTATCATATAGCCTGGGTGGGGTAAGATTTTTCCATGATGAAATGCAACAAGTGTCAGATTTCTGTCCTGAATTATCTGTAGAAAAGATGCTTTTCATTACAGCTGTGATATCTGCTAGTTAAAAAAAAAAAACAATCTTCAAGATCTCTAAGTCTGAAAAATCTGGTTTTCAATCTGTTTGGTAAATCACAAAAATTATTTCAAATTTCTGAAAATAAATACATCAATTTAAAAGTGTTTTGTGTCAACACTTGTTGTAATTTTATAGACAAATGTCAGAATTTACAGTTACCAAAAGACTGTAAACCAAATGATAGCTGCAATATTACTTTGAAAATTACTTACTTGGTTCGCTCTGATCTTTTTGCAGATTTTATACCACTGCCAAAGTAGGGTGATAATTTGCTTTTTCCCTTCAGATATTCTTAGTATATTTTTAAAGTTTCCCTTTGCAATATATTGTCTACCCAGAAGGTGATAAGAAAATACAATTTTCTTCTGTCACTCTTCAAACCAAATGCTTCTAGTTAAGTTGCACTATTATGAGAAAAAAACACAGCTTACAATTTAGTTCTTGGATATTGGAATCATGAACTGCAGAACTATAAGAGCTTATAAAATTATAAGTTGCCTCAAAACCTTTAACTTCTCTGCTGCAACCTAAGAAAAGTCTTCTGACTTTGTTTTAAGGCAAACGAAGTTATTAATCTTTCAGAAAACAAATAGTACTACTTTCATTTTCTATGTAGGAAATAAGTTTAGCCATTAATAAGACTTTCCTGAAAGGAAAAGACATTAAGAGTCAAAAAATCTTTAGATTTTAACTGACAGGAATTTCTCTTGAGGAAAAAAATAAAAAAATTAAAAAGAAAGTATTTTGTTAATGACTAAAAATCTTATTAATCAATACCAGTCTCCAAGTAGGAGACTTGCAATTATTTTATATTTACAATTATAATTGAATATGTAAATTAATTTATCACTTCAATTAGCAAAGTATGGCACTTCACAAACCGGTATTGATATTGGATTTATATCTTATTGTGTTGGAGATTATATATGATTTCATGAAACTCAGGTTAGGGCAGCAATCATAAACTAAAGAGGAGAGTCTAACATCATACATAGAAAAAATTCACTTTTCTTTTTTCAACCGTAGTTGTAATTCAGTTGTACTTTTCTTTAAAAAAAAAGCAGATATATCTACCATTCATCAGAATTTCTTAGCAAGTATCCTGATTTTATCCCCAGAACAGTTAACATCTGTCAGACTGTTCATCTTGTAATTGCAGGAACTACCATTACTGTTACTATCCATACAAACTGAATTTTGAACACCATAGGATTCTTAGAGGGAGTAGAGGGGGGAGTGAGAAGAAAGTAGATAAACGACCTTGCATTCAGCTGACACAGCACAAATTCAGGAACATTTTATTCCAAACATTGTAAAAGTAATCTAGCACAATTTTAAGTGTTTGCACTTATTCATGAATACAGCAAGACCATGGTGGAAGCAGGCCAGCCAGTATCGTTTTCCACAACCAAAGATATCACGTAGTTAGTATGTTCAGAACCTAGGAAGGAAAAAGAGCATCTCAAAATACCCATGGACTAGAAGTATACCTTTAGCCAAAATGGATGTGGTCAGGCTTTTCACAAAGTTTATCCATCACTCTGAAACTGCACTCTCTCTATTAATAACCCTATTTTGAAGTTTAAGATACAGGGGCACAGAAAGTTCAAAAGGCTTGTCCCAAATTACTTCAGGATTCTCTGTTATATCCAGGAATTAAATCAGAACCTAGCATCAAAGTTTGCTTCCATAACTGCAAATCCAGTCTTTTATTTTTGCTCTGAAGAAGGAAAGATATTTCTCCCTTATCCTATTCTTATCTTCTATGAATGCCTTGTCAACTTTTCCACAGAGGAACATTTTTTGCTATGTTTTTATTACCTATTATTTTACATCTAGGAAAAAAGACTGCTGTCATGACCCTCAGGGCTACTTTGTCTTTTGGAGTCACAAGTGGTCCTCCTGCTGGTGAACGTTAGCTGTTGCTGCATTTTCTGTTTCATCTCTTCCAGAAGAAAAGTAGCATATCCTTACCAAGGCATCCTTGAAATAATGTGAACACATTATTCACAGCTTTAATTTTCTACTGATAGTCAAAGCATCATTTTGGAAATAACCTAATAGCACAATAAAAATGCTTAATTTTAATGGCTATCTATCTGTAGGTATCTGATTACCCTCTGTAAAGTATAAGGTAAAATACACAGAGCACATTACAGCTATAAACCCTCAGTAATTGCTGCAAACGAATTTGCTCTATTTTAAAGATTAGGATTTTATTAAATATGGCTTAGATAAGCCTCAGCAAATTATTTATTGGGCAATAATCCTTAAAATGAATTTACTTTTGCTGGTAGCTGACCAGTTACAGCTGTTTAACAAACCATTAATAATAAAATAAGTAAAGACATAAATGCTGCATAAACATCAACCGAGGATTTTAGATTAACTTAATCATCTGTTTATAATACTTGGTTTGATTCAATGATTATAGCAGCCCTTCAGAAGGAAAGAAAGTCAACCAGGGTTAGTTTGTTTGGTTTTATTTTGTATATGTACTTCTTGTAGGTTTGTGGGGAAAATATTGAGATAATAATAAAGACATGCAATGAGATTGTAAGTCATAGATTTGATGGATGAATATTTTTGTCCAAGATAGGTACATTTTAAAGTTGTTATTGGCTACTTTTTTGAAAAATGTCTTTGCAAGGAGCACCTTTTCTTGGCTTCCAAGAGTTAGCTCTTCTCAACTTTCACATGATCACTGTGGTGATCCTCAAAGCTGTGGTGATCCACTTACCTGATACAAATCTTAAAAGGCAGAGAGTACTAGTATATTAACTATTTTTAGTTGCCATCTATTAGAATATCCACTGAATTTTCAATTTGTGTTAGAAAATGTCAGATGACAAAATAATGTTACATAACATTTTTTGAAATCTTGAATTTTAATCATTTGGATGGATATTTTCCATGACAAACCTCTGCCTCAGGTTCAAATTTTCTTTGAAAAGTTCTGCTAAAAAATTTAGTTTGTGGATTTGTTGCTGATATTAACTGTTTTCTCTAAATTACCTTTGAATTTTGAAGCAGCAATTTGGATTCTTTTGATACATTTTTCCCTTTAGAAATTGGTGATGATCACAAGAAAATTCTCTAAGACTTTGTGCTTGCTCATATAATTACCTTTTGTGTTCAGGAGGGAATAACCGGAGCAACTGACTTCTACACGAGAGCAGGATAGAAGGGAGGAACAGAGCTTTAATACAAAAAAGACTGATCTTGACTAAAAGATGGAATAAAATTACAAGTTTTAACTTCTCCATCATTTCATATTTCTTCAGCCATCACTCTGAGAAGACTCTTTGGGGAAAACAGGCAGGTGTCATTCATCTATTTTTACAACCAGGAGAACTAAGACATTGCAAAAGTGAATTAGATTTTAAAAACAAACAAACAACAACAAAAAACCCACAAGCCAAACAAATCCACAGACTTCTAATATGATGATTTCTAAATGAAGCTAAAGTTACATGTTCTTTTCTGCAAAGACTAGCACATAATTTCTCAGGGACAAAGTGCTCTTGACATACAACAAATATTTTTGAGAACCACTGACTACATCAGTCAGGGTCAGATGGAAAATAGTAGTTCACTCAGTCTTCTACAATATATAGAAGATATTAATTCTGTAGCGGTAAGCTACAAAAATACGTATTTGTTTCCTCTGGTCCTTTAGTTTTCCCTGTCTTCCCACTAAGTGTTCAATAAAGTTATTTTTCTACAGATACTGAAGTTCATTTAATGCATAAGAGTGTAACACAGAGAGGATATAAAAAGATAGTTTAAAGTCTTATGACTTTCAAACTGAATAAAAATAAATAGTAATAAGCTCTTCAGCCATTTAGGTAAAAAGAGGAATGAGCAAGGCATTATGAAATGAGAAAGATAATCTAGCAGTAATTCCAAACCAGAATTCGACACTGTTGTCACCTTTGAGGAAATAAGCACTGTGTATAATGTGAGAAAATGCAGGGGGAAAAAAAAGACGGACAATTACATGTAAAGTAGAATGAAAAGAATGCCACGTTCTCAAATTAGATTAAATGGACAACATCCTGTCAGGATTTTGAAAGAGCTGGTACTTGAATACTCAGGTTATTTTGAGTTTGAAAATGTGAGTGACTTTAGAACATTTTTTTTTTCTGAAAGACTTACAGATGTAAATTGACACATGCAAGTATTTTAACCATCCAAATGTTTTACCAATGGTAAATTATATTGCTGTAACATCATATTTCTCTTTAAAATGTCTGCCTTTCTAGATGCAGTTGACACGGAGACATTAATCGTGAACTTATACTTCAGGATATTTGATATGAAGGTACACAGAATTTACCAGTTCGCCTTGAAAAGAGTAGCTGATTAACTAGTAGGAGATTTTTATTCATACATTCATTGGCCAGAGGAGAAGATTCAAACAGGTTTTGATAAAAAGAGCGCTTAGAGTGATAAAGGCTTCTGATTAATCTTATGTTGGAAAGAGGTTCCTTAAAGATCACCCTGGAGTAGATTATGTTTATTTTTTTTTTACCTAACTCAATAGCTAGGAGCATGTTGGTGAAATTTGCTAATGGCACAGAACTGGGAAGGAATAAAAAGGTAATATAATGTGGATAAGTGTGAGGGAAGAAGAAAGCCACTTTGTGAGAGCAAATAATTTTGGCTTCTGTAGCTTAAAAATAATGGAAACTGAAAGAGAACATCTTCACTTTCTGTGATGGTAGTGAATCAGGAAATTTTGATAGTGGAATGTGTAAGTTCAGATGGAGGCAGATCAGAACTCACCCTTGTTATTGCTGATTGATAAAGAAGTTGGGAACCTGGGAGCAAAAATAGGGAAATATCAAAGAAATTACCAGAGATTTTCCTTTCTCAGACACCTTGACCCTCAACACTCATGTCCTTGTCTGTTGTAATAAGCATTGCATAGTCTTGCCTTGTTTGTTCTTATGATCTATTACGCTGAAAATCAAAAAAGCTTCACAATACCTTCAGTTTTGTCTCACATGTCATAGGTGATGTTAGGTAAGGCTGTGCACGCTTAGGAAGGAACTGAAATCAGGGTGTGTGGACACTGGTATCAATGGTGGCTGCTCTCACAGCAGTGGTAGCAGTCACACCACATCTCATGGCTAGACATATCCCATTAAACACCCCATCTACCCCTCCCCCTTATCTCCTGACACTCCCCTGTCAAGAATACAAGGTTCTGCAGTTTCTAATTATGTACCCATTTATGAACCAGAATATATTATTAAATTGCAGGAATCACATGCCACTTGATTAACGTTAGGTCGATTATTAAGGTTGCTTGCATCTTCTGTAACATGTCAGAGAATCTCTCTAGTTTGATCCTGTGATTCTGTCCCTGTTAGTTGCACTACTGGCTGCAGTATACTGCTGTTACGAGCTTCAAAAAGACATTTTTTCCCCAGTTTTTGCATCACATTTTCAGTTTCAAAATAAGTTAGTATTTTTCTTTCTACAGCTAGCATTTACAGTAAAAATACATGCAAATGCAGACAAGTTAAGAAGTACATATTCCGAGATCTAGCTTTACTTCAGTTTCATGGGGATTTGTCATATCCTTACATACATATTTAAATATTTTCTGAATCAGAACTCTGTAGGATGTTTGTCCAGAAATCGTTATATCACTGCAATTTCAAAAGCAATGTTTTAGAGAGTTTGTTCATTGGGAGTTAAGTGCCCTTTGGACTATATATTTTTCAAAAGAATATTTTAGGAAAAAATATACTTTAAAGGCAGAAAAGGGGCTCTGTCTTTTGGTATTGGAAGACATAAAAGGTATTAGAACTTGACAAAGTTGATTTGGCATCTCTACCATGAAAATTTATAGAAACGTTTTCACTTCAATACCAACTGGCATTTCAAAGACTTGACTCAGGTAAAAACTTAAAAACAAAACAACAGGCAGCATTAAGTGAATTTATCCAAATGGAAGTGGGAACCGCCAGATCTCTCTTACAAATCTAGCTCATGGTTAAAACGACATTACTGATGCACCTTAAGGACTCACTGTATTCACTGGGGGTTTTTATGTTTATCCCAAATCTTTTTTAGTGTTTTCACTTTGGTTTAAAGAAATGCTTATGGTCATACTGTGTATTGTTTTCTTTCTAGAAAGCTGTTCAGAGGGAAAACATGAAATTCCTCTTCGGCTTCTATCTTGAGTAATCATTTGTGTCTCTAACAAAGAGCTGTGATATGAGGAGATTTAAAAAGTCTGCTCTTATCAGCTTTGCAATGTTTTCTGTGCATGTATTTATTTTAAAGGAAGTAACTATGTCTGTACGAGTATAGTCTGCTAGTATATTATTAGGGAAAATTATGGAATGCTGTAGAATTAAATGTCTGAATCTTATGGTTAATTTAATTTAATTAATTTATTTACATGAATTATCTGAGTTTTTAGCCAGTGTCCTGGGATTTTATCTGGGATTCTGCAGTACTTTTCACAGTAAGAAAGATGGCCAGAGCAAGCAGAAGATGACCATTGTCAGTAGAACTGGAAAATTCTTGTAGCAAATGATTCTGTGTCCCATTTCATTACTTCCACCACTAGTTTAGAGGAGTCTGTAAGGAACTCGGCAGAGTTTTGCTAATGTAAGTTGTAGTACAATTGCATAGAGTTTTTGTAGTGATTAGCACTGTGTGTAGTGTGCAGCATACAGTATAGTGCTTTGTCTCACTGTCAGATAAGGTGTCCACGAAACATACAGAAATCCTGCAGCAGAGCATGATCTCTAGCAGAGTCATCTCTAACGCAACAAGCGAGGAGACTCCAACTCATCCTTTTTTGACCTCATTTTATTACTCTTAACAAGCTGATCTTGGCAGAGCATGCTCTGCCCTTCCCACTTGCACATGCAGCTTCTGGGACCAAGGAAAGAAAACTTCAGTTCATTATATTTATAATAACCTTTGAAGTTAAAAAGGAAACTGTTGCAATAATGTAATGCTAT
The DNA here is from genome assembly GCA_013398225.1 of Steatornis caripensis. NCBI lineage: Eukaryota > Metazoa > Chordata > Aves > Caprimulgiformes > Steatornithidae > Steatornis > Steatornis caripensis. Next base: position 81,343 of record VZSC01018814.1, read on the forward strand.
AATCCATTGTCTTCACTCTTTTAAAAAAGGATATGGTTAATTTATTTTAATATTGACTTACTGTAATTTATATTTAATTTATAAATTTATATGGATATTGTATATGTAAAGTTTGTTTCATACTACACTTTAAACCAAAGGAGATGCCATGAAAATATGTATCAAAAGATGAACTGCTATTGCAGTTTCCACCAGTGCTATTCATGTATCTCTAAAAATTTGTGTGTTGGTGTTTTACTTTCTTGAAGAGCAAGTTTTCGATGAGATTAACAATTAGGAACATCTAAGCACAGTTTTTGAAAGCTTTTGTTGTGAGGACAGAATTCCGTTCACTTGTAATCCATGATTGTGTCACTTGTATTTTGCTGTCCTAGCTCAAATTTCTCAGGAAGGTGGCTATAGATGATGAAAAGAAGTTGGCTTCCTTCCCCCTATATCATATAGTAATTTTGGTATGCATATTCATGTGCATAAAAAATAACCCAAAATTTATATACTAATACACACTTTTCTATTTTCTTGCTAGATATAGCTAGATTAGTATAAAAAGAAAGAAGATACAGCATTATTCACTTTTACGACACTGTTGTCTATCATTGCTTATCTTGGTTCTCTGCAGTGGTTTAATTGTGTTATTGGTTTAACATCGCAAAAGAGAATATTCCCTAGTTACTTGACATCAAATTTGTGTTTGCTTGACGTTTTAAGTTACTGTTTAAGCACATAATGAGTTCTGCATGTTGTAGGATAAAAAAAATAACAATGTGTCTGTTTTGAACACTTTTTGTAAGAAAGGAGGGTATGCACTCTGACTTAATTTCCACAAGGTATGCAGAGCATAAGACACACTAAAATGACCTTTTTGGGCTACTTGAAAAAGCAACTGTTTTCTTGGAAGTGCAGTAACCTGAAGCATGTCTCCAAACATTTTAAAGGTCTCTTGTAGAATACAGGCATAAAGAAATTGTATTTATATTGCATGTTCGAAGTTATCTTTGCTATAGAGACAATTACAAATGGGTGAGTTGTTTTATTTCTAAATTGAAAGAGTAATTTTAGCTCCTTTTATGTATTGAAACAACCAGAGAGAATAACAAATAAAAATAGTGGTGGCTAACCCCCATATCTTTGCACTGCCTAGCAAGGTCTGAACAAAAGAGAAATTGCAAAAAATAGGAGTTTGAGCAGTTTGTTAAACTGGGTGAAGAAGATGTGCAGCAGAATTGCTTAGGTACAAAATATTCTGGAGAGAGAGACTCAAAGTACCAAAGAGGGAAGTGCCTTCTTTTGCTAATTGTATATCTAGAGAAACAGGGTTTATGTGTATGTTTTTTTGCACAAAGTACCTTATCAGTTTCCCCTATTAGAACAATCCTGCTAGATGCCAAATATTGCCAATTATTATGGACAAAAGAAGCGTTATGTGCAAAGGGTAAGTTAAAATAGACGTTGATAGTGGATGCCGTTTACTGCCCACTTTGCCGTGCTAGCAGTGACATTAAACTGCTGCAATAACAAATGCGATACATTTGTATTGTAATCTGCCATTAGACAGAGACTAATTTCCTTATCCCTCTATGTCTATAACTTCTAGTGGAATAAAGTCATTACAAGCACTAGTAAGCACCTCTGTGAAAAGAAGTCAATCTGTAGCTGACCTGAATGGCTCTTCATGAGCCTGATCCAGAACCCTTGTACACGATGGAGACTGCCATCTTCTCCTGTACACCTGTGAATGGGAATCCAAGGTTATTCTTACATTTTCAACCTTTGATATAGGTAACAGTTTGATCTTCTCAGATATTGGCTTTATCTATTTTGTGTACTATTTAGGAAAGAAAGAATAGTGTTTAAAATGTTGTATTTTAGAATATGTATGTTGACCAACAGGCAGATTTAAAGCCTCCTGGGTATTCTTGGGGCATAGTTGAAGTATTGTCTCCACGTTCTCCTTCTGGGAGCCTTTAAAACTAGGGCTGCCATCACATCATACAAGATTAATTCACAAGAATCCCAAAGAAAGTCATACAAAGAAATTATCATTTGCTCAAAAAAGAGAAGGGAGAGAGTACAGGGGAGGGGTGAAGAGTGAAGCACTCTGTTATTCCTATCAGTATCTCAAAAATAGGCTTTTATTTCTTGATTGCACCTCATGCTGACATGGATAAAGGAAGCAAAGATCATCAGGAAACAGTCTACATCATTCAGCCTTCCTGTGAACAGGAACATGGGCAGAATATTAAGAAGAAAAGATGCTGTCATTAATAACCTACAAGGAAGTACATGCATACAGAGTACTTCTACATTCACTCTCTGACCATGAAGATGTAAAGGCTTGTTACAATATTAAGGACCAAAGAATCTGTCCATAGATGTTGCTCAGGAAGCATAACGCTGAACAGGGGAGGGAAGAGAAGTGAGGGGTTTTTCTCTTGAGTGGCAGGGCAGGGGTGGTGGTGATAGAGAATGTAAGTTTACAGCTGAGTAACTGTGCTCAGAGCTTTGAAAACATACCTGCTAGTAACAGAGTGTAATGCACAGGTGGATCAGTGGTGTCTCTAAGTTAATTAGTATGAAACATAATATGCATTTTGAGCCTGGAAGAATGAAGAACCAGTGAAATGTCATAAACCATGCCACAGCAAGCCACCAAAATAATCTACTGTGATCACACTTTGGAGTTTATTAGCTTGAATGTGAGTTTCATTTGGTTCCTATATCAGACTCCAAACACTAAGGAAAAAGATTCTTTAAAAGAAAAAAAAAGAAAACAGGTTTTAGGCAGAGTTTGTCTGGAAGTACTGGATTTGACAGGCTTAGCACCAAGTTACAACAGAGGACCTACCTTGTAGCCATATGAACACCTAAACAAAGCTTACAGCAGCATGTACCTGAGAGGAAGAAAATGGAGTTGCCTTGCTTCTTCTCCTGATTTTTTTTCCCCGTTTTGCTACATCTAGCTAAAAGAATAAACAAAAGAAGCTTTAATATACCAAGGCTAATCATTGCAGTTTTAACAACACGGTCATCTGGAAAAAGATCTTCAAAGACATTTTTGAGATGAGTTCTCAGAAATCTGTTCTTTGTTACTTTCTGAAGAAATAACACTAGTGTTAAGCATCCTGAGCACTTCAGATTTTGGAGTAAAAATTGTGTGACCTTAAATGTGTTCCCTCACTGTATAAATAAAGTAATAGCCTTTTCCCCAGGAGACACTTTTTTCATTCACGTGCAATTACTCTTATACTTGTTTATGTTACAGACTTAAAATGTTCACTGTGAAATCTGTATCAGCAAGGAAACCATTCTGGAATAACTGAACAGACTAGTAATCTCAAATTGCATGCAACATTGCCTTATCTGACAAAAAGTACTACAGCTGGCAAGACCAATAAATAGCATTTAGGCCAGACATAACTTAAGACCTTTTAAATTAATAAATTAGTATTGGGTTTTCTAGCAGAGCAATTCAGGTCTATTGTTAAAGAAAAATCTGATGTATTTCTTATGTTTCTTCAACTGGTCTGTGTGTTTGTTTGTAAGTGCCATTCCTTGCTCTACTGTAGCTTGTCATTTAAATCTCTTTGCACCCTCTTGCTTCAGTTCTCTTTAACAGACAATTCTCCTAAAAGAGCTGAATGCACTACCATGGTATGGCTCTTTGCTGATATTTATACTTTAATAGACTAAAGGATACTGTCCATTTTCTTATATTTCTTACATTTCAGTAAGAATGTGGTTTATTTATTTATTTATTTATCTATCTATTTATTTATCTATTTTGCCATGAGCAGCAGGAACCTCTCTTGCATTCAGGATGGTTCTTGCATTTTGTGTTTGTACTGCTGAGTGGAGGGGGAGGCAAAAGGAACATTCATTGTGGAAAGAAAGAAGTTTGGCCTTGAAGAAGATCCGTCTGTTTCAAATTCTCCTGCAAACCCTCCATGAATGAAGAGCAATAGATCCACAAAAGATGAATGGCCATTCTGGGGGATTTGTTTCACCCCAGCCAAGCTGACATGGAAAGACTTGAAGTGGAAACAACTCAGGTTTTATTTAGATGTATTTGTTGGGCTTTCATATGTAATGAAAATGAAATGAGATACTGGGGTAGGAGCTTAACGTACCTGGTGATGAATACAGCTCTCATCAGAAAATATTTTATCCTCTCTCTTCCCAGCAGAAAAAAAAAAATCAGGTTTTGTGGCTGCTAAAGAGAGAGTTTAGACAGACATTTTGCATCAAAAGGAGAGAGAAGAAATATGTATAAAATATTGTCTTGTATGGGTCTATTTTTAAACTTCATCTTCTCAGCCTATGCAATAGTAGGAAGGTAAAAAAGTGTGGTCAATAATACTTATGTTCTTTATTTCACACATTTAGGGCATAATCTTTATTTGAAACTGTCCTGGTTTAACCAAATACAGTATTCTATCCCATACACATGCTCAGTATAAAGCTGAGGGAGCACAAGGGTCATTCTCTCCCCTTTTATCGCCAGGGGCCTGAGGGCACTAATGGACTTTAAAGGCCCTAAACTGCCTCACGTAGTGCTTCCACCCACACCCATGGCCGAGGAGCCTATTTAAGCCCAGCATCCTTGCTCAAGCATCTGAGGAGGGTTTTGCCTGGTTTTTTGCCTTTTATCCTGATCTGTGTGTTCCTGAACCCAGTTCCTGCCTGCTGCTGAATATAGTCATTGACTTTCCTGGGGTGTATCTCACAGCATCTGGGTGAAGTATTTTTAGTGAGGTGGGAGCTTGATATTGGTTTTGTATATATTTGTATGTAATTCTTTATTATTCTTTTGATTACTATTATTATTGTAGTTAGATTAAAGCTGTCTTAACTTTTTCCAAACCGTAAGTCTCTTTCGCAACTTTTGGGGAGGGAGGGGGGTAACAAAGAGCATCTGTTGTCCATTTAATAGCTAGCCCAGCTTTAAATGGTGACGGAAACCAAGGAAGGAGCAGCGTATGGTAAAAACAGTACTGATTTCCTTTGGCACTACTATGTTGATATCCAGGGCATTTGTTTAAATAGCTGTTATTTGTACCTGTATGTTTGCTGTAAAGAAATTCAATAATAAAACTTTTCTAATCAGTGTTTAGCACACCTTATGAAACAAAATATTCTTCAAGGCAAATGAATTTTATACTCCACATAATGAGTTTCAAAGATGTTAAGGTATGAACACTGTTTGAGGACTTCAATGAGATTTACTTGTCAGACAGAGTATTCTGAATTTGCCTTATGGCATGGACTGGCTCTCAAAAAAGTTTAGAAAACCCTGCCTGGATAACATTGGTTTGTTTCTGGATTTTCTTTCTATTAACAGCCTGTGAATAGGAAACACGACTCCAAAGTAAAACAAAAAGTACTTTGCAAATCTCAGAGTGTCCATTGTCCCTATAAACTCTTAACTTTTAGGATCTAGTACTGTAGGAAAGGTCTGGATTTGAACAGCATTTTAGTTATTAAAATGCACTTTTCCAGATGCTTATTATTGTCTCAGGCCTATGAAATGAAGTAGCAGAGGGTCTGTCAAGTCTTGCTTTGTGTCTGTTTAAATGAGGAAGTTGATAGTCTCAATTGGAAGACAGAGTTAGTGCATTTTGCTAACTATAGGCTATGTAGCAAAGACGAAGTGGTGTAAAACTAGAAGGAATAAGAAAAGAAAAAAGAACACATATCAGAGGCAGGGTTTGGTTTTTATATATTGAAAATACCTCCATGGACAAAACTGATGTTTATACTGTGGTTTGTCTCTTAACTGCTGCTAAGAGCAGAGAAGCAACATTGAATATAAGGGAACATCCCAATTTTTTTTTCTTCAGTTGTGTTTCAGAGATTCATTTCACAATGCTAGGTAAGGTGTGACAGAAAGGAGTATCCTCTTTCTTAATGCTGCAAATAATGAATTAAAATGGTGTGTTATGTGTGCCAGCATCATTTTAGAACTAAACACACAAAATAAGTTGTTGAGCGTTTAAAGTTAACATCAGAAAACCAAATATAATTGTATTGCAAATTGTTTGAAAGGAGGAAGAATGAGTGATGAATGGTTTCATCCAGAAAGCCTGTCACTTAAACTAAAACAAATAAGAAATCCCCACTTCCCAAAACAACCAAAGAAAAATTGACACATCTTTTATTTTGCTATGCTTGAAATTGCTGACCAGGATGCAGTGTGGTGACCTATGCTCTCAGCTGTGATCGTGGCATCGAAAAATGTCGTTGTGAGAAATTGGAAAAGCACAGAAGTTCCATCAATGACTGATTGGACACACACAATACAGAATGTGCTTGTTATGGAAAAAAATGACACATAACTTATGTAAGTCAAATGCAACAAGGCTGTCACCTGCTACCCTGCTTTTCTAGTTTTATATTTTTTTCTTAACTTCAGATGTTGTATACCTTCTAGTGACCAAAATTTGAACAGTTTTAAACACTGGAAGGAATATATATACACACATAAAGTAACAAATATTAAGAAGCTAGCTATATGTGTACTGCTAAGACAACAGCTTGTGCGCTGCGTTGGGGCTGTCCAGCACTGTTGTTCATTTATTATTAGATAGTGTACTGTAACAAAAACTTAATTTACAAAGAATAACATATCAGGGACAGCTAGGTGTGGTACTGCTAGTGGTGCACAAAGATTTCATTTACAACATTAAGACACAGTATGCCAGTGCTTGTGTATTCCAGGAAAAGGGGTTGGACACATTCTTGTTTAGAACCACCTAAGAAACCCCAAAGGTTTTGAAATGGCATTTTTAAGTATACATTATATTAATATTTGTCTCTTATTTGTACTATAGAACTACAATGTTTTTAGGTGTTACCTGAAATCCTAGTCCTTTCACCATTCATGTCATGAACATTCTCTCTTAATAAAATTAAGTATGTTTGTAGTAGTGGTCTTTATAATAATTACACAAGACAGACGATAATTTTTTTCAGACAGGATTGTACAACACTATTTTCTGAAGGGTAGCAAAACACTTGAAGCACTTTAATCCTTATTAGAAGTAGTTTTCACTGCATCTGTACCTTTTATGGTCTGACATTCCTTTGTTCTGTAACCCTGTCAGAAGTATAAACTCATTTCCTTTTTTACTAGTAGTGCATCTGAGTTGTAAAGGTACATTAAAAACATGTACATCTCTGAAGAGCATAGGTGAGCTCACTTGCCATGCGCTGGTGAAACTCTTGTTCTGCAGCTTAAACCAGTGCTAAAGTAGCATTGTCAAGACTGTGTATACTGGAACTCTCCAGTCACATATAATACAGGAGAAGGAAATACTGAGGTCTACTTTTTGCAGACATACCTCAGGCCACTATCACTCTGAACTAGTAAAACCGAAGCGGTTAAAGCAGACTGAATAACAAAATCAAAGTTGTTTGAAACATTTTTCAGTTTATAAAAATATATGAAAATACACTTTCAAATGTATGGAAAGTCCTTAATGAAAGCATCAGAGGTATTGATATCATGAATTATATTTATCGGTCTTATTTTATAGAACTATATTACATGGAAATACTTGGAGAGCAGAATACCGCATCGTGTACAAGAGACAGATTTGGGCCTTCCATCGTATTTGAAGGACATCACAATAGAAGTGTGACTCGCATATGGTATAGAAATGGTTTTGACTAACACAGTGTTGTGACTATAGTCACTGTGCTCAGTTTCCAGATGAAAGATGAATTGGCAGGATTTGGTATGTTTAATACTATGAGAAAAATGGGAATACTTACCACAGGAAGCACCATCCAGTCTGAGTAAGTGTATCATAACATTCTTTGCATTTGGATTCAGGATATCTCGTGGGTAATAACTTCAAATATTAGCTTCATGTTCCTATTCAATTTACTTCTACTTTCTGTTGTCCTGCACACTTGGGAGGGTCACAAAATTCTCTTGGTGGAGAAGACAGTTTAACTTGTCAGATTTCTGATAGGACTGTAGTTGGAGGAGTATCTCCAAGGAATTTTCCAATTTTGTTAACTCTGATCTTGCAGAAATATTATTCCATCTAAAGGGAGGGAAAGGTTCTGACTGACTTGACTGATATTTCATTTCCAAATTGTTCTGTTCAAGAGAATATCGTTACTGAAGATCACTTTCGGGGTAAAATGCTACTCATTGCAGATTACAGCATTGGAATTTGGCCTATATTCTTAATATTTCTCCCTTTAGATGGGACGGAGGTAAAAGTCATAAAAATGGCAAACCTGACCACATCACTGTGATACTTCTCATGGGAAATAATTTCTACAGATATTAATGTCTAAATGGTGAATCTAAAAAAAATTTATTTTTCCTATGCAACGTTTTCAGCATTTGAGTGAGACACTGTGCTGTTTGTCATATTTTACTGTATAATGTGGCTTATTAAACTCTTAAATAGCTACATAGTCTGCCTTCAGTGCTATATTTCACTCACATCAGGTGTTCTGTCAGGTGATTCCAGAAGCAGTGAAATGAAATAAAAAGTACTGGAAAAAAAACAGAAAGCTAGTCTGTTCCTCTAGGTTTTTTTATCATGATGCAATAAATCTTTTTTTGTAGTCAGATATACAAGAGAGCTATCATGTCCATAGAAAAGCAGGGGAAGCTGAAGAACATACTGGGATAAATGAGTACTAGTCATCCACTCTTATCACTCACTTGCTCTGTGACCTGAGGAACCCTCTTTCTGTACTTTTAATCTGCTGAATGGAAACCCTTTAACAGCTGATGACAGCTGTTATGCGCTTCATGCTTGCACTGAAACAGGGAGAAATGGAACACTTCTGTTGTGGTTGTATGTTCTCGATATGAGGACATTAAGCAAAACAAAGCAAACCAAAAGTTTTAAAAAGCCTCTGAGTGAACTAGCAAGAACTGATTATACTGTAAAACTGAAGTTTTCCTGCAGACCAAATTAACTGTACTAGGAACTTCCATCAGAAGACTAGGTGATCCCTGAAAAGATAAAACTGGAATTAATCTGTGGTGAGCTAGTTAGGCAGTAGCTTATTAAAGTGGTCAAATGACTAGAGATCAACATGTTGTGATGTCACACTGCTGGGAAATACAGCAGAACATGCATCACTGGAAGTAACAATTTATTACCAAATGTGCTGATATTTGCCTTTAAATAACACTGGTTTTGAAGTGGGACAGTACTTTCTGGACAGATGTAACTTCTCATTCCCCCAGTACTTCATATGCCACTTTGGGCTGATAAATACCACCCCACATGCCAGTCCAAATGGAGGTTTATTTTTTAATAACACCGTTCTGTTGCAAATGCAAGTTTCTGGAGACTTGCATTGAAACTCTGCAAAACTGGGGATAAGGATATTCCCGTTAGTGAGCAAAGAAATTTGGATATTGAAGTTTCTGGACTCTTGATGTTGACATTTGCTAGTGTAAACAGTTTGTCAGGCATTATCTTGTGTTACAGGTGTGTCAAACATCTGACCAACACATCTTAGTAGCAAATAAAGTAGGAAGCTTCTGAACAGGAAAGCACAGGTATCTGGGATAGGATAGGTCACCAGCATCTTATAAGTGTGTAACTGCAACTCTCAACCTTTTCAAACTATGATTAGTCATCTAATTGTGCATCCAAATTTAGTTGGGGTATTTTGCATGCATAATTAATTGACTTCCTGAAGATCCTCCTAATTTTTAATTACTGCTGAAGCTAGCGTTAAATATGGAGTGAGCCAGTCTGCACACCAATTTTCTTTAGAAACTGGATGCAGACAGCTTGTGACAAGCATGAGTATTTGTGGAATATAGAAACTGACTGCTGTCTAGGTTGGGACATGTGAACTTGACCATGGGTTCAGGTTAATTCGCTTACAATCTGACTCAAATGAAGTCATTTGGTCTTAATTGGTTACTGAGGTACTGCTCGAATATTGGCATAGGAGGAAAACTTTTTACGTTTAAAGAAACTCTTCTGCAACTCTTGCTGTTTATGCCTGCAATTACACGAAAATGTAAAAGTGTAATACAGAGTGACAGAATGTCTGATTTAATCTAATTTTCAGTTGAAATCAGAAGCTGGATGGCAGGGTACCTGCCTTGTTCTAATGTCTGTTTCCATGCCTTCTTAAATAGATTAAAATCTCTGCGTGCAACAATTATCTGAGCATCAATATCACTGAGACAAACAGGAGTTTTGTCCAAGTAAGGACCTAGTGATTTGGCATACTTCTTTCATCTAATCCATGTTGCTTTGTGAATATGTGGAATTTTTCCTTTAGGTGCACATCCCAAAGCTCCACAGTTCAGTCAACATACACTGAAAAGAGTAGTAGCAATAAACTGATGCTCTTCAAGAAAGAGCTTTGCATTTTGTGAACAAAAAGGTCACAGATTTGCTGAATACGTCCCTATTAGCAACACCCTACTTCATTCCACTTTCTCCATCGTCTAACAACAAATGACTTTAATAACAGCTTTGTCACTGTGCTCCAATTTTCATTTCAACCTTAGCTCTGCTTCTGTAGAGCAAATCTGAAGAAAGCAAAAATGGAGGTCCTAGCTCCATTTTCCACTTGTCCTTGTTAAGTTAAACTCTTAATGTGTAAATTAACTTGAATATGCTCCACCAGCTTTTTCCAAAGCAAAGGAGTAGTGTTGGTCAAACAGGAGATCACAGGAAACAGTATTTTTCAATTCTATGGCTACTTCTTAATATTCCAAGCACTTTAAAAAGTTTGATTACATTAAACCTCCTGCATTGTAGGGAGTGAATTTTCAAATCCCAAGGAAATAAAAGTATGGAGAAGGAATAACTGATGCCATCATCTGCAGCAGAGCTGGAGGTAAGGTTTAATTCATATAATTACCAAATTATTTACATATATTGTGTATTCCCAAGACTGAGATTTCTGTACTGGGATGTATTTAAAGCATTCCTGTTATGCATTTTCTCACTATAATCAAACGTGTTCTATTTTACCACCACTGTGGTGGTAGATCTTATCAGTAGGGTCATAAAGGTACTAGATAAATTCATGTGCAACAGATCAATAAATGGACATTGAAAGAACCAGTCTGGGGTGTTCTGTCTAGATTTTAGAAAATGTAGTAAGTACAGATAGTGGGTGAATACAAAGAGAATGAAACACAAAGTGACTAAGCTCATGTGTTTTAGTAGGGTTTCCTATTGCTACTGCCAGACACAAATGTTTGGCCACAGAGATTATTGGGCTGAGCCAGGAAGGCATTTCCTCTGTTTTTATGTATAGTTTCTTCCTGTTGGTATTCCCAGCACCAATCTTTCCATTCTAAGTAAAAATCTGACTTAAATACTACAAAAAGTATTAAAGGAATTTTCTTTCCTCTTCTCTCATGAATATATAACATATGCTTGTCACTTAAACTTGTCAAATATTCTAATTTGAATTCTGTTTTTAAAGAAACTGTGGGAAGTGTTCGAACAAAAACCTCAGTAAAAAACCTACAGTTTTTGTTTTGCTGTGGTTTTTGGTTTTCTAAACTACATCAGGTCTTGGACTGAAAGAAAATCCCAAGCTTTAAACAGAAAACTGATTCTGTTTTTTAGATGAATGCCTCATCATGGCTTAAAATTACTTTCTGTTCATACAGATGTAGCTAGCGAGTCTTTCCTTCCACTCACCTCTTGTGCTGGTCTACATTCTTTTGACTCTGCACCTCATTTGTACAGTCTCCTGTCTTTAAAGAAAATTATATCTGTACACAGATAATTATATTCTAATAAAAGTCAACCTTTAAAACAAATGGAGACTTCCTTTGAGCCACTTTTAACTTGTTCTTCAAACTGTAAAATCTCCTTTGTCCTCCCATGGCGTTTCAAAATTGCAGTAACAATTNGAAAATTATATCCGTACACAGATAATTATATTCTAATAAAAGTCAACCTTTAAAACAAATGGAGACTTCCTTTGAGCCACTTTTAACTTGTTCTTCAAACTGTAAAATCTCCTTTGTCCTCCCATGGCGTTTCAAAATTGCAGTAACAATTATTGATTACTAGCATACTCTTCTGTAATTCAACCCTTACTCACATGCACATTATTAGACTTTTTGATCTTTATTTTGTTGATTGTTTACTGTATTCAGCTATCATAATTATGCATTGGTTTATAATTTAGCAGAAAACACGTGAAGGGTGTTATATGCCCTTGCAACTCTATTGATGAAATATATACCATATAAGAAAGCAATATCTTGTACTGATATTCCTCAGTCTTCCAGTATAACCAATAATATTTACTATGTTAGTAAGATCTGCAGTGTCAATTCTAACGGACATAAGAGTAAGACTGTTAATATATGTAGAGGATATTGTAATAGTAGCTCCATCAGAAGTAACTGTTAGTTCAAAAGCAACAGCTTACTTTAAAAATGCCTGAAGTAATAAAGTGTAAAAAGTCAATTTCCTTGTGTCAAAATCCAATAATATGACATGATTTTGGTTGAACTTTCTAAATATTGTAGTAGAACTAACTTGGTAAAAGTTCGTACTTAAAGTTGAACTTTGCCTGCAAGGACTGAAATCTTTTCCATATGGATGATGGGTATAACTATACTAATTTCATCACTGGATTTAGATACTTGACTTTAACTGTGTAAGAATATAGACTCATCCAGGTGTTTTATGAGATGTGGGGTTTTGTGCTACAGATAATAAAGTCTGTCTTGCTATCTTGTACGACTTGCTCTCTTAAATTCCAGACAAATTCTAGTGCCATTTTTCATACAAAATACAATTTTACACCCAGTAGCATGTGGAATTTAAGCTGATGAGTCCATATGAGCTTCCAGTCAGTGCAATTATGAGATTTGGGATGTAGTTCTCTAAGATGACAAAGAAGAAATATTGAGTAAGAACAACCATTCTTGTGCATAATTATCTTTTGCTACACTTTTCAAATACATAACTCTTGTTCTGAGTTTTCAGAGAATCCTACTGGAATGAGATTATGTTTGACCGATGCTTCTGCTGCAATAAATACCATACAATGTAAAAAACTATGGAAATGTCATCCTTTTTAAAAGCTTTTAGAGACTTTACTAATAGTTTCAGTCAGAATTTTTCTTTGTGGTGTCTTCTAATTTCTGTTTCTAGCATATAAATCCATTAGTGTAGCATCACAGAAATGTTACTGAAGGGAAGTTTCAGAACATAATTGCAATATTTTCTTAACAGCTGCTACTGGTTACATAACTTTGATTCTGCTAGATTAGGAGAGGATTGCGTGTCCTCCTAATAATGCATTCCCAACCAGCTCTTTCCTCATAGATTGGACCACCGGTTGAATACTGCGGTTGTGACAGGATAAGGCATAAAGAGACGTTTATTTGGATACATTCCATATCATACAGGAATTTATAATATATTTCAAAGATTTATCAAGTCAGATTTTGAAATCATTCTTAAAGTTTCTGAAATCAGATTACTCTTCCTCCTCAGTCAAACACACTCATGAACAGGGGCTTCATGTCCTTAAGAAAAAATCGTATTGTATAACTGCAATAGGACATTTTGGACAACATAAAATTCCTTACTAGATATAAAATATAATTTCAAAATTAAAATCAACAGACCTCGTGCAAAATTAGGATTCAAAAGAAAAGAAATTTAAACACTGAAATAAAAATACTGTCCTTGCTATAGCTACTCTTTAATCTTTCTTTTATTGATTGAAAAAAGTCAACTTCAGTGATCAATGGCAAATATAGACACACTGTTCAGAGCAAAATGATTAATCCTCCTCCTAGACCTCTCTTCTCAGCCAATAAGCATTAATTGTTTTTTGTCTGGTTGATTTTCTATTTCTTACCCTTGAATACCAGGCAATCAAATTGACACAGACAAAACACTGTAAGAACCGATATAGAATAGTTAGATTATCTTACATTCAAAAACTAAAACAAAATTTGATGTGATTGTGTGTTTGTGTACATGTCCATACACACTCTTGCATATCTATAACATGTATATAATTGCTTTTAATTATAGGACAATATGTCACAAAGAAAAACATAAAAATATTAATATCATTTCAATTTTCTACCTTAACATTACTCTAATGTTAGATCTTTTCTTCACATGAGATAGAAGAATAAAAACTGAGACCACTGGTGTCCAAAATATTACTGAGACATAAGATACATCAACAAGTATATGCATGTACGTGTATATACACACATATCACTCAGTTGGTGAGGCACACCGTGGTGACAGAGTGAAGTTTGATGGCTCGGCAGTAGATTTAGATGGCAGGCGGGTTCCTGGAGGCAGGGAAACCCGAGGAACAGCAGGGAAGCCTGCCAGGCACAAGCAGCTCTCCCAGGCATGGCCGACAATGCTTGGGTGTTGCCAGGAGCAACCATGGGAGATTTAAATGGCCCCATGGAACACTAGCGACCAGGAGTGCGGTAAACAGGGCAGGCAAACCGGGTGTGGCGTGTCAGCCAGGGCGCGGCACGGCAGTTTGTGCGGGAGCTCACGAAGGGAGGTCGCACAGAGATGACTCTGCAGTCTGGTTACAGACCCGCAGCACAGGGAAGGGCTTCTACCCTCTGACAAAATGGCGGGCACTCGCCTCAGAGCCAAAGCCAGCTCTTCTGCAGAGAAAGCCCCTACAACGGCTGATGTCTACACCCAGGCTGAGCTGGCCATGAATGAGGCTTCAGTACAGATGGCGTGTTGCAGGGAGTGCCCAGACCTATCTCCCAACGAAAAGGTAAGTACCTGCACTCAGTGTGTGCAGGTTGATGACCTGTTACGCCAGGTGGCCGAGCTGCAGGAGGCAGTCAGGATGCTGTGTAGCATTAGTGGATCCGAGAGGGAGATAGATCGGTGGTTCCAGAACCACGTTGCTGAAGGGGTCGCAGCTGAGAACCAGGCACCTTGGGCCCTGGTGCCCCTCAAAAGCAGGACTCCATCTCGGTCTCCACTGACCAGCATCACAACCCAAAACAGATTCAACACTTTAACCACTATAGATGCTCACGATGCTCATGAACAAGAGCTGCAAGGAGAGCCTGTTCCTTTGCACGGTGGACGCCATAAAAAGAAATGACGAGTGCTTTTAGTGGGGGAATCCTGTTAAAAGGCTCTGAGGCACCCATCTGCTGACCCGACAGAGAGTCGAGAGAGGTATGTTCCCTTCCAGGAGCTAACACAAGAGACATAACTGAGAGGGTGCCACAACTTGTTAAGAACACGGATTATTACCCGCTTGTACCCTTTCATGTGGGTACAAATGACACCAAACACTGGACCCTGACCAGGATTAAGCAAGACTACAAAGCCCTAGGGGTGCAAGTGAAAAACATTAGTTCCCAGGTCATCTTCTCCTCAATTTTACCAGTTAGGGGTAAGGATGAAGCCAGGAATAGACAGATAATGAACATCAACTTCTGGCTACGTGGCTGGTGTCGTCATGAGGGTTTTCTTTTTTATGATAATGGGACATTCTTCAATGACTCCAATCTGTTGAGGAGGGATGGGTTCAACCTGTCTAGAAGGGGCAAGAGAATCTTTGGCAACAGGCTGGCCAATCTGGTGAGGCGGGCTTTAAAATGAAGGACTTGGGAGGTGGGGTCCAAAATGGCAATACTCATGCCATTGCAACTGACTGGGGAATAAGCCTGGCCAGCCAGGGCAGTGAAAAAGGTTTCTTAGCTGCCTCCCAAGATGAGAAGCAGAAGGCCAATGGCCTCAAGGATGTCTATGACTACAGTGGATCCTCTTGT
>VZSC01018815.1:0-33138 GCA_013398225.1 Steatornis caripensis
AAGATAAAGATTATGAGCTTGCATCAAATATTGGCACGGCGCCGCCGCTCTCTGCGTTCGCTGTGCCAGCTGGCTTCGGAGGGGCTGTTAATGGACTTCGGTCAACTGCCACCGACTGATGCGGGCCTTTTCCAACAGTCGCCAAGACCCAGCTTTATTACTTTTTATACGTGTTGCCATAACAATGAAAAAGACGTGCATCGGCTCCTCTGGGGATTGATTGTTTTCAAATAACTTGGTCTTAGCATAGAAAACACCAGGTGAAAATGGTACCTAAGAACCAACATAAGGGCTGGACGCTACCCAACTTCCACGCCAATCGGTGGGGTAAAGTAGAAAAAAACCCCACCTGTGATTTCCATCTACATTAAGACTACGCAGTAAACACCTTTGTGCTCTGGTTCCAACCCCTCCCCAGCACGCTCCGAGGGAATCAAGCTGCCTAGGGTATGCTTCAGTATTCCGAGCTTTCTTACAACCAACGGCAGACTTGTCTGCAGCAGCAGCGCACGCAAAACCAGGAGAGCCCAGTTTGTCCCGGACAACGTTCGCAGTCTTGCCCAGGCGCCTTGCAAACACGGCTCCCGGACTCCAACAAGGGTCTGAAGAAGTTAACGTCAAACAAATTGAAACGAGAAACAACTTCCCAACAGCGAGATAGGATCAACCCCCGGCAGCAATGACTGAGGTAGACCAAGGATTTGGTATTTCTTGGTGTCTTGCAGGCAAGGCAAGGCAAGGCAATTCCGGACGCCCTGATCAAACCTCAGCTCATCCGATCCGACGCAGAGCAACTTTAAGACAACACAAAGTTACGCGGGAGGCCCGACCGAGCAAGAGAGTGTCTGCTGCTGGCCCCAAAGCAGCACAGGCGGCACTGGTTGGCGTTGCTGTGGTTACTGGAGAAGCTGGGGCAGCAGACGCAGAGCCCCAGCAGAGGCCTGCTGCTCACTGCCCTGCCCCGGCAGAGGGACAGCGGTGTCACTGCCAGGGCCGCACTGGAACCGTGGGCACAGCGGGGCAGAGCCAAGGCCAATGCCAGGGTGAGCAGTGCTGTTCCCGCAGGGAGGGCCCGGAGCAGCGCGGCTTTGCAGAGCGGGGTGCTGGGGCGTGCTCAGCACCCGCACACACACACAAGGAAGGGGGAAGACGGTGGCAAGCAGCAGCTGGCTTAATGTCATCTCAGGTTAATTGTTTAAGGGTTGGGGATGAGGCAGAGCTCCCGGCTCGGTCATTTGAGCTGATCGGCTTTTTAACGGCCTGGAAGGGTGCCCGGGCGTTAGGAAAGACACCTTTTCAGGACACTGTAAGCTAAGGAAATAAATAAAGAGTGGAGTCAGAACCGAGCTGTGACACAGCTGCCAATACATTACCTTCACCTGAAATTAATTTTCCTACTGCCACTGCACTGAAGCTTTCAGCTGCATTAATCACCAACACTGTGCATTCCTTCACAGCATCACCGATGACTGCGGCGATACCAGAAAGGCACGCAAGCAACGGAGCCTCGCTTAATTCAGTGTGTTAAGTGCTAGGGATTAGGTACACGCTTCAGCAAATTTATTGCACTTGAAACTGAAAAGATCTCACTTTTAGCCCCAAGCAAACCACTCCTAGACAGAGCGCCACATGCCTCTGCCTGGTAGCTCGTGTGTCAGCCGCGCCGCAGGCAGCCCGCGAGGACGAGGGCTCACGATCAACCTGTCCTCTGCTACCAAAAGGACAGTTTACTAAGCGCCCCCGTGCATTTGAAAGCCTTTGGTGTTCCTCTGAGATGGTAAGAGAGCACAGAAAACTTAAACCTGGATTTTAGGCTAGAAGGGGAGGCAGGGGGAAATCCTCCCCGTGAAAGCTTCGGGCAGGCAGACCGCAGGCAGCCGGGGCCTGAGCCGGCGCCGCAGGCAGGGTAACGCCGAGCACTGCTGCCCGACGCACAACAGACACCACGACAAACCCGTACTAGAGAGGCTTACAGGGTTCGTCAGATCCTTCCACCGCACATGATGTGAGCCCTTAAAAACTTACCCTGCTTGATTTTTTTATAACCTGAGCTCCGCGCAGCAGCTCAGGACCATCTCCGTAAGCAGCTTTGCCTTTCATCAGCGTGAACCAAGTCCCCGCGCCTCCTGACTGGCCGTGGCAGCCGAACGCCTGCGGGCACGGGGGCAGCGCCCACGCGTCCGCCAGGACACGTACAGGAACGGCTTGGGCTGCCTGTCTGGAGACGAGGCACCCAAGAAAACCAAAAGCCTTCTTTTGCCACCATCCCAGGAGAAAGGAGGTCTCTGGACGGCCAGTCCGACACTGAACCACGCGCCCTGCAGAGCCCCCCAAGCACAGCACCCACAGCCCCCGCCGCAGAGGAGGGCAGCCCAGGGGGTGCTCAGGCACCGCTCCAACCGTGCCGACCTCCGCGGGCAGCAGGATGAGGGCGGTGGCGGTGGGCACGGGGGCAGCCCCCGCAGAAGCCACGTGCCAGTCAAACCGCGGCGTGTGACACGGGGAGGAATCGCCCCCGAGCGCTCCAGTTTCTGTGTTCCCTTCTCGAAACAGACATTCCTGTTGAGGCAAATGAAAGCTTTAGTCATTCATAAAAAACACAAGCTTAATGCAAAACGAGACAATTCTCACTTCATGCGAAGGGTTTTAAATTCCCACTGGAACTGAGAGTTAAAAAAGCCACAGACAGAAAGCAAAGCAAGCACTGAGCAGCACTGCGGCGGCGAGCGTGTGCTGGCACAGGAGCGGCCGCAGGTTTCCAAACCGCGCTCTCGGCATCGCAGCGCCGCGAGCAGGGGCCCCCCGGATCCCTCACGGGGGGCATTTCAGGCTTCACCTTCTGCTCCCGGCCCCAGGGGGCTGTTTGGAGAGAGCCGGCACCCGGAGAGCCCCAGCCCAAAGGGGTGAGGGTGATGGAGGCAGCCAGGCGTGCGGAAGGCAGAGCCGCTTCCCTGGCTGCCAGGGCGCCCGTTTCACCTTGATCGCTGCTTTAGAAGGTGCCAGAAACTGGAAATCCTGGATATCATTTTCAAACAAGGCTGAAGCCGTTTTACAAAGAGACTATTTTTGTACCACAGAGACAGGGATGACGAGATCATCGCGTATGCAGATGCTCAGAGACTTAAAACAAGAATGGTTAAAAAGAAGTTTGCCAAGAAAAGAAAAGGCGCTCCTCCTGCATCCTGCCAGCGCGGAGCCGTCCCTGAAGAACAGGGCAGAAAAAGCTTTCTTTGGAGCAGGACTGAAAAACGCCATTAGGAGCGCTTTACCGCCCCGAGAGGGCCTGACCTCGCTCATCGGCACTGCCACAGACCCGCCGTCCTGCGAGCGGAGCGACGTGAGCCCAAACGGAGCCAAAGCGCGAGCCAGGGAAGCAGAGGAGCCGCTGTCGACTTTGACCCAGTACCCTGCAAGCACCGACCCATCAGAGGCAGCCAGCTTCTGCTTCGCAACTCGGCAGCAGGTTTCTGGTGCGAAATGAGCCGGTGCCATCTTGCATCCCTGAGTGGCAGAGCAAGGCTTGCAGCCCCTGCCTTCCCCTAGACCTGCGCACACCTCTAGCTGCTCCTGCCCAAGCCGGCCCCGGCCACCCCACCGCGGGCACGGGCGGCCGTGTGTGCGCCCTGCGGTGCTGCGGGCCGGGCTGACAGCAGCCCCAGCTCTCCTGCTCTCAGATGCAAGGCACTTAATTCATAAGTGAGTAATCAGCTCGTGGCCCTCAGCACGCTCTGAGTGCAGCCCAGCCAGACCCTTAACTCAGGCTCAGCGACCTCCTGTGCCTTTCTTCAGGGTCATACCCACCACCGAGCTCGCTGAATGACCGCATCGATGCAATCTATGCTTTCCCGCTGAACCCTGACGGAGGTGCTGATGCAGGAGCCACCGCTTACCAATTACGTGCAGGCAGGCAGCTGGCGGCATTGATCAGATTGACAATTTATGCACTGCGCGCGGCGGTCAGGAGCCCGTTGGCTCTTTCGCAGCAGCCTGTCAGGACGGCACCGGGCAGAGCCTCGTCAGACGGCAGCACGCCAACGCGGGCGAGCACGGCCGCACAGCTCTGACCGGCGAGCAAGGGCGTTTTGCTTCAGCTATTTCTCATGCAAAGTCCGCGTCGTGGCAAGGGCAGCAGCGCTCCGTCGAACCCCGAGTTGCAAACGCTGCGCTGGAGCCGCCTGGGCTGTTATTTACTTCGGCACTAAATGCAGCTTTGCCTGGCTCGGGGGGAGCGCAGGCAGGGCGGGGGGGGCAGAGGGAGGATCAGACCCTTCCTCAGGCCCAGCGGTCCGAGCCATAAAACGTTTTCAAAACACGCCCAGCTCTCTGGGTTCACCCCTAAAACACACCACGTATGAAGGTTAGGTCTCTGCGGGCGCCAGCTCCCATCACCCTCTCCCAGAGCACCGCACCGCTGGTCCTTCAGCAGGATCCAGCCGCCCTGCTCTGCGGGGGGCAGGGGGCAGCCGAGACCTACACCGATGGCGGACGCTATTCGAATCCTTTGTACTGTCAAAATCTCCTCCACTGGGCAGAACGGCCACGGAGGTTGGATTCAAGATTATGCACCCCTGCTTCCCCCATCTCGTTGCATCTCATTTCTTCCAGGGAAGAATTAACACGGTTCACGCGAAGAGATTGTTTTAAAGTGGCTTTCGTAGCAATTTAAGCAGCGTATAGCAGAGAAAATACAACACAGCGACAGCTTACTGTCTGCACCTCGTGAACACCAGGCAGCGGACATAAAACCAAAAAACATTGCGCTTTGCTCCCACGTTTCCCCTGGGGAAACCCACCGCCACCCCGGCACGCAGGGAACAAGCCGCAGCGAAGACACAGAAGGGGCCCGACAGCGACTCCAAAGGTGACCTGTCCCGGGAGAGAAGGGTTTGTAAGAGGCTGGGACAGGGACGCAAGACAGCTCCGGGCGGCTCCCTCTCACTGCGCAAGGTCAAGAGGAAAGCACAGGTCCTGTCCAAGGCAAGACGGCGAAGGTCTGGGGCATCTTTTCTATCAAGATTGCAACTCCTTGGAAGCCTGCTTCAGCATGCCACGTTTCAAAGACAATTTGACGCTGCTGCACCGGTAAGCGACACCAAAACTATTTTTCTATCATTTACAGCATCACAGCCACAGAAAAGCTCACGCAGCGCAGAGCGCGGGGGCACGGCAGCGCAGGCGGCAGGGCGCAGGCAGCTCCCTGCCCGGACCTTGGCTGTGGAAGGGCAGCAGCCCCGAGCACGGCCAGCAACACATCGGCAGCTAATGTGGCCGCGAGCGTGGCGGCTTGGGCTGCTGCCACATCAAACACGCAGCCACAGATAAAACCTGCCCTTGACAGCTTTGCTTGACAGCTTCCAGCAAGCTAATACATTTTTATTGACAAAAGATCTCATCTGCTAGTCAGACAACTGCAGAGGATACGGGTGGCTGTTATTCTTCTCTTGCTGCTGCCAACACCGATTAAAATACGCTCTCATACCGAGCAGCAAAAGAAAAGCCAAATTCAGCCTTTTTTTTTTTTCCCCTGAGCAGGGTTAGCATCTCAACATCATCATTTAGAAATGTTTGTTATCTTTCACATGCCTCGACAGTCATTTTGTTATAGTGTAAGCTCCCCATGAGGGCAGGACTCCCCCAGCGCCTTCCGTGCACTCTGCACCCTCCGGGCTACCCAAACCAGCCCAGGGACCCCGAAACACCTCCCCCCTGCAGGACGCGTCGTTTCTGGGCACCGGTGCCACCGGGGTGGGCACAGGCCGCACCACCCGCCTCACCGCCCTCCCGATAGCCGCGCTCCGCACGAGCCCAGCTCAGACCCAGCCACCAGGTCTCTGGAGCCACGGGCACTGCACGGACCCGACCGCCCTCTCCAGTGCCCTCCTTTAACCAGAGAGGGTGCCATCTTACAGCCCAAACCAGACACACACGCGCCGAGAAGACGAGAGGAGAGCTTTTCAATTACAGGGCTGAAGACATGTGCAGGCTGGCAGGAGAAAGAGCTGGGCTCCGGCGGAGCCAGGGAAGCACCAGAAGGTGCTGGGAGGGAGCACGGCAGATACATCTTCATCCCACGGGAACCATCACGGGCTGCCTGCGCCGGCAGGAGCAGCGAGCGTGTGCCCTCGCGCAAGGGGCAGATGGCACACCACGAGAGCTGGAGAAGTTAATTAGCAAGACAAAAGAAAGCAGCAAGTTGCGGCAAGGCTGTGAAGATCTGCTTGTGCACCAGAGCCGGGGCATCCCGGAGGTACTGAGACACGAGCAGGGACCGGGGTCCTGCTCGCTAAGACAGGACCTGGGCACGAGGGCGCTTGGTGCCTTCAGGAGGGTCCTGGCTCAATGGGCACGTCTGGAGGAGGGGAAGGCAGCTGCGCATGCCCTCGATGGGCTTGGTGACAACGCCGTGATGCTACCCCGTGCGAAGCGGCTGCATGGCACCAGGCCGGGTCCCTTCCCACTGGAGATAATCCCGGAAAGGAGAAACGTCAAGGAGCCGCTGATTTTCCGGCAGTGCAAACGGCCCCTTCGTTTGTTCTGCTGCTGCCATTGCTGCCAGCCCACGTTTGCCCAAACGCTCTAGAGAAGAAACCAAACTCGGGGAAGCAGAGCAGCCCTCTTCGCACCCTGCTACACGCGTCGGCTTGGGGTCCGACGACGCTGCGCGTGAAGGGGTAACGACCATGCGCTGACGCTGCGAAGACGGCTTCTGACGTGGATAACGCCCGTATGACCCACACCCTACGACGCGGCCCTCTTGTTCCCAGAGAGCGGCAGCAATGCTTTCTTGAGCACAGGCACACAACTCTGGAGCTTTTCGAGGAAGGAGGAGCCCAAGACACAGATGAAATGACTCTGCCTCCAGCGAACAGAGCGTGGAAGCACCAAGGGCGCCGTGCTGACAGCATTACAGAAATCCTCTCCTAACACTGCAAACGGTGGAGAAATTAAACGCAAAATCAAAATGAAGCTACATTGGCCTGCTACCTTCCTAGAGCAACGCTGATATTTATTAATGCATCCTGATTAGATGACCTTTAACCGGATAATGCAAAGAAGGTCATTTTAAAGATTATTTTGTCTACAATTTAAATAATTATGCATTCTACTAATAGCTCCAACTATAATTAGGTTTGCCAACTGCATTACATTACACACGCCTGGCTTCAGCTCCAGAAGACCTTGCCATATTTCAGAAAACTTCAGCTTGAATGGTCACGACAGCTCTGCCTCCTGCAAACAGGAGAGCACCGGCGCGTCGGAGCCCGTAATGAAATCGGGCAGAGCTGAACGCGGGGTTTGGGCTGGCCGCGCTCTCCAGAACAGCTCACCAGTCCTCAGCGCGTCGATGTGAGCGCCACGGTGAAGCTCAGACCTTCCGGAGGGAGCCCAGCCGCGCACATGGAGCGTGCGGCCCTCGCCACCCTGTGCCTCGAAGCTCAGCACAGCACGCATTCGGAGCGAGTCAGAGAAGTAAACGGTAAAAACGCCGCCGCCCTCGGCGAGCCAGTACTGCGTGACAGGCGCCGTGCTCAGCAATGCCGCTGCCCGAAACACAGACCCACTAGCACATCTTCGGCCATGAAAAAATAAAATCCTGCCACGACTTCAGAGCAATGTAGCGTGAAAGCAGCCCCGGTGTCTTCAGTCCTGGCGTTTATAGCTCCAGCTTCGTTCTCTATTGCAAGAAGCAATTAATTTTTTCTTGACCCCAGAGGCCCTATCATCGCTGTACAATCAGCCCTCCTCTCCTAGATGGAAGATGCCTATTCCGTAGGCTTTGCAAGGTTAAACACGCACACTCACTCTCTCTCCTCGAGGAGGTTCAGACACACCCAGATCAAACAGAAAAGTGCTCCAAAGCGGGACTGGTCAACGGTAACGGAAGGAGACTGTGACATTTCACTGCTCTCCAGTTACTCTGTCATGCTCCGAAAAGCGTACAACGCCAGCCTCCCCGCAGGGCTCCCCCCCCGCACACGCACAGCGCACCATCCCTTGGAGCCTGCTTAACTTTGAACACGAGAGTTTTATTTAGATAACTAGTATTACTCAGGTGCTTAAAATTAAGCATCCATAGACACCGTAAGCACTTTACAGGATGCCGAACATTTTTCTCCTTCATTCTCAAGTAACTATGAAGTACCACAAGATCCAGAGATCAAGGAGCAAAGTCAGAACGTTTTCTTTTCTTTTACTGTATCCTTTCCCCCGGGGCTCCACGACCAGCACACTGGAGCAGGGCAGCTCTGGGGATGAAAACCAGCAGCCAGCTGGCGTTACAAGCTCCGGCGCGGGCTGGGATCTGGCTGGGACTGCAGCATCCCTCCTGTGCAGCCTCTTCCAGCCGCCGCTCCGCTCTGCCCCTGCAGATGCCGAGCACGGGGATGCCATCTCATCGAACAAATCTCTTTGCTCTCCAGCTCAGCAAAATCACGTGGCCCACTGTAACGACAAACACGCTGCAAGGTTTAAACAAATGCAATAAATTGAACTCCATCTTTCTGCAAGATTTCACTGGGTATTAACGTTTGTGAAAGGAAAGGTAGTTACCGGATTGCCGCACCGACTGAAAAAACCCACGTAGCTATAATCGCTACAACCTAGATGCTACCAGCGTCTGACATAATTACAGGTCGCTCCGGATTCGTGCCGTGGTTACTAGCAACAACGGAGCAGAGGAAAACTCGAGCTTTCCATCGGTTCAAAACGAAGCCCCTGCCCTCGGCGCACTCCCGGAGCACACAGGACGTGGCCGTTCGCTGAAGCAGTTTTCCGTCTCCCAACTCAAAGCTCCTGAAGGACCAGATTGCTGCAAGAAGCTTGATTGCAGGTGCAGAAGGAACGGAGCTTGCCCTGCGTGCACGCCCCAGTTAGAGCGCAGCAGGCAGCTGTGCAGGGCTACAAACCAGGGCGCTTGGCCAAACGGCAAAAAAAAAATCCAGCTGCAAAGGAGCCATTTTCACTCCCTGCTTTAAGTCCCACGCATCTACATTCCTCTCTTCGTTTTCAGAAATAATACATTAAAAATTAATTAACACCAACTGGGCAGCTTTTACCTGTCTGCTCGACGAGCCACGGTGGCAATTCTCACCCAGCGATAACAGCAAGCAATAGAGAATTTGATCAAGGGCCTTTACGTGTGCCCTGGTATGAAGTGGTGCTCTTAAAATGCCACAATTTAGATTTAATTTAGGTCTTTCCCTTCTCAGGAAGAGGCTTCCCACAGCAACCTACGGCCGGCAGAGAGCCGCAGGGTTAGGACACACGCACGGGAGAGACCGGCCGGTCTGGGGCCAAGGGGCTGTGCTCGGGGAGCGGGACCCGGCTGTCCGAGGGCTCCTCGCTGCTCCTTGCTCGCCCCAGCTTGGATGAGGATGATGGGGAGAAAAAGAAAAGCATCGCATCCGCCTGCAGCCAAAACTCTGTGCGGAAACAGGTGAAGCATCTCCGCGGTACCTGCTGCGAGCTGCCATCCAGGTGACGACCAAGGGCAAGGTGCCAGAGGTGGCATCTGGATCACAGCTGCCCCCTGCTCTCCCCACTGCCAAACCTCACTTTCCTTCAGCAAGGTTAAGTGGTTTCAGCGTTTCCACCTCCCCCTGCCCTGATCGCCTTCGCTGGCGCCTTCCTGCTGGTTTTGCACCACAGCAGGGAGGGTCCCCGGTTCTGCCGCCTGAGAGGCGCCTGCAGCGCCCCGGAGCGCCCACCCAGCCGCTCCCGGGGCTGCTGCTGCAGCAAGGGGCTGCTCACAGCCATGGGGCCAGCAGCCCCCCTGCCCGCTGCCATCACCCACCCCGGGCACCAGGGGTAGGAGCCTGGGGCTCTGCTCAGAACCAGCTCCTTCTCCAGTTACGTTGCACCTAAAGCAGCCTTGTAAGATTTCATCTCTGCATGCACAACCATCTAAATACCTACCAACCATGGATATTTTTGGATATATGACATGTACCTCTTGTAGCCTGGATTAGCTCTGCTAGGCGCTAGACCCACAAGCGGGTCTTGCTGCCGTTCTCTTTACACGTTTTAGATGACAGAGAATAGAGGAGAGAAAGCACGAGTCTCAGAGCTAAATCCACACAGCCAGAAGGAATCTCAGGGCACAACACTACTTAGCAGCAAAGGTCGCTAAGACCCCTGGCACCGCTGGCGGCACGATGGAAGGAGCCCAACACACGCCTCGCTGCCCGGCGGCAGGGGCTCTGCCGTGCTACCCGCACCCTGAGCGCTGGCACTGTGCGACCTGGACACACGCGCGTGCAAGCTCGTTAGCTTGCCTGGATGGCCGAACTCAATGCTCAGGGAAGGGATCGCCTCGCACCACCCTGACCTCCCTTCCCCGTGCCTTCTCCAGCCCTCCCTGCCGTTTCAGCAGGCGCCCGCTGCCGAGGAGCAGCAGCGGAGGCAGCGAGCGAAACTGCCCAGAAAAGAACCAGAGGCAGCGCGAAGCCATCGCTTCCGTCTTGGGCGACTCTGCCTCCTTGAGCAACGCGCTGCGGACGAGCACGCTGGGACCGATGCTGTGCGCGCTCCCACGCAGACCTTACCACTGCCGCCCTGCACGGACCCTACTGCGCCCCTTTGGCACAGGCCCAAAGCACCCAGCGCAGGAGACAGAGGGACGCTTTACCTCAGCTCCGTCCCAGGAGCAGAGCGATGGAGCCCCCGGTCCTTGACCACCTCTGCCTTGCTCCCTGCGAGCACGACACCGAGCGGGCAGCAGCTGCTGCCCGTGCCCCCCTGGAAGACCCTGCTTGCTCCAGGATCAAAGACCCCACAGGTTTACGTCCTGCAGCCGGACGCCAGTGCCACCCTGGCACGCTCCTGCCGGGCTCGCTGCACCACGTGGAGAAAGGGCCGTCGGCGCCGCAGCTGCTGCCACGAGGCTGTGCAGGACGGAGCTGCAAACACCCAGCCGCCGTGGTTCAGGGGAGACTACGGCCATCGCTCAGGCCCAGCAACAATCCGCCCGCTCCGACTGCTTTGGGGTCAGCGTGTTCAAACCGGACCCCAGCAGCCTCTCCTAACCTTCGGGTTCATAAAAACACGTCACAGACCATCTGTCTGCAGGACCAGAGTATTTGCGGAGCGTTAGTCTCTCTTGGGTTGGCATCTCTACGGCAGCTCCTTTTCCCCTCCGCTAATTTTTAAGGTTCAATGGCCACCAAACCACCGCAATTAGCAGCAGCCTCTATTGAGAGGAAAGCCTTCAGTGAGGAAAGCGATAGTCATAGGCAAAGTGCCCAGGGAGAAGGCATTTAAAAAAAAAATATGTAACATCTTGACTAATTACCTGGTGGGAAGTAGAAACGAAACCGGGCTTATCAAACTGCGCACAAGCCCAGGTCTGAAAGCACCCGTTTTCGGGGCTGCTCCCGCAGCATCCCCCCCCGGCAGCCACACTGCCAGCACGCGGGAGCAGGACCCAGGCTGCCAGGGCACCGACCCAGGCGAGCTGGGAGACACCGACCAGGGCAGCTCAGGCTGTGGGAAACAGCCGAAAGCTTCATCATAGAATCATGGAACGGTTTGGGTTGGAAGGGACCTTAAAGATCATCCAGTTCCAACCCTCCTGCCATGGGCAGGGACATCATCAGCTCTGCCAGGCGTGCTCCCTGGAGGCGGAGAGCGCTGCCTGGTAGGCTTCGGCACACTGGAGGCACCGCGCGGTGGAGCCAGGGCTCGGGGGCTGCAAGCACATGCGCCCCGAGAAATCCAGCACCAGGGGGTCAGGGTCCAAACAGGGTTTTGCACGGGCAGGACCCTTGATCAGCCAAAGGCTGGGCACTGGGATAAAGTCGCTGCTTTGCCAGAGCCAGAGCAGCGACCAGGTTCACGGGTAGCTCTGGGGATGCGGGAGGTGTCAGGCACCATCCCACCCCATGCCCCTTTCCGGGGTCCCCGGCAGCCCTGCGGTGGGGCTGCCCAGCAGTTCTTTGGGACCAAGGCCCAGCCAGGCTTCTCAGGTCCAGCGCAGAAGTGCCCCAAACCCAGCACACTCACACAGGAGGAGGAACCAGACAAGAAGGGAAGGCAGCGAGCCTGCGCTCGGGGCTGGCTGGGAAAGAAACGCGGTTTTGGTGAAGGACCCCAGCCCACCGCGGCCCGCGCTCAGCCCTTCCCCACGATGTCCCCCACCGCCTCTCCCTGCGGCACCGGCCGGAGGAGCGCAGGCAGCCCCTGCCCAGCGCTACACCCGAAAGGGGCTGACCCCCCAGCTCTGCCCCTTCACAGCCGTCACGGCCCTCCCCAGAAGCTCCCGTTTACCACAGTCATGGCACACAGCCCCGCTGCGGGCCGCGCGCCTGCCAGCGTGTGTTTAGCCCCCACCTCCCGCTGCCTGTTACACCGCCTGCTCCCGCTGGTTCTATTTTTAAGGGTGAGAGTTGTGGTGCACTGCCATTTCCCCGGTTCGATCTTTTTTCTCCTGGCAGTTCCCCGAATTAGCCAGTTTCCACGGTAAAGCACAAAACCTGCCAGACAGACCCGAAAGGCGCCGGCGAGCCTAAGCCAGCTCTGCTCCGCTGCTCCAGCCCCCCCATCGCCCCCGAAAGCCCAGGGATTCACCAGGAAATTAAGTCCTGGTGAAAATAAGGATGCGGGCTTAGTGGGCACTTGGGTGGTTTTCTGAAGACGAGCAATATTGTTTTCCAAAAGTCACACCCAAACTGGTATTTCCCAGTAATTTCGTCGTCCTTGATGCTGCTGCCCGGTCAGTTCGGTGTTTTCTGAGGGGGTCGGAGCAAACGCAGCAACACCGACCGGGCAAAGCAAGCACGAAACGTGCCTGCAGGGTTTTGGGTTTTTTTGTCTTGAGAAGACTGAACTTACGTATTGGTTTAATTAAACCTGCAAGATGATGCGAAACAAGACTTAGAAAAACCGCGCCTGCTGTTAGCGAGAAGGCCCCGGGGCGAGGAGCGGGGATGCTGCAGGCGAGCAGCCGAGAGCCCCGACCCCGCGTAATGCGGAACGACCGCGGGCAGCGCAGGACCGATGCTGAGCTAACGACGAGGGGCAGCAATGCCGTTGGAAAAAGTAATGAGCTGAGGAGGAACAAGGACAGGCACGCTCCCCGAGGCTCACTATAGTCTAGCAACACGGCAGGCATCTGTTAAACAAGAGGAACCGATCAAGACATTGAACCAAGCCCAGCCAGAAGAGAGTCCGTCTTCAGCTCAGGACACACTGGCCAGTCTCCCGCTGGGAGATTGAAACAGCTTTTTAGCACTTAGTGCTTAATGCCTGCTAATTAACCCCGAACCTAAAACCTCGGTTCAGGTGGCAGAGCCTGGAAACGTCATTTTACTGATGGGGAAACTGAGGCTGCGACTCGAGGGACAAACGGGAGGCGAGGCTGCAGACTCGGCCCCCAACGGAAACGTCTCTGCATTCCCGTACGTTCTCCCTGCTCTCCCGAGAGCAAGGTACCGGATGATTCGAAAGTGGTTTAAGTGTGTCAAAAATATAGGAGAGCCCACACAACGAGGAATAACAATGAATTAGGGACAGCCGTGAAATAACAGCACTGAAGTGTCAGCAGCCAAGGAAGCCGGAGGAACAACGCCTCCAAAGCGCTGTGAAACACAGTGATCCACAAACCACCGCGCCGTGCCTTCACTCGAGGCGCTGGAGCAGGTACTTACATCGGAGGCAGGGCCTTTGTCAGCACCGGGGCAGGAGAAGGTAACGAACTCATGGCACCGCTTGTGCACGACGAAGCAGCAAACTGCAAAGAGAAGACAGCGACAGCGTCAGGGGCACGTTAAGGCACCCGCACCACGTGAACCCAGAGCTTAAAAATAAAATCGAAAGCTATCATGCCTGATTTACGAGAGGAGACATCCAGGACCCTAAGTAGGTTTAAGTAAACCTGCGGCTGGTTTTTAAACCTTATTGAGTATCGTCAGCTGGACCAGGCACTTCAGTAAAAGCAAGCAGAAGCAAAATGTCGCGCGAACGTCAAAGGAGGGCTGGGAGCCCTTCTGCTCGCTTTGAGCTCGCTGTCGCTTGCTGCACGCGCTCTGAGGTCACCGCCGTGTATAAAAAGAGGGAGAATCTGGCATTCGCGGGTGTCTGAGCCGGAAAGTGCATGTGTCCAAAAATGGAAGATTGTACCGACGGGAACAGGTGGGCAATTTTCCTCCCACAGCTCGGCTTTTCTTCAGCGGCTCCACAGCCCCCGTGTGCCAGACCAGAAGACACGTACGTCTTCCTCTCGTCACGCACGCACGTCGATGACAACGTCCCCCGTTTGGGAACAGCGCAGGAAAATTAATCCCAACATGCCATTACCGGGACTTTCAAGCGTAAGTATCCAGCGCTAGATCCACATCCCTTAAACCACCAGACCCTCGTAGCACATGCTAATCTGAAGCCGCCAGCAGTATTTTCGCAGTTTGCACAGCCAAAGCGCTGTAGTTAAAGGCTGATTTTTTCCCTAAATGCCAAATAAGCACCCTGCTTTCAGCGATAGACCTTAAAAAGGCCACTCGGCGCTGTAGGCAACTTCGACTGCCGGCCCAGGTCCTGCCCTGAGGGTCTCGGCCCTCCCCACCCTGCAGCTGGAGGTGCCACCGCTGCTTTGGGAAGCCAGGCTGCCCCAAGCCCGGGGAACGGAGGCACCACCTCGCACCCCACATCACCTCCTCCTGGGTGCCAGCCCCCCACCAGGTCCAACCGCGCTCTGCACCGCATCCGCACCGCGCCCCCCTGAGGGACGGCACCTCAGCCGCGAGAGGCAGCGCCGTGCACGAAGGGAGCAAAGGGCACAAGCGCCGATTTTGTGAACGGAGCGAAGCGGTGCAAAGGCTGCCTTTGTCTGCGGGAAACCCGGCCACCAGACTCGGCGCTGTCGCAGGGGTCTCTTGTTTGCCACATCGTTTTCCCAAGAGCCGTGGTGACGTTAATGGAAGAGCAACCGGAAGATGAGATGCACTGCACCGGGGTTCAGAGGAACCGAGCGCGGAAACCAAATTGCGCGGTGCAAAAACGAAGCAGGTTTCAGCTGCATCGGTATCGGACTTTTCCTAAGGAACATTTTTCATTGTGAAAAAACACAAACCCAGAAGGGTTGAGAGGCACGCCAGCTGCCAAGAGCTCTCTCCTCACAGGACCTCTCACTTGCCTTTCTGAGTCTAACAAATAAACATTTTCTTGAAAACATTGTTCACTGCTTCTGTCATTTGTATAGAGACAGAGGCATCTGGGAAGTAGGAAGGAAGAAATTAGAACTCTATTAGCAAAGATTCGTCCTGAAGCATGTGTATAAACTCAATAAGGCTCCGCGACACGCTGGCGCGCAGGCGCGGGCGGCAGTTGCCCGCCGATGCCAGCGTCTCTGCGGCGGTGAGAGGTTCCCAGTGGAGACGGAATAATTTCAGTTCAACAGAAGAAACAAGATTGCTACTAGGCGGAACTTCCTAACGCCGTTCCTCCACGCCACATACAAAAAGGCTGTTGGACTCAAACTCGACTCCAAAGAATAGGTGAAAGAGCGAAAAGCGGGTCCTGCGGTGCTCCCCCAGCTCCTATGAAGCTTTTACACTTTGGAGGCGGCGATATTTGTTCCTAATTGGGGAAAACAGCCTGCCTGCCTTTGGGGTGACAGAAGCTGGAGAAGGAAAAAAGCAGGAGCCTGTGCTGTCTCGCCAGTGACGGCTCACCCACCAGCGACATCGGGTGCCAGGAGACCGCCCGGTGCGAGCCAGGTGCTGGCAGCAGCCGCCCTGCCACCCCTCGCCTGGCGCTGAGCATCCCCCGCCTGTGCTGGAGCTTTCCTCCGGCTGGATGTGTCCAGGGACACCACCGCACACGGGCCGTGCTCTGCTGCCCAGGGCTCTGGAGAGCCAAGCCGCGGCCAATCTCTCCCGAAAGGCGCGACAGCCACGCAAGAGCCGACTGCCTTCCTCCTCCACCACCGCAACCCGCCTGGCATTACAACACACTTCCTTGCCATCTCCGAACCACTCCCCCCTCCTCTCGACAGACCCACACAACGCCGCGCGCTGCCCGTTTGCCACGGCAGCTCCGCAGACAGCCCTCCCGAACCCCGGGCAGCCCCGCCGGCAGCACTCGTGCGTGGCCCAGCTACGCAGCGCCAGGCTCACCCACAAATTCCCTGCAATCCGGGCGCAGGCAGAGGAAAGCAGCCTCCCCAGATGCTGCTACCAGCACACGGGGCGCTCCAGGTGTGGTAGGGATTAAAAAGCCCCTTACGTGTCCCTCGCAATAGCGGCTTCACCACCTGGGCTATTTCTGCGTGCGCTCACTGCTTTGCTTCCCGCACGCGCCTCCCCTGAACGCGGCAAGGGCAGGTCGTCAGTTTGGCTTTACTTTACGGAAACCCGGAAATCTGACCTTTCTATTTTCGCTCCAGCAGAAAGCCGCGGCGCTTTGGTTTCAAAAGCAACGCTCCTGGATCCCCTCCGTGCGGGGCAGACAGGACCAGGGCACCGCTCGGGCAGCGCATGAACAGGGACGCGCCGCTCCGCGGAGCGTGCGTTGCACGGCCAGGAGACACAGCACGCAGCAGAGCTGTGCGTTTCAAGTGCATCTGATTAAAAGATTTTTAAATATCAGAGCCTTAAGTTCTGCTGCGCACAAGGAGAATCCGCAGCGGGTTTCTAGGGCGGCTGGGGCAAGCGAAGGTTGCGTGCGTGTGCGCGCACCAACCCCAGGCGGGCCGCTCGCTCTGGCCTCTCCGAAGACACTATGAAAGCAGAACGTGTTCATTCTACATTTTCACTTGCATAAGCAGAAGAGGAGAAATGCCCATTTCTAGTGGCAAGAGAGACTAGAAAGCCAGTGCCCGAGAAGCCGAAAATCATCCCAGATTTTTATTGCAGCCTCTCCCCTGTATTCTTTTAAGGTTTCACTGAAGAGTTTAATTATTAAAGACGGTGTTAAATACAGACGTACAGGTAACACCTCCTGCCCTTTGAGCAGGGGCCAAAAGAACGCACTAGAAACGCAGTATTTTCTCTTCAACCGGCAAAATAATTGCCGTGTGCTCAAAACATTCATATTACGGTTCAATTAAGCAAATGATATCCGAGTCACTGCAAGTCGTCTTTGTGGCAACTGAACATTCAGCCAGAACAGCAGGTTCTGCAGCAACCGGGACAGATCGTAAGGACAACCTGTTGGAGGATGGCGAAGCGTAACACTTCCCTCTGCATCCACAGCAAAGAGGAGGCTCTCCGCCGACCGCGGCAGCGTGGGCTTCGCATCCAACGAAGGAAAGATCCATTCAAACATTTCACGAGCGCTCAGGTGGACTGTCAATCCACGCGAAAAAAAAAGAAAAGGGCCGACAGAATGAATTGGGTAGAATTGGGTACAGGAGCTTAGGGCAGTAATCCTGCCTTAACTCCTAAACACGCTTCCTACCCAACGGATGCGCGGAGATTTGATGGATCTTTCCTGCCATGCCTAATCCGGTGTATTTACGCTGGGAAGAGATTGCTCGCTCTCCAGCTGCCGAGCAGGAGCCGGGCACCGGCTGTCCACGAGCACGGCGCCGGGGCAGCCGCGGCAGCCTGCTGGGGCGAGCGCTGCCGTGCCGCTCCTGCTTTCATCGCACTTCGGCATCTCAAGCCTGTATCTTTGTCGGTTTAGAAACTGCAGTGCAAGCAGCAGCTTTCCCAGGTTGCTAATTAGACAGTTAATTTGTAAATCTTATTACATGGATAATAAAGTTATCAAATCCCACTGGCGAGCTACAGACGTCCTGAGTCATTTATATACCACAAAAATGAAACATTAGCCTCTACCATTTCTTATTGCATAACGCAAGAATGTTTACTGGTCCTGAATTCTTCTTCAGAGCTATCTCCATGGCAGGCATCTGGGGAGACATCTCCGTCTTGGGGGAAAGCGAAGGATACAAAGCCCTACAAAAGGCACCAGGCAGAGCCCTGGAGCTCAGCGGCTCTCCGCAGGCTTCCAAAACTCGCCGGCACACACGCTGTTGCCAGGAGCCCCAGCCCAGCCTCTCAGGTCTGGGGAGAATTGCACGGAAGCGCCGGGGGCAAGGTCACGCACCTCCATTCCCTGCGATGCTGAGGCAGTTTTGGGAAGAAAGGTCTCCTAGAAGGTCGGTTCTCAGAGCTAAGAAATCCCAATAGCAACAGGGTATTTTCAGACCCTTGTTTTGAAGGATGAAATGAGAGAAAATGTTAAGGGTGTTACTTAAAAAAAAAAAAAAAATATATACACACACACTTAAAGGCTTCTTGGACTGAACTACGGCACAGAAATCCTCGAGAAAAACCATAAAGCAGCTTCCCAAACTGATCACAGAACCTGCCAACCAGAAAAACCTCATCAAAATGCATTCCTAGAGCATGAAGATTGCACAGCACGTGTCCGGCTGCACCTGCAGCACGGGAAGGGACCTCCCAGGGAAGCGAGGGCTGCCGGCGCGGCCCAGCAGCGGGCAGAGCAGCCATCAGCTCCAGGCTGCTGACCGCCAGCCAAACCGGGCTGCTGAGCGCAGGGAGACAGGCCAGCAAATTAAAGCTTTATTCCAACAGCACGCGGTCAGGAGAAGCCGTACGTTTGCATGTTTTGGAACAATGCTGCAAATTATTGCAGCAGACAGAAGCCCCTGGTAAGCCCTCAGCGACGGCAGCGGGGACAAATCCAGCACTTGACTGCACTGCACGGAAAAACGGCTGCAAGGAGCCGGGTAGAAGCCCCCTGACCGCTGAGGACTTTTGCCATCATGGCCGGTGGGCCCAGATGAGCCGCAAGCCGAGCACCAATCTTGGAGGGGACCCCTCCAGCCCCGCCTGCCTCGCGGTGCCCTGACGCAGGGCAGGGTCTCGCCCCCGCGCCTGCACCCCAGCAGTCGTCCCTCGAGGTCAACGGGGCACAGCAAATAACAAACCATTCTTGTGAAAGTAAAAGAAATCAGAGAGGACACGTCTCGACGTTAGCCAGCGCGCAATCAGCGGAGAGCGGGTGCTTGCAGCATGGTGGCACAGCTCCGGGAGCAGCCAGGCAGGTTTTCTGGTACATCACCTCGACGTGCCGCAGAGCTGGTGGGAAGAGCCGGCTCCCAGCGCTCGGAGAGCTGCGCCGGGCTCTGGCACGCCAAGTTATCAGCACGGGGATGGCTTAACACACAGGGACCCATCGCAATCATCCGAGTCAGTAAGGCACTGGGCAGAGCCACCAACAAGGAATTTCCTTGCAGCCACCGCAGCCTGTCGCTATGGCGTAGCCAGCCCTGCAGGACCGGAGAGCGCCCTCGTCTCTCCGACGCTCCCAGTAAAAGCGGCAAAAACCTCTTTGCTGGAAGGGACAGGGAGAGACACTGCAGCGGGACAGAGCCAGCATTCGTGGCTCTCGAGGCTCGCCGGGACAGGCCGGGCAGCTGGAAGCCCTGGGCAGGGGGCTGCACCCATCCACCCTACGCTCTCGGGGGCCGCGAAGGAGCGTGGTGCCCCCGGTTCCTGCTTGCAGGAGCAGCCCCAGACCCTGAGGCTGAAGCCCACCCGTGTGAGGGGCTCCCACGGCCGATAGCCCGGCGCTCTGCCCTTCTCCCACACAGCAGCTCAGGAGAAGCAGGAGCAGCCCTGGCCGTGCCGACTTCCCCGCCGATGAGCGACGCAGGTATCACCGCCTTCGCCTCACCAGGTTTGCTCATGGCGAACAGGGCGCCTGCGCGTCGCCTGCACGCGCACCTTCCTTCTCCTCCAGAGTATTTTCTTTTCTCCTGTTTATCAAATGCAAACAGACGCAAAAGAGCTTCCCCACCGTATGCACCGTAGCTCACCTCGCACGCTCCGTCTCCATTCAGATGCTTTCCCAAAAGCAGACAGTTGGGCAGTTTGCCCAAAGACACAACAATGCGAAAAGATTTGCTCTTAGAATACAAAATCCTTCCCAGCCCAGGGGCTTCTGCCCAGGAAAAGCCCTTTATCAAAGCTTTAAGCTCCTTATACTGGCATCAGGCTGCCCCGGGAGCCAGCCCAACGTGAGCACCGGTATTCCCAGGAATACGAAAGCCCAGGGAAGTCTCAGGGTTAGTGTTCTATTTGCAAACTCCAAGCGTCTGAGACTGCCGAGGCCGTCCTGGACAGCAGCACAGCAGCAGCAGCCCCAAGCGCTGGAGCCGCGTCTCTGCCCGTGCTGTTTCTGCCAGAACACGCGTTTGTCCGATGCAGCGGCCAGTCCTGCTCAGAGCGGGTCTTCTGGGGCCCCATTTCTCCAACATACTTTGGCCTTGCTCTGGATCAGGTTTTTGGGATGCAAGCAGCACGCTCTAGAGGCAAAACTGCCTTGCCCCGTACCCTGGCCACACGGCATGGATCGAGTCCGTGCAAGGGGCTGGATGACTGCGAAGGGCCACGGATGCTGCAGGGCGAGCAGCGGCGTTCCGCCACCGAGGCACCACGTCTCCACACGGCCCAGAAAAACCGGGAGAGCCCCAAAGCTGCCTCCAAGCCACCGCAAGCCCAACACAAGCTCTTGGCCATCTGCACGGGGCCCCGGCACCAGCCCGCAGCCGAGGGCTTAAAAATGCCAGGAGCGCGCAAACCTGCGGCGTACCTGGCAAGCAGAGCAAGGCTGGCTCGAGATGATACATCATTTCCTGACCCCGGCATGGTATCGGCTTGGAGCCTGCCACATGAGATCTGATCAGCCTCATCTCCCACACGAAACGTCGTTAGCTGGCAGGAAGGTACCCAGCCCTCCTCAAAACCCCAGACGCTGTGACAAACGACTTCCTGCAGGAATGAACCCTGCCTAGCAACTCCACGCTGCACAAAACAGCATTGCCTTTTATTCGATCTCCATTTGTTGCTCTAATTTCATTGCATGAACTCCCCGTCCTGACGTTCTGAAGAAGGGGCTAATCCGTCTTCCCCGAGCCCTTCACGAAATGACTAATCCGGGGAAGTCACCTCTGGTGCCTCCCGGCCAGCAGAGCCCTTCCCAGCACCCACCCTCCCGCTGCAGGGAAGCCCTTCGGCCACTCCGCCGGCCAAGCGAGAGGTCCGGAGGCACCAAGAACCGTCTCCGCTCCGCTCCGTCAAATAAGGCAGACAGATGGAGAGGCAACAGAGCCAGAAGGAGGATCAAGCAAGATTCATCTCAAAAATCATACCCACGGAGGAGTTAAAACCTCCCCAGAGAGCTGACGGAGCCATGACTGAGCAGATGGTTCTAATACCATGAAGCTCGAAGATTATTTGGAGCGTGTCTCAGGCTGTGGCCGCTCCCTTGCAACCTGTGGAAATTCTCGTCTGGACACCGTTTCCACTGCCCAAATAACACGAGGTTCAGGAAACAGCTTGGAACTGGGATTATCAAAACTGTGGACAACAAAACAACAACGATATATTTTTTAAAGGACCTTTGCGTTGATCCACGCACACTGGGCGAAGCCCCGGGGCCGGACGCATCAGCCCGCCGTTGCCCCGATGATGTACCGAAACGCACCACAGCCAGCGGTTGCCCACAATTTTCCGTTCCCGCATTAAAAAATAAGACCTGCTACATCAAACGAAGCCAGCGAAGCATGGATAATCACAAAATAAGGGGAAAGAAGGTTTACAGGAGGGGAAGTCCTGAATTTCTGACAGCACTTTACAGCTTTTAATCACTTACAGAACACAGAGAGAAGCACAGCAAAAATTTATGCTTTGGATTTAATCCTCAGCTTTGGTTAGAAGCTTTCTGGAGTTCTCACAACACAAGTATCTTTGGCTCCCCATCAGACTTCAGTGGTTTCCCCACTGACAGCTCCAGAGACACGCGGCAAAACCAACCGTGCCCCGGGCTCAGCAGCATCCCGGAGCCGGGATGAGCAGGAAGGTGAACGGAGGGGACAGGGGGCTCTGGGAACGGGGGCAGACGGCGCTGATTCGAGCAAAAGATAAAGAGCGCGGCAGGGGGTAAGGAGGGCACGAAGGCATTTCTGCACGGTTCGGGTTTCTTACAGAGAAGAAGAGCTGTTTTCTTCAGGAAGGGGGGAGAAAAAAAGGGGGGGAGATGGCAGGCTTCTCTGCTGCGGGTCTCACCAGCCTCATTTCTCCAGAAGACTCCGATTGCCTGCACAGCTACAAAGCTTTTCAATCCAAGAAAGCGATTCTTTTCAGACCAGTCAATTCTGCGCTAACAGTACAAAGAAGCCTTCGTTAGAGATTTGAAGAGGCCCAGCCTTACAAATTGGTACTGAGGAAGCTGTCATCCAGTGCCAGGAAGATAAAACTGCATTTCCTGGTATTTCTGAAGTCAAAGCGGCAGGATATCTTTTTTTTTAAAGCTATACAACCTTCCAGCCATTATAAAAACAACTGGCGCTGTCCGTTGTGCTCTCCGGCAGATCCCGGCAGCAGTTCCCGAAGCAGGGACCGCGTAAGGCCCTATGCTGCCGGCAAGACTTGCACCCATCGCTACTCATCCCCAGCTGGCTTCGGGGAAGGGACGGAGCACGGACACCAACACGGGCGGCACCAGGGCCTGCCACGGGCTCCGCGAGCCATTCCCGACGGAGCAGCCCTTGGCCGACGCCGTCTCCCCTCTGCGCAGGGAGGGAAGGATGCTCCTGCTCCTCCCGGGCCGTGGGAAGCGCTGAGCCCTCCGGGTGAGGAGCTCAGCACCGGGGCTTACGTGCCTGAAGAGCAGGAATCCTCTCTTCTGTGCAAACCCCTGTTAGGGAAAGGACAGACTGAGACATCCCCGTCTGGCCAGGCCCCTCATCTGCCCACGCACCCGGTACCAGCCCTGGGCGCTTCGCTCACATCTCCCGTTTACTCTACAGCGAGAGCTCCCAGTTCCCCAAGAAAACCGACCCCTCGCTCTTCTGCTTGCTTGCTCTTCAGCAGGGGAAGAGGGGCAACGTCAGCTTTTGAACAGGGTTGTGTCTGAAGAGATCCAGGGTCCTACCAGGCGAGCCCCTCTCTCGGAGCCACCTCCCAAAGCGCGCGATGCCGACCGGCCGTCAGCGCCTGCCGCTCTGCGCACCCGCGCCAGGGCCAGCGGCTATTTCCAGAGACGCAAAGACATGAATTTTACATTAGAGAGCCTCGTCCCGGCTCAGACGTTAAATACTTCATCAGCGTTTCTCACGTACCAAGCTGTAACAGAGATTCACTTTCAGACTGAATAATTTAGCCCCGTGCACGGCTCCCGGCCGGCACGACACGCGAAGCGGCAGCCGCGGCTCTGCCTGTTGCGCCCGAGCACCAATCTTGGAGGGGACCCCTCCAGCCCCGCCTGCCTCGCGGTGCCCTGACGCAGGGCAGGGTCTCGCCCCCGCGCCTGCACCCCANTCGTCCCGGCTCAGACGTTAAATACTTCATCAGCGTTTCTCACATACCAAGCTGTAACAGAGATTCACTTTCAGACTGAATAATTTAGCCCCGTGCACGGCTCCCGGCCGGCACGACACGCGAAGCGGCAGCCGCGGCTCTGCCTGTTGCGCTCGCAGGAGCCGGCAGTGCCAGCGGCAGCGCGGTGAGCCCCACCGAGCCCCCCCAGCCCCAACAGCACGGCCAGAGCCGGAGCTGGCTCGAGGAGTCACCGCTTCTCAGCGGCAGCATCAGGCAGCAGAGCCCAGCTCGCGCCGGGCTCCGGCGCAGGCAGCAGGACTTGCTGCAACCTCCAAAGCCGGGCAAGAGCCCGGGCTGTGTTAGCCCAGCTTTACCCCGTCCCCCCGTGAACTGTAAGTTGGAGGACTCCCCAGAAACATTCCTGTGTTACTGATGCCCCGGGACAGGGAGGCAAACGCATTCAGGCGCCAAGGGGTTTCATGGCGGGGATCCAGGCTGCTCCTCGCGCTGCCTCAGCCCGGGTACTTTGGAAGGCTCCTGCAGACGCCGTGGTCTCCTCCTTCCCTCTCTCCTCCACCAGTTCACAGATGACTGAGCCTTCCAGCTTGCACTGTCTCCACAGTCCGGTGCTCGTCCACATTTCCACAGCATCTCCCAGCCACGGCTCGGCACGGCAGCACCCTCCTCATTTCCAAGACCAGGCTGGCTCGGGCCCAGCCCCTGAGCCCTTCCCCACCTCCGGCAGACCAGACTCTCCGCTGCCCACGCCCCTCACCACACCACCACGACGCGGGCAGGACGCCCCAGAGAGCTCTCGCCACATCCAGGCACCGCCGTAACCACCCTCAGCCCTCCCACGTTCCCCGCGTGGCTACCAGTTGTGCATGCCGGTTCCTTGTAAAACCGTTACGACTCCTCTGCTCTTTGAGCTCCTCCAGTTTCCCACAACCAAGGGCCAGGTGACCTCAGCGCGTCCCAACGCCACTTTTGCCCTGACCCTCAGCGGTGGCACCCACCCTCGCGAGGGAGAGGACGCGGTGGGCGAAGCAGGAGTTTGAAGCACGCTCAGCTGTCCACGGTGCCCGCGGCGCGGCTCTGACCCCGGCAAGGTCCCTGGATGGTGGCAGCAGCACCCGTCACTTCCCTGGGAAGGGCACGAGCTCCAGTTCCATCCCCCGAAAGGCGCCTGCGGGTCACATCACGCTCATAAAGCAGAAGCCTGCCGTTCCATTCAGCGCAAGCAACGCTGCTGGGTGCTCGTTTCCCCACGTAATTTAGGGACTTAAGAAAATACAAAGGAAAGGCCGCCTTGCAGGAGCGCACAAGGAAGCCTCACGGCTCCTGTCGCACGCGTTGGGCAGAGCGGCCCTGTAGGAGACGCAGGGTCAGATGCCTCCCCCGCGGCGGCAGAGCTGCCCCCTCCAACCGTGAGCAGCCGCCAGCCCAG
Source organism: Steatornis caripensis (assembly GCA_013398225.1). NCBI lineage: Eukaryota > Metazoa > Chordata > Aves > Caprimulgiformes > Steatornithidae > Steatornis > Steatornis caripensis. The sequence continues at coordinate 24,733 of VZSC01018815.1, forward strand.
CGACCGGGGAATGTCGCCGTTCGACGGCCAAGCCACCGCAGGGCTGAGGTGCGGGAGCTGGGGGGTACAACTGGCATCTGTGGCTTCCCGGGGTAAGACCTTGTCAGCAAAAAATCAAGCGAATGCAGTGGCCAACACGCAGAAGCAGCCCACGGCGGCTGTGTTGAAGAGCAGCGGAGGAAGGCTACTCTGCTGCTCACTTCCAAGAGAGACGTCTTTAACATGCCTTTTTTTTGTTTTTTCCAAAAGGGTTAAATATTTTGAGCCCAGTCATGCACTTCTAGAAGGATTTGAGTAACATACGAACTAAACATTCAAAAAAAAGTCTGCGGCTTTCATGTGAAATACCAGTAAGGAATTGACAACATCCTCTGCATGACAATGAACGTATCGAAGCCAGGCGGGATGAGGAACGTCAATCATCCACGGCAATATAATAAGTGTGGGCGGGGAAGGGGACGATGACAGCATTGGAGCTCGGATCAGGGGAAGATCTTCATTTCTCCCACTGCATGTGCCAGAGGAACACCTGAAGCCACATCCAGGCTGCGAGCAACGGGGGCTGCCCGGGCAGAGGGTGCTGCTCCAGGACGCAGCACGGGTAACGACGCCGGCCCAGGTTCTGCAGCTCTCGCTGGCGCACAGCTCCCAGACGGGGCAGAGGGTGGTTCCCTCCACCCAGGACATGACAAGAGGCCAGTTCCTGCTTCCTCTCCGCATCGCTTCGGCCAAAAAAGCGGCTCAGGAGCCGTGAGCAGAGCACCCTCGCAGCCTTGTTTGTTCCTGGCATCCTAAAGAAACCCCGTGGGAACTGCTCCTTGCTCCCCTCGCCGCGTGCCCGTCGCCCAGCCGTGCAGGCTGGGGTGGTCACGCAGGTACACAGCCAAGTCCCACCACAAAGCAAAGCATGCTATTATGAGACCCGCAAAAGGCCCTGGCAGGACGGCTTGCCCGTGGGCAACCTTTACAGAGGGGCTGTTTGCAGCGAGCGGAGCTGCGCGCCCCAGCGCTTGAACGGGGCGGCCACGCGGACCACGCAGCATGCAGGCACCACGCTGCACCGCTCGCCCGCTCTCCAAACCCAGCCGCCTCCCGGGACGCGGCCGGGGCCAGCAGAGAGGCTCAAAGCAACGAGAATGAAGCCGTCAATATGTTTCCCTGCACGAAGCGCGCAGGAATCGCAGCCACCTTTCTTCTCTGCTCCTTTTCCCCGTGCCAGGTGCTGTTGCAGAGACCCACGCACTGAACCAGGGGGAACGGCACCAGCCGTGAGGCTGCCCACACACTGGCCCCGACAGATGCCCGAGCGGACGGGAGGGAAGCGTGCTATTCCCTAATCTTTAATTATAGCCAGGTGACACATTGCACAACGCTAACAGGTAATTTTTCAAGTTGGAATTTGTTTCTTTCCACGTTAACATCCCCTCTAACCTGTTTCTCGTGATGCTGCATGCAGAGAAGTTCGTCACGGCCACGGGCGGCCGGGCCGGAGCGGTACAGCCCCAGGTGTCGGACTGCCAAGGCACCCCGGAATGGAGGAGGTGAGCGGGGATGTTTCAGCAGCTCCCCCGGGGACCGGAGGAAGAGCGCCCGGGTGCCATCTGAGGCTAGGCAGGTGAGAGACCTCCCGAGACGCCGGACTGACGGACAAACTCGGTTTCTACCTTAGACAAACAGGGAGCGTCAAGGAAACCGCTGCAGCCTCCTCTGAGCCCGGTCCCTTTGCAAGGGGCCGGGGTCTGGTTCCCCGGGGACGTCGCTGGGGACAGCCCGGAGCCTGCGGCCGGCTGTGCTCACCACCGCCCACACGACAGCTTCAGGACCCGTCCCAGCTCCGCAACGACACCTTCAGCATCTCCACCGGCGAGAGAGGAAAAATGAGTACTCTGTGATTAATCCAGGCCCCGAGGGACCAGATTAAACAGCCTTGGCAATTAGTTCTGCATTTCTTAGGAAGGCGCTGGAAGACAGAGGAAAGCTGCGGCAGTCCCCGGAGGACGAACGCCGAGTCCTCCTAAAACCCTGCCTCGCCTGCACCCGTTACACAACTCACCGCGCGCCCGCTCCTCGCGCTCGCTGTTGTGGTGTGTTACATTGCAGACGGTCTCAATTATAAGCGCATAGATGGAAAGGAGACTTGGGGGAAAAAAAAGAAAAAAAAGCACAACCCTGCACATGACAAGAAAGAGAAGATCATTAAAAACTTGGCAGCCTACTTTAACTCTGCTGACCTCGTAATTTAATATTGTAATTGAAACTGCGGGTCAGCCTCTTGAGAGGAGGTAGAAATATGGCAAAGTATCCCTGCAGGATGAGTCCTGCCCAGAGAACACGTCAAACATTAAGAGGGCAGCCGCAGGTGCGGATACCCCACCACCACCCCAGTTATTACACTTGCATCTCGGAGCCCTGGAAGATGGCTGCCAGCCTGCTTTAAAGACGCGTTTCTTTCTTTTTGCAACAGCGCATTAATCCTGTTTGAGGAAGATAAAAACCCAGTCCCCAAAGTGCTAATAATACAACTCGGTTAACGCTGAATTTTGTCGCTTATCTCCAAGACAGAGAGGGGAACTTCATTCCCATTTTCTTCCTCACTTCCCCCTGCCCTTCAATTTTAATATTCTGAACGCTGTCTTCTTATTTCCAAAACCAGAGACCAAGGTAGTTATTAAGCAGCAATGCTCACATAGCACTGCCTTCACCTCCAAATAAGCCAGGAGCCTTCAGGGACACCGTGCTGTGAAGGACCTTTCGGCGCTTAAACAGGTCACGGCGCGGGCATCGTCACCTGGCGTACCACCATCGCGTCCCGATTCCAGCTCTGCCTGAAGCCTGGTGCCCGCCCGGCTCTCCCGGTGCTGGTGCTGCCTGCACGGTGGGCACCAGCCCCTGTGCCGCTCCCTCTGCCCGTGGCAAGCGCCACAGCAGCCCTCGCAGCATCAAGTGAAAAGCCACCCCGACCTCCGTACCCGCTGCCGACCGCCCTCCATTTCCACCACGGGGCTCTGTGCCCCACGCCAACCCGATGGTTACGTTTAAACCCCTGCAGCTGAGCACAACGCTGTTTCTCCTCTCGGCCCCAGCAGCATTTCGAGGCGCCCACCCCAGCAGCAGCTGTGTCAGGCTTCTCTGACACAAGCAGGGGGAACCTCCAGTGATGCTTTTGGAGCTGGGATTTAAAATTAACGACAGTTTCCCAAAAGATGCCTTTGAAACGCTACCGACCCAGGGGCAGCCCGTTGGGAGCAGCAGGGTGTCAGACCGCGGCGAGGAGCCGGAGGCTCCCCCGGCTGCTGAGGGCAGACGTGGGCTGGTTTCCATACGTTCCCTTCGCGAACCTCAGCAGGATCTGCAGGGGCAGCTGCTACTCCAAGTCCTGCGAAGGCAACGGGATCGGCGTTAAACCGTTTCAGGTTTTATCTGGCTAAAAGAGCTGGCATCACGTAAGCCTCGGCGGTGCACCAGAAGCCATGGGCGAGCAACCATTACAGGTGGCCCCAGCCTAGGGACAGGGACGTCTCGCTAAGGCAAGCGGATTAAGGAGCTTTATCTACAAATGGCAAGATTAAAGCGGTTTTCTGTATAAATCATGGACTTTGCATACATTCAGAGCACCTCAGGTGCCGGCCCCGTGCCCACGATGGTGCTGTCAGCAGCTGACCTGTAACCATCCTCTCTCACGGGCGGCCCCCCTGCAACCGCCCCACGGTGTCCCGGGGTACCCGTGTGCTCCCGACAAACCGTGCCTTCCCCCTGAACCTGCACCACGTTGACACCCGCGGACGGAACTCAAAGCGCGGCGAGAATTTCGCTGTGCTCAAAGCCTCTGGCCAAGAGGCTTCACGATTCTGATTTCCAAATTAAGTTTCCATGGCACTGGAGATCCAGAGAGAGACCGAGCTGCCTTTTGTTCTCGAAGACTACAGCAAGAGGAATTTGTGCCGAGCACACGTCGCAAGACGAAGCGCTCACTTCCTTTAGACAGTCTATTTAGGGTGCAGAGCTAAGCCCATACACGGGTGAGACATTTCTTCAGCACCCTTGGCCAGAAGCGTCATCTCTCCTTTCCTAGTTACCCTCCCGCAGCGCTCGTGAGCCCTTGCGTTACCTCCAGAAACTCGTAACCGGGTGGGTCGAGGGCTGGAGTTCAAAACCGGCCCTACTACGGGGAAAATTCACGGTCTTCGACCAAGACAACATCAAGAGCGGGCCCTGGACACGGAGCCACTGCACAGCAAAGTCTGGGAGGCGTTTACGGCCTGCTAAACGCCAGCGCGGTCTGTAATCCTGTGCCCCTCTGCCCCCACGTATTTCTGAAAAAACAGGCTTTAAATACACGGGGCTAATCCAAATTTGGGGAGCTTTGTAAAGCCAATCTAGTCAGAACGACAGAAGGGTGCAAGTGTTTATTTCTCACCTCACTTAAGGAGCTGATTTTCGATGCAGGAATCGCATACGCCACCCCACATCGAGATCCGCACGCTCGCGTGGTTCGCAGCGGGGCTCGCGCCACCAGCCGCGTACCTGTCACGCCGCCCGATCTGCGTTTCAGGAGGGCCTTGCACCGCACGGGGTCTGTTTTACACCCGCGCAGAGTTTAACACAGCGCGGGCGTACCGTGCCGGTACTGCCGTGCAGGCGAGCTCCCGCGCTGACCGCCTAGCCCTGAAACGCTGGCAGCTCTGGTGAGGCACCGGCTGAGCCCCGTGGCTTGCGCCGGTGCTGCTGCACAGTCCCTTTGGGTTTCAGGAGGTGGAGGGGGAAAAAAAAAAAAAAATCATTAATACAACAGCAATGTTTTTTTTTTTATTTGGCCGATATGAAGAGTAATGACTTCCCTGCTGCTGCCTCTGGCTTCTTTTGAGCACGCTGCATCTCGGGAGTTTTTGTTCTCTGCATACAAAGGGATATTTGAAGGGTTTCTTGAACACCCAGAAACGGTAACAGATCAATTTAAGTACAACTGAGAGCAGCAGTTAGCCGGGTCCTCGTAAGGTAAAGCTTCCTACGCAGGATTTATTAAATGCTGCATTTGTGTCATGCAATTGTGCCGTAGTCCTGGGGTTCCTGCAGCAAAATGCTGACCGTGCCTCTGCTCTGCCGCTTCACCACCAGCACAGCGTTTCCCCAGATAACCGAGGGCTCGCTAACACCGGCCCACCACAGAGGGCAGGGACCCAAGGCGCGAATTCGCCCTGACAGCACCATGAAACACAGGCACAAACAGCCCCTGACACTAACATGCACGCGACCCATCAAAAACCCAACGGGAGCGCTCAGGACAATATCTCAAGGTGCTTCTCCGTTTGCCTCCAGCCTTTCTCTTCTGCAGACCGTTGCGTGCCACGTCCCGCCGCAGCCGGGCAAGCCACGAGCGCTGCTGCTGAGCACCTGAGCCTCCAGCCAGAGGGTCAGACCACGGCACACCGTCAGCCCTCCCGCTTCTACCCAACCGTCACGCAAGGCCTCCCCGCCAGCTCATCCGGAGGAACATCAGCCAGCACGTTTTGGAGCTTGCAAGCCCAGGAGACAGCCACAGGCCCCGCGAGATGGCAGGAGGTGAAGCTCCACCAGCTCCGTCGCAGCTCCTGCGAGCCCGGCCTGCTCCCCCCGCACGGCTGGCCATGGCCACGCAGGGGCCCGGAGCCCCTCGGGGATGTGGGATCGTGCTGCTCCCCCCCGGCGCCCCAGCCAGAGGGGAGCAGCCGACTGGACTTTATCTTGTTATTTCAACCACTTCCTCCTGCAACGCGCTGGCAAAAGCAGGCTCATCTGCCACAGCTCTGAAGCAGAGCAGGGCTTTCCTTTGGTTTTTGACTCTCCCCTCCGAGGAGCGCGTGCCCCAAACCCCTGCAGCCAACGGCAAAGAGGGGGTTCAGAGCAGAGACCCCGAGGGGCCGAAGCCCGAGCACCGCCGCGTGCGCTAACCACTGCGCTGCCGGGCCTCCCGCGGCGTTATCGAGGCAGCGGCTCCATCCGCAGGGGCGGCTGCTGACTCACATTTCCCCCCTGCTCCACCCTGTCCCCCCGCGCTCTGCACCTTCCCACACCAGCACCCGGTCGGGGAGGGGGGTCCGAGGGGCTGAGCGGGGCTTGGCAGCCAGCAGCCGCCCTCCGCGGGAGACGCTCGTCAAGAAGTTGTTCCATGGTCATTAAGCCTGTTTTAAAACAGGGAAAAATAAGCCTTGCTTGGTCCTCACTGTTTCTCTGCTTCACAAAGATCACTGCTGCCACGAGCAGGAGCGTCAAGCGCCCCCGGAAGCCGCAGGCAGGGCGCCCTGCAGCAGCAGGGATGCTCTCCATCAGCAGCCCCCTCAGAAGGACCCCCCCAAACCGCCACCCGCAGCTATTCCCCACTTCCGCAGCACCCTCACCCGTCATCACATACGGGCGGCTCCAGGAGACACTTGGTCCCCAGTAAGAAAACAGCGGTCCAGGGCTTCGCACCGTGGCGGAGAGGGGAGGAACGCGGGGCAGCCCGCAGGCAGCCGCCCCTCTCGGGAGAGGGCTCTGCGCTGACGCGACGCCGGCTGCGGTGGCACGCGCAGACGCACCAGCGCGATGCGAGGTCGCAGGCTGCCAACCCAAGTTTGGAAGACGCGTGCCCCTGCCGTATGCCAGCGGCCTGGTTTTCGGGCAGCAAAGGAGGGCACTGAAGCGCTGGGCGGCAGCCGGCACCTCCAGCCGCCGATCAATTAGCAGTCGCCTTACTAAGGCGAACCAGCACGCCCGGCTGTGGCTATGCCACCTGCAGCAGGCAAGCGAAAGCCACACGGCGCATCGGGAGGGCACAGCAAGGGAAGAGCAAAACCCGAGCTCCGCAGCCTCATTTTGCTCTCGCTTGCTGTCACGCCTCAGCCGCTCGCCCCAGCGGACACGGCTAATTTGATGAGCTGACTTCTCCAAGGCCGTTTTCAACCCCTCTCTTGTGCTGCAGCGGGGGGAGGCAGAGGAAGCGAAGCTCCTTGCACCGAGTGCTGGACGAGGTGGCGGAGTGGGGAGCCCTGCCTGGGTTCTCTCCGGGCACAGCCACATCCTGCAGGTCCACACAGCACGCGGCTGCCCCGGTGCTCGAGACAGGACCCGAGTCCCGCTCCTTTCACATTCTCCATGCACGCGGCTCAGGCCTGCACCACAGCCCCCTCCCGCCCGCCACCCCCCCTCGGGGCCGCCGCCAGCCCCCGCCATGGGGCATCTCCCCGGGGTGGGCAGTGGAGCCCTGGGGCCCGTCCGCAGGTCAGGTTATAATCAGCAAACGCAGCAGCAGAGCCACAGCCAGGGTCTCTAGCGGCAGTCGAGGCCCTGCTACACACACCAGGAGGTTGCTCGTCCCGTCACTCTGTGCTGTCAGCGTCTGTCAGTCTGGAGACAGAGTTTGTCCCAAGCCACGCGTCAAGCCTGTGGCTGAAGCAAGGGACAGAGCTCAGCTGTCCGGGTGCTGCACCAGCCTGACCACAGACACCCTACGGTCCTGCGGAGAGCACAGCACGCTCGCTGCCCAGAATCTGCTGGAATCACTCACGGGAAGCTCATCAGGAACAAGTTGTTGTTATTTTCCAAATCCTGTTCAAACCAAGGCTGTTGTCAAACCTGCCCACCAGGTCGGCTGCAGGCTTGTCCCGGTGACGCACCGGGCAGGCTCCGACCCTGCGCAGCATCCTCTGCGCATCGCCAGGATGCACGTGCCCATGAGCCCTCTGCCAGCCCGGGCTCAGCTCCCGGCCCCGTACCACAAACATCGCCCTGGGAGCCACGACGGGAGAGCGCAAAAAGGACGTGGCCACCAGCCCAGCGTCCCGGCAGACACCAAGGGTGCTGCTGAACTTCAGGCTTCTCCGAAGCAGCGAGCGTCTCTGACNGGGGTGCCCGTGCCCGTGAGCCCTCTGCCAGCCCGGGCTCGGCTCCCGGCCCCGTGCCACAAACATCGCCCTGGGAGCCACGACGGGAGAGCGCAAAAAGGACGTGGCCACCAGCCCAGCGTCCCGGCAGACACCAAGGGTGCTGCTGAACTTCAGGCTTCTCCGAAGCAGCGAGCGTCTCTGACTTCACGCTACAGACACACCAACTGGACGTTAAGAAGAAAGAACAACCTGGGGTAGGTGACACCGTGGACGAGGCTCCCACGAAATGGCTCTGCCCGTGCCAAACCCGCTGGAANCGCAAAAAGGACGTGGCCACCAGCCCAGCGTCCCGGCAGACACCAAGGGTGCTGCTGAACTTCAGGCTTCTCCGAAGCAGCGAGCGTCTCTGACTTCACGCTACAGACACACCAACTGGACGTTAAGAAGAAAGAACAACCTGGGGTAGGTGACACCGTGGACGAGGCTCCCACGAAATGGCTCTGCCCGTGCCAAACCCGCTGGAATCGCAGCCAGCGGACGTGCTGCGGGACAGGACAGCATCCCC
>VZSC01018817.1:263-36245 GCA_013398225.1 Steatornis caripensis
GGTGGCAGCAGCAGGAGGAGGAAGAGGAGGAGGAGCAGGAAGGGATGGAGGCAGGGCGGGCGGCGGGAGCGGCCGCTGCCTGAGCGCTTCCTGCCCGAGCCGGGCGGATCCCACAAAGGGCTCGGCGGCGCGGCCTCCCCGCCGGCAGCCTCCCGCCATGGCCGGCATCAGCTCCATCGACGCCGTCAAGAAAAAGATCCAGAGTCTGCAGCAGGTGGCCGACGAGGCGGAGGAGCGCGCCGAGCACCTGCAGCGGGAGGCCGATGCCGAGCGGCAGGCCCGGGAGCGGGTAAGGGCCGCCGGGTGGGGGGTGGGGGGCACCCCGGCAGCTCCCCGGGATGCCCCACCGGCTCCGGCCCCGCCGCCGGCAGCCTTCCCCGCGGGCTAGAGCCCCTCCTCCGCATCCCCTCCCCGCCCCGGTAGCCGGGCTGGCTGCCCCCGGGACGGAGCACCGGGAGGTCCCGGGGGAGCCGGGGGGCGCTGCCAGCCCGGTGCCGCGGCAGCTCCTGGGCAGGGTCTTCGAGCTGTGTCCCTGCCTCCGCGCCGCCTCCTCCAGCTGCTTCCTCCATGGGTCTTGCGAGGGATGCTCCGTGCATCGGGGCTCCTCAGGGCTTCCCCGGCTGGCGGGGCACGGGGAACAGTCAGTGGCCAGCTCTGCCTTGGCTCTGCTTGGGGTCGGGCAGATCCTGGGACAGGATCCCCTCCCTCAGAGACCGGCCGTGTGCACGGCTACGAATCCCACACACAGGCTCTTGTCTGGCTTCCAGCGGGCTCTGCGGTCCAGGCCGCAGCAGTCACAGAACCTTCGGCTCTCCAGAGCGTCTCTTCACGGCGACAAGCCACCCCTTCGTGTTGCCACAGGCCAAAATTTCCACTCTGGCAATGGGATGGCATTTCCAGGCTGCAGCTTGTTTGGCTTTTTTTATTGTTGTTGCGGCTGGTATTTTTTCTTTCTTTTTCCTATGCCCACTCGTTTAACATCCTCACCATATCAGGGGGCGGCAGAGCTGGGTGCGGTACCCAGGCTGTTGTCACTCGCGCTGTGTGTGGAGGAAATGGCCCCTTCCTGCAGCAGATCGGGTTCCCTCCGGTCACTGGGAGCTGCCAGAGAGCTCATGTTCTCAAGTGTCCATCCAGGCAGCTCTGACCCACTTTGGGGGTGATTCCCTGGGAAAAAAGCTCCCGCTGGGCCGAGGCAGACAGCACAGGCAGAGCATCGGCCCCGCGGGGGCCAGCCCTACCTCGCCGTTGGGCAATGTGGCTGGGGACAAGCTCTCAGGGAGCCTGGGAAAAGGGCGTTCATGGGGCGGAGGCAGCTGTCGTGCCAACCAAGGGCCTGGTCGCCCTCCCAGCGTGCCTCTGGGCTGCCCCACTCGGAGAGGTGCTGGCTGCGCCTGTGCCCACCCTGCCGGCTCACCACGGGGGACTGCAGGTGCTCAGTGGGGCCACGCAGGGTGACAGCCCCTCGCTGCTCCCGTGGTCCCCCTGCCTGGCCTATGTCCCCCAGGGCATTCCCAGTGCTGGAGCATGAAGCTGGCCGGGGCTGGGCGCTGGAGCCGGACAGGCCTGCTCCAGCCTGTGAATAAGCAGGAGACATTATCCCCTGGGTCGGTGCCTGCCTCCCGGCCTCTTGGTGCACAGAGCTGCTCCCTGTGGCGAGGTCTAATTGCCGCCCATCCCTTTGCACCCTGGTTTTGTCTTCTGCGCAGCCCCCAGGGCAGGGCGCAGGGCCGGGGAGCTGCTGAGGCAGCATTTTCCGGCAGTGGCTATGGAGCAGGAGGCCTTTACCAAATGGAAAGAGTGCGAGGCCGGGCGTCTGGGGGCTGGCAGGGGGCCAGGGCCACCACTCCCAGCTGGCCCCAGCTCCAGGCCTTGCACATGGGGAGCCTGGGAAAGCAGGGGCCCTGGTCCTATGGGCCCCCAGTGGCTGCAGCTTGGCCAGGTGCCAGCCTGCTGAGGGCAACTTGCTCCATTGCCCCCAGCCCTGTGCTGTGCATCGTCTCTGGGGGAGTCGTGCTCGGCTTCAGGCTGTCCCATTGTGGAGGGCTGGGGGGGTTCCCGCAGGAGAGGCTCCCGGCTCAGTCCACTGCCTCCGTAAACAGGAAATCCACAAGCAGCTCCGATCTCCTTTTCGGGAGTGAAGCCGCGCGGGGCATTCCTCCCCCTTTACTCACTGCTGTGCAAACCCCAAATACCATCCCCATGACAGCACGGCTACTCTGGCCATCCTACCCTGGTGAATGCGCCTTGTTCCTCTGAGGGGTGGGAGCTGGAGGTGCGAGGACATGGTGGAGGGGCTGCATGTGCCAGGCTCTGGTTGCATTGCAGGGAGGAGCCAGCATCAAACACGGTGCTAGGAATGGAGAAACCCCTGCTGTCCCTATAGAAAGGCAAGGGAATGCGTGGTCAGGCATCCCATTCCAGCGAGTGCTGGCTTGTTGCATGGTGCCAAGGTGTGTTCTGGATAGCAGAAGCAGATGAATGCAGAAGTAACTGCTGAAAATGCGTTTTTATATATACATATGAGACATGGGGTGACTGAGGGGTTTCTTCTCCCCCAGGCTGAGGCTGAAGTGGCTTCTCTGAACCGCCGTATCCAGCTGGTAGAGGAGGAGCTAGACCGGGCCCAGGAGCGCCTGGCCACCGCCCTGCAGAAGCTGGAGGAGGCTGAGAAGGCGGCTGATGAGAGCGAGAGGTGTGATGGGAAGGGAGAGCACGGGAGGCATCGGGTCACCACTGATTGCCAGCAGGCCCCTTGGTTTCACAGTGGGGTCCTTCTACAGTGACCTTATGGGGTTTGCGTTGTTTTTCCTGCAGACCCTGAAGGGAGTGAGCAAAGCTACAGTGCAGAGAAGTCCCCCAGATAAAGACATTCTTAAAAGGCTTTGAAATTTCCGGAGCACCCATAAAATCCTGAAAAAATTGATCTGGTGTTTATACAAATATCAGGCTGTAAACAAAGTTAGAGGGTGCTCGAAGCCTGTTTTCTGCCCAAGAGTAGCCTCCCATGCTCAAGGGCTGAACAACCCAGGAGGTGACATCTGCGCCTGGGAACCAAAGTCAGCTTTTGAGAACAAACCAGCCTCATTCAAAAAACCAGTCCTGTAAAGTGTGTTGCCCAATCCTTGCAGCATGCAGGTTTCCTGGGCAGGAGCCGTGCAGGTGAGGGCACTCGGGTTGTATGGGAGTGCCCAGACATGTCACGGCGTTCCTGACAGTTGTGTGCGCTCTTCCCTCCGTTGGCAAAGACCTGTTTGAGCAACATCATCTGAGCGATAGGGAAGAGTCTCCAGGAGTCCCTGCTGTGGTGGTTCATGGTGGTTTGATGAACCCCTGCTTGTGAGCATCACCCGTGAATGGGAAAAGGCTTTACCATGGGATGCTTTCTAGCATTTCGTAAAGGTTGTTGGCCTGTCAGGATGTGGAGGGCGCAGCTGTCTCATCCTGGGCTGCACACAATTTCCCCTGCAAATGATAGGTTCAGGACCTGCCTGGTTGAGAGGCACCATAGCCACATCTCTTCACTCTGGAACATGGCCCTGGGGCCAGCTCCGCTGCTGTAGTTGTGTGCAGGAACATCCTTGGGGTACCACTGGTGTGACCCTGCTGCATGGGGTGGCCAGCAAGTGCCAGCATTGCTGGGTGATGTCCCATGTCTCTGGAGCTGGCCGACTGGTACAGTGGGTGGGCAGGAGATGCTGGTGCCACCTCAACCCACAGCAGTAACATCTTCTGGCTTGTACTTTCCTCAGAGGCATGAAGGTCATCGAAAACAGGGCCATGAAGGATGAGGAGAAGATGGAGCTCCAGGAAATGCAGCTGAAGGAGGCAAAGCACATAGCAGAGGAGGCTGACCGCAAATACGAGGAGGTGCATACCCACACCCACATCCCCCCTTTCCCCAGTCCTGAACCCCTGAAAGCACCCAGGCCTGCCTCCTTGCAGCCCTGTGCTCCCAGCTGGGGCAATTCTGGGGCTGACGCGTGCCTCTTGCTGCCATCAACAGGTCGCCCGCAAGCTGGTCGTCCTTGAGGGAGAGCTGGAGCGCTCGGAGGAGAGGGCAGAGGTGGCGGAGAGGTGAGCGGGGCTCCCGGCGGGCAGTGCACAGGGTTCCCACACAGCCTTTGCCCCAAATCCCTGGCAGCCATGGGGATGGGAATGTCTGCGTGGGGATGGAGATGTCCCTCCGTGGGAGTGGCAGGGTCTGGCATCAGGGTGGTCCCTGGGCTTGCAGGCTGGGGGCAGGGGGATGCCGGCCCACTGGCAGCACATCCTTGACCCTGTTCTCTGCTGTCCCCTCCCGGGGTGCCCCTCTTCCACCCCAGCCGAGTGAGACAGTTGGAAGAAGAGCTGCGGACCATGGACCAGACTCTCAAATCCCTCATTGCCTCAGAGGAAGAGGTACTGGGGCAGGGGCGCGGGGTGATGCGCAGCAGCCCCCCTCTCTCTGTTGCTGTCTCTTGAACCATGCAAGCCACCTCTCTCCTCTCTGCACTGCTGCTTCCACCATGGACCTCCCCTCGCCTGTCCCTCCGGCGGGCGCAGGCTGGGCACGCTCCTCCATCTCTCCGTGCCTGCTCTCCTTCTCAGCGGGGTCGCCGGGAGCCCGGCCAGCAGTGATGCACGGCTCATCCATGCAAGGAGGCACGAGGAACGGATGAATGGATGTGTCCTGGCAGCTCCCACTCGCAACAGCTCTGCTTCTTCTCCACCTGTGCTGAGTTTTCTCCTCTCTCAACTTGTTCTCTCTCTTTCTTTCCTCCTTCCCCACGCCTGCTCTTTCCTCTCCCCACCTCTCTCCTGCCCCTGGCGTCACTCCTCCTCTTGGCGGCCCCTGCTTGGGATGTAGTAAATGTGGTGACCTAGAGGAGGAGCTGAAAATTGTCACCAACAACTTGAAGTCCCTGGAGGCCCAGGCTGACAAGGTAGGACCCGGTGGGGCTGCTGGAGCTGGGCAGAGTGCATGGGGTTTGAGGGCGCTGGGGTCTCCTGCTGGGGTGAAGGAAGGCCAGAGGCGTCCAGTGGGGCTCACGGGTGCCTGTCTCTGTCTCTGCAGTATTCCACCAAGGAGGACAAGTACGAGGAGGAAATCAAGCTTCTAGGGGAAAAACTGAAAGAGGTAAGGGGTGTGTGGCTGGCACTGCATCGATGCAGGCACAAGTTTGCCATCCCATGTGGGTTTTGACCCCATTATGCCCATGTCCTGGCACCGCTCCCCAAATTGCAGCCCTGCAGCATGGCAGATGCTTGGGTGTGAGATGCCTTCCTGTCAGCCTACTCTGGTTTAGGGTGTGGGATTCCATGGGGCCATGGTCCTTTGCCTTTCCCAGGGGAGGGCTTGTGGAGAAGGGTGCCAGAGATGCAGATTGGGTAGATTTGGGGTGTCATGCAGCCTGCACCATCCCTGTGCCCCGCAGCTCACCTTCTCCCTGCTATGCTTCCACAGGCTGAGACCCGGGCGGAGTTTGCAGAGAGGTCTGTAGCAAAGCTGGAGAAAACCATTGATGATCTAGAAGGTAAAATGTCCCTGCCAGCCCCGTGCCCCCATTTCCCTGGGAGCACTGGCCACAATGTGCCCCCATGGGTCTTATCTGGGGTGAGGGGGTGGGCAGGGGTCCCGGGAGGGTGAAGGCTGGATGCCGTGGTATACGGTGTGGGAGCGCAGAGCTGCTGGGGTCTGGGCTCTGCCCTCAGATGGGGACTAGGGCCGCATCCACACCACCTGTGCCCGCACGCTCCTGCCGCCCTCAGCAACCCGTTCACAGCCACTTTCTCTCTCTCTGCCGCCTGCCCCCCACCCTGCTGCACCGCCTGCCCCCTCGGCCTCCCTGCCCTCCACCTGCAGATGAAGTGTATGCGCAGAAGATGAAGTACAAAGCCATCAGCGAGGAGCTGGACAATGCACTTAATGACATCACCTCCCTCTGAGCCCCCCATCAGGCACCAGCACTGCACCCCACTGCCTGCCCCTCCCCTCCCAGCTCGGCCGCTTGCCTGCCCAGCTGTCCCACTGCCCTCCCTGCGTGCTCTGTCCTCCTCTGTCCTTCCTAGCCCGTGCCTGTCTATCGGCTCCTTTGGGACAGGAACCATCCTGGGGTGTTCCTGCAATACCCCTCTTTGAGGGGAGATGAGGTGCAGGTGCTTAGGGGTGTTTGGTGGGGCAGGGGAGCAGCCCCTGGAACCCCTGTGTGCATGGTGGACAGTGCCTGTGCAGTTGCAGGTCTGTGCCCTAGCGTTGCCCAGTGGAGAACAGGGCCCTTCACTCCAGCAGCTCCCTCCTCAGCTCCCCAGCAGCACAAACATAAGCACCCCACATCTCCGGAGCCGGCGGGCCGCGTGCCTCCCCCACCCCGCCCCCATAACCCCCCAGCAAAGCCCCCCAGTGGTGCTTGCTGGGCCAAGGGTGGGGAGGACCTCACACAGGGAAAGCAGCACCTCCAGCACCAAACCTCAGGCTCAGGGGATGGAGGGCTGGGTCCGGCTGTGCAGGCAGCCGTTTTGCAGGCAGGCAGGCAGGCAGGCAGCCACAGACCTCCCTCAGCCCTGCCACCCTTCTGTCCTTTACACATTGCTCTTCAGTTTGTATTTCATGACTTTTCTGTTATGTTCTTTTCCTCTGGGTTACTGAGTTGGTCTCAATAAAGCATTTTCTTTCCTTGGTTTCTCCTTTGTTTTCTTCATGCCACTCTGTCCCTCATCTTCTGCCTGTCTCATGTGGGTGCCAACAGCAGGGTGGTAGGAGGTGGCTGCAGGCAGCTCGCTGCCGCGGGACTCCCAGGATGGCTGTGGCTGAGCCCTGAGTGGCTCCCCGCCTTGTGCCTCAGCCCGGGGGTGACCCCTGCCACCCCACAGCTCTCATACACAGCTTTCCTCATCTCATGCCATCTTCTCCATGACTATTCTGGCCTGAAATAGCAGGGTCAGACCTGGTCCTGTCCCTGTCTCCAGTCCCAGATGTTGCCTGCAAGCAGTGGTCTCAGCCCTAGCATCTCTCCTGCATCACCCTCCCTCGGTGAAGGGGCTGACCCTACCCTTCAGCAGCAATCCCTAAAAATGGGTCCCTAATCCTCCTCCTTTCTCAGCATCCTACCCTGCCCCAGAACCCAGTTCCCAAATTGATGGACCCACAGCACTGTCCCTGCCCTGGGACCGGCTGCCTCCTCCTGCCAGTCCAGCTCATCCCTGCTGCTGGCTGGGCAGCTGCAGGACTTCCAGGAAGGGCTTTGAGGAACGCTGTCTCTTTTCACTAACTCGCCTTTCTCTCTCTCTCTCTCCCCTCTGCTGCACTGATGTCTCCATTTTCTCTAGAGCGCTCCCGGCAGGAGGCTGAGAAAAACCGAGTTCTCACTCACGAGCTGCGGGTCATCCTTACTGAACTTAACAACTGAGCTGCCCAGAGCGCCTGGCTCCAGCCCAGCCTGCCTGCCGCGTTTCGGACAGGCTGGGTCAGCGCTGGGAACCCCTACATGCTCCCTGCTGGAGCTAGGTGGGGTTTGGAGCCTTGGCTTACACCCCTGGGGGTAACCGCCCTGCTCGGGGAGGGGAACAGGGAGCCCCTCTAGAGCTGATAGTTTTTTCCTGGGAGAGGAATGAGGGTTTTTGTGATGTCCCAGGACGCTTGTGTGGTGATGGCTGTCCCCCAGCATCAGCCTGGCCCTGCCAGGGAGGAATGTGATAGTTTGTATCACTGCCTTCCTCCCCTTGTCCCAGGAGTCAGCAGCCAGCCTCTTCCTCCTCACTCTGGTCACCCCAAATTGCGCATGGCAGATCCCCTTGAGTGCTGGGAGGGCTGGGATAGGACACGGGGACCCAGCAGCACCCACTGCCCCAAACTTGGGGCAGGGACCGGG
Organism: Steatornis caripensis; assembly: GCA_013398225.1. Taxonomy (NCBI): domain Eukaryota; kingdom Metazoa; phylum Chordata; class Aves; order Caprimulgiformes; family Steatornithidae; genus Steatornis; species Steatornis caripensis. Next base: position 8,114 of record VZSC01018817.1, read on the forward strand.
GAAGAGCCCAGCAGGGAGCACCGGGAGATGGGGCTGGGTGGGCAGAGCTCTTGTCCCATCCCCATCTCTAAGAGGGAAGGAGGATGACATCTGGAAGCAAACACTGGAGGAGGCTGTCTCTGCAGCGGGCTGCCTGGCAGAGCTCGTCCCTGCTGCCGTATTAGTTCTGCTCCTTCTCTCTCTGCTGTCCTCTCTGTCTACCCTCCCAGACTGCTGTCTCACTTCTTTTGTCCATGGAGCACTGCTGGGTCATGCAGCAGGCACTGGCTCCTCTTTGGCTGGCCAAGGGTTTGTGCACGTGTCCACAGCCAGCCGGTGGTGATACCCCGGGGCAGGACGTGCTAGTGGCTGGCCAAGGAATGGTGCCCTCTAGCGGTACTTGTGCTGCGGAGGGACCAGCCGTGGGCAAGGGGACACCATGGGAGGATGGAGATGCTGAAGAGTGAGGACTCTCTGTCCCGAGTGACCAGCCTAGCTGACCTGGCCGCCCCGGCAGGTCCCGGAGCGGCTGAGCTCATCTTTGCCAGTGATGGGGCTGCTTGCACGGGCTCTGCTCTGCAGAGACACCCCGCTCAGCTGGAAGCGGTCGCCATACTGAAATGTCCATCTGTGTGCGTGGGTCTGTGCTTGGTGTGGTGTGTGTGGGTCCGGCTGCACCTGGGTATACTTGGGATGTGTCTGTGTGTGTGGCTGGGTGTCCCTTGTATTTACAGAGAGTCTGGCCACTGCCAAAGAGGAGAACGTGGGCATCCACCAGGTCCTGGACCAGACCTTGCTGGAGCTGAACAACCTCTGAGCTGCCCTGGGGAGCCCTCGTCCCTCTTCCCTACCCCACGCGTGCACCCCACTAGCATGCTCAGGACGTCATCAGCTGAACTGCATCTTGGCCAAAACCACACATCCATTGAGAAGGGAAGCCCTGCAGCTTTACAGCGTGGCTCGGGGGCATCTTGTCTGTGCACAGCCTGGCTGGCTCTGTCCTGTCTTTATGTCCAAATATTAAAGCAGTTTGACAAGATGGATGGGTGCGCTTGGTCCTTGTGGGCGAGCACAGGCACTGGGACATGTGGTACGGGTCTCTCTGCCCAGTTTGTGCAAAGAGGCTCTGCAGGGTCTTGGGTCCTCTGCAGCTGTGGGGGGCTGGGACTGATAATGCACACGGTTTGGGCTGCGTTCCCTTGTCTCCATTGCCTGCTTGGGATGCACGGGAAACCTTCACGTCTCCAGCTCAGTCCAAACTCACCATTCTCTTCAAGTGCACAGTGACAGACATGTCACTGGCATGTTCCATTCCAGAGCCAGCACGTTACCTGCCTGGCACTTGGGGATGCCGCTAGATCTTTGACCTCCCCATGGAGTCTGCTTCATGGTTCATGTTCATGACGCTGACCGACGATGCATACAAGTGTCTCATCATGCATGCACACATTATGAGGCATCAGGATCTTCTCCAGGTCTGGGGCTAGCTGCTTACTCTGTGCACCGGTTGCAGTTTCTATTACCAGTTGCTGAATGCCTGCCTGAGGGACAGCTGTATAAACTAGCAAATATTAACACAGTAGGCAACCACTTCTCAAAGAGTTCAGGAAGTTTCCTCCTGGCTTGCTGTACTTTCTCCAACACAAAGTGAAGAGTAGCAGGATATGTCTCATCGCTGTCACCAAAACAGGCTGGATTTCCTGGGGATGCCCAAAGTCATGATCTAGTCCTGGCCTCCACTTCAGGCCCCTCTGTGATGCTCGCTGAGCCCTGTTGTCCCACACTACCCAGCGGATATCCCTCTAAAAGCACAGGCTCACGCTGCCAGGAAACATAATTCATGCTGACCCCTTGCTGAGCTGGGCCATCACCCCAGCGAACGGTAGCCAGGGATAGCTTTCATTATCTGCTTTCCTTTATTTGCTTTGCCTTTCAGCTCAGGAAAGGAGGGTGGTAAGATTGCATCTCTTTCCTGCCCAGGTGCTGCTGGCCTCCTGCCCTCCCATTAGCCCAGAACCCCTGCTTTGTGGCTCTGAGACCTCCTCTTACTGGGAAAACGGCTCCCCTTGCATGGAGTGCTCATTTTCTGGTTGTCCTCCCAGGGTGTGAGACCCGCCTCGAGCCGCAGCCTCCTGCCCTGGACGTGCTGGAGGGAAGGACGGTGCACGCCTGTCCTGGCCCGCTGAGCTGCCCCTGTGAAAAGGCTGGAGCTCCTCCTTGAGTCCGCTTTACTTTTCTGCAGCACACGAGCTGAGCCGTTCCGTTTGATCAAAGCACCTTCCAGGCGGGGGCTTGTCTGTGAAAGGAACAACCGCATTAAAACACCTCTTCTCCGGGAGCCTGCACCCCGCACTGCAAACAAGCGTGCCCTGCACTCCTATAAGGGTGCGTCCCCAGTGCCCGGCGTCCGGGCACCCTTCGAAGTCCTGCTGGGACACAGAACCCTTTCACACCCAGTGCTTTTCTCTATCAGCTGCTGCTGCCTCTCGGTTTGGACCAGTCCATTTAACTTAACCGTTTACACTCCACTGCAAGGGTATTTTTTTTTTTCTCTAAACTTTCTGTGGTTTGCCAGCGAGATCCTGGTGGCTGCTCCCAGGTGGTGCTCTGCCCCAGATGCTCCACTCTCTGGCATGAGCCTACCCTTCATGGATCAGCAAAGCTTTGCATTTTCTCCATCCTCCCACCCATCTCCTTCCCCCCACAGCCCTGCAGAAAGATGCACACCGAAGAAGGCCCTGGGAAACCGGGACACTGTGGAGCTGCTGGCTGGGGAGCTCGACCTGGAGGCACGTCTCCCCATGTGTCACTCAGACCCACGCTGAGGACCACAGCGCCCATGCACTCCTCCCTCCCTTCACCTGTACCTCTCCTGTTGAATCTTGGCCTGACAGACAAAAGATCTCCCAAAGAGCTTTCAGCCCTGGTATGGGCTGCCACCCCACTGATAAACCACCACATTAACTGCCAGCAGCCTCTCACCTCTACTCCCTTCTCCAGATTTCTCATCGTAGGGCTGCCTCACCTCAGCTACGAATCCTTCCTGTTCAATACCCTTGAACTACACACTGGAGGGGAAGGACCACACAAAGTGCATCATAGAGATGTTTTGATGAGACATGATGAGTCATGCAGAGCTGGGCACAGATCACCCCCCAGTCCCTCCCTGCATTTACAGCCCAAGACACTTGGGTGAGGGTGGTAACAACCACGTTGCCAAGCTGTGCAGGTTTTGTAGGGTGCCAGGTGATTTTGGAACAGGACAGGCTGCCTAAAGCAAAGCGCCACACAAACCTCCCAGACACCAAATCAGTATTACTGATTTGTCAATCCCAGCGGAGGACAAGGAAGCCGGAGGAAAACGTGGACAGCCACAACCACGCGGCACCGTCTCACTTCTGTACGAGTTACATACACCCCACGCAGCGCTCGGTACCACATGACCCATCGGGGCTGTCCTGCCACACCCAAGTGCCGAACGGGCGGCGCAGGAGCGTCTGGCCCCTGCCCTACGTGCTCAGGGGGTACAGAAGGTTGGGGGCAGCACTGGAGCCCCCCTTCAGCAAGGCAGGTCTATGGCAGAATGACAGCTAGGCACCCTTGGGGACAGCCAGGTCACCTCACCCGCCCCGGCACCCTCGGCTGGCCCAGGTCCTGGGTGGCCCCCAGCGGCAGGGCCAAGCCCCTGTGGGTGCAGGCCGTGTCCCCACGGCACAAGCCACGTCCTCCATGGCAGGGCTGGGCCGCACCCCACGCAGGCCGCGTCCCCCTAGTGCAGGCCGAACACCTCCGTGGTGACGGGCTGTACCCTCCCACCCCCGCGGAGCAAGCCATGTCCCCCCAGGTGCTGGCTGCACCCCGTCCCAGGACCAGGTGCCCCCGTGACAGGTCCCGCCGCCCCCGCCGACAAGCCCCAGGACCGGCGCGCAGGCCGCGCCCGCGCCACGACAGGCCCCGGGCCCCGGCCCCGCCCCATACCCGCTCAGACCACGCCCCCGAGACCGACCCGACGAGACGCTTCCGGCGGCGACACGTGACGTCAGACGGCCCCGGAAGGGCAGGGGAGGGGGAAGGGGCCGCGGGGCCGGGCCGGGCCGGGCCGCCAGGTTCCGGTGCCGATCCCCAGGTCCCGCCGCCATGACGCTCGCCGTCTTCTTCGGGTGCACCTTCATCGCCTTCGGGCCGGCGCTCGGCCTCTTCCTCTTCACCATCGCCCGCGACCCGCTGCGCATCATCATCCTCATCGCCGGGTCAGTCCCGCACCGGGACGGGCACTGGTGCCGCCGTGGGTACCGGTACTGGTGTTCGCACTGGCGTGGTACCGGTACCGGTGTGGGTGGGCGGGGTGCTGGTGCCAGTGCTGGTGCTGGTACCGGTATGGGTGTGACGGGGTGCTGGTGCCAGTATGGGTGTGGTGGGGTGCTGGTGCCAGTGCTGGTGCTGGTACCGGTATAGGTGTGGCGAAGTGCTGGTACAGTGCTGGTGTTGGTACCTGTATGGGTGTGATGGGGGTGCTGGTGTCAGTATGGGTGCTGGTACAGGTATAGGTGTGATGGGGGCGCTGGTGCCCGCGTGGATGTGGACAGAGGTACTGGTACTGGCAAAGGCAAAACAAGTGGACCAGTACCGATGCTGTTGTGGGTATGACATGGGCACCAGTGACAGTACTCATACTGGTGCTGTTGTGGGTGCGACAGGGGTACCAGTACCAGTGCTCATACTGGTGCTGTTGCTTGCATGACAGGGGGGCCAATATTGTTTCTCTTACTAGTACAGCCAGGGGTGTGTCAGGGACACCAGTACTCATACTGGTGGTCATGGTATTGCCAGAAGCACCATTACTGGTGTTCATATTCTTTTGAGTGTGAGAGAGATACCAGCATCCATACCTGTACCAGTACCATTGCAGGCACAGCAGGAGCACCGGTACTTGTACTGGTACCATTGTGAGCATGACAGGGACACCAGTACTGGTACTTGTACTGGTGCCATTCTCTGCACAACAGGGGCACTGGTACTGGTATTGTACTGTACCGTTGTGGTGACGGCATGGCGTGGATATGATGAGGGGGAGACTGATATCAGTAATGGCATGGGATCAGTGGAGTACTGGTACTGGTACCAGTGCAGGATTGGCAGTGGTACTGGTGCATGCGTGCAGCAGGGGCACTGGTACCAGTACCACTGCGGGATCAGCGGAGTATGGTACCGGAACTGGCACCAGCGTAGATATGAGCCTAGTACTGGTGTGAGCACAACAGGGGCACTGGTGCCGGTTCTCGTTACCAGTAAAAGAGGAGTGCAGGCACAGCAGTGATACCAGTGGCCAGCCACCACCAGTGACACCACCTGCCCAGCACTGGCACCAGAACAGCACTGGTATTGGTAGGAGAGTGGGCAAGACTGGGGCATGGCTGCCAGTACCAGCACAGAGGGGTGCAGGTGTGGTGCCAATGGGCACAGGCATGGCACTGGTACTGTCACTGGTCGCAGCACAGCACCGGTGCCAGCAGGCGCTCTGTCTGTTGCAGGGCTTTCTTCTGGCTGGTGTCATTGCTGCTCTCCTCCCTCATCTGGTTTATCGCCGTTAAAGCCAGCGACCCCCGGGATGAGCCATTGCAGAAGGGGCTCTTGATATTTGGGGTGATGTTCTCTGTGCTGCTGCAGGAGGCCTTCCGCTTCCTCTACTACAAGCTCCTCAGGTAAGGACATCTCCCACACTGCTCCAGTGCTGCTGGATACTCCTCCCATCCTCCCAGCTGTGACTTTGGCTGGGAGCTCCTGGGCTGTTGTGGTTGCCAAGCATGGCACCAAACCACCTCAGTCCTTGCTGGGAGCATGTGGGTGGTACCTCTGTCAGTATTCTGACCTAGAGTTGGTCTCAGGTGATAGAGCAGAACAGCTGGTCTGGAGGACCCAGGGCTGAGGTGGCTGGTAGTGTCTCACTGAATTTGGGACAGGTAGGCTGTGGGTTTAGACGGTTGCAGGACATGTCACATCCTCTCTGCCCCGGTGACTAGCACCAGCAGTGCTCCCGCAGCTTGGAGGGATGCTAGGCACCAGGAAATGCCCGCTTTGCTGTGTGTGGGACAGAGAAGGGTTAGGGATCTGCCGTTGCTTCCTGGCAAGTCTTATTCCTTTCTTAGGGGTGGTTTTCTGTGAGCAGGGAGAGACTGAGGGTGGCGTTGGGGCTCTGTGGGGCAGCACATTGCTGCTAGCCCCATGCTCGGTGCCCTGGACAGCCTAGAGAAAAGTCTCAGCACAGCCTCGGCAGCTCCTGGCCTCCCTGGTGTCATTGGCCCAGAGCATGGGGCCTGGTGCCACGTGTTGGGTGAGCACATGCTGCGCGCTGTTCTGCATACAGACAGACGGACGCTGCCCTGGGGCTGGGAGGGCAGACGAGGGGAGGTGATGCTGGCACTGGCATCCCTCATACCCTGCTGTCTGGGTGCTGGCGAGGGGCTGGGGGAAGGCCAGGGTGGCCAGGTATGCAGGCTTGCACTACTCCCTGTGGCCGGGTGCTGCCGGAGGCGGGCAGGCAGAGGGTAGCCGAGGTCCACAGAGCAGCCTCTTAACGCCCTGCCGATCTCCGGTTGTAAGCGCTGCTGTCCTCCCCTGGCTGAGGAGACATTTGGCGTCCTCACCCACCACACTTCTAGCTGATAAAAATTATGAAGCCCACCTCTCCCACTTTTTCTCCTCAAATAATTTTTCTAGCTCTTTGAGCTCTTCCCTGCATGTTTTTTTTCAACATCTTCCAAGACTAAATACGGAGATTAGGTACACCCTCCTGGCATGTGCCTCCCATGCCTGCACTGGAGCTGCTTTCCATGCGGGAATGCTCGTTGGTTTGCAGCTGATGTCCCACTCACCACAGCCTTCGGGGCTGGCTGACACTCATTCCTCTGTGGAAAATGTTTCCACGTGGCTTCGCATGGTTTTCACATGCGTGGTTTATCTGGTGGGTCAGGGCGGTCATGCGGACGCTCTCCGTGGTGGGTGTTGCAGCTTGGTGATGGGGAGGTTGCCAGGAGGGTGGGATGGTGCAGAGTGAGACCCCATTCCCACCTGCTCCATCCTGGTGCTGCACCATGCCTTGGGAAGTGGCTGGGCCTGTGCTGGTCTCCAGCATGCTCTCACCCCACAGGAAGGCCATTGAGGGGCTGGTGGCCCTCAGCGAGGATGGCTGCTCCCCCATTTCCATCCAGCAAATGGCATATGGTGAGTACTGTGCAGAGTGGGGTACCCCAACCGTGGGTCCAGGGGCGAGCTTGGGCAGGTCTGGGCACATTGCTGGCGGCAAAGGGAGATTTGTCACACCAAGGCTCGCTGGGAGGTGCCTGGGGTGGTCCTGGGAGGCTCAGGGTCTGATGGTGTCCCTGTCCCGGCAGTGGCTGGCTTGGGCTTTGGACTGATGAGTGGCGCCTTCTCCATGATCAATCTCCTGGCAGATGCGTTAGGGCCCGGCACTGTTGGCATCCACGGGGACTCGCAGCTCTACTTCCTGACCTCAGGTGAGTGACCAGAACCCTTTGCTCACATCTATGCCCCACCACAGAGGTGGCAGACCCAGGGAGGCTGGAGTCTTCCTTCCATGCTCTCCCCTCTTTGCTGCACCCTCTACCCATCTGAGACCCTTACAGTCCCTTGTCACGTCTCTGTGCTAAACTTTTCTTTGTGTCCTCTGTGACCCTCCCTGCTCCTCTTCCCCATTGCTCCCACACTCAGGGTCTGCTCCCAGCACCTCCCAGGCTGGCCTAGCAGTGTCCCTGCTGCCCTTTCCTGGCTCTTCTCCATCCCTCCCTGAGCCTGCAGGCCAGGTCAGGGCAGGTGGTTCACTGGTGACACCCCTCTGCCACTCCCTGCAGCTTTTATGACCATGGTGTTGATTTTCCTTCACACCTTCTGGGGGATCCTCTTCTTCCACGGCTGTGAGCATCGATGCTGGTGGGAGATCGCAGCAGTCGTTGTCATGCACCTTGCTGTTTCGGGGTCGGTGAGTAGCTGGGAGCAGAGCTCTGTGCTGGAACCTGTATTCGGGGATGGCTGTGGTGTGTGCTGGTCCCCATGCCATGGGGTGAACAGCCTTTGGCACTAGTGAAGCAGTTGGGTTTGGGGGACTTGCAGCTGGCCTTTTACAAACCAGATCCTGGAGTCGGTGTCCCTTGTCGTGCTCCACTCATCGATATGGTGATCTTGCCACCCATCCTGTCCCTGTCCTGTCCTGCCTGCTCACTTCTCTCCTCTCCCACCTCTCTCCCCAGACTTTTTGTAATCCTCTATACGTGGGCAGCCTGGTGCCCTCGTACCTGCTGATGGCTGCTGCCGCTGCCTGGGCTTACATACTCTCAGGGGGATCTGCCCAGAACCTGCGGCGCTTCCTGCTCTGTAAGTCCTGCTCCATAAAGGGGATGGGGTCCCTATGCAATGGGGAGAGGGTGTCCCTGGGGTTGGAACAGGGGCATCATCTGCTTGGCTGCCAGACTGGAGGAGAACTTACATTTCAGGGCTGTGGCTGGGTTGTTGCTTCTCCTAGGGGAAGTTGATGGAGTGAGGAGTCTGGTGAAATCTGATCCCCTCTCCTTTTGGTTCCTGCAGGTCTACAGAGCGGAGCCAGCCCCCAGCTGGCATCCTGAGGCCCCATGGGATATCCCTGTCCCCAGCCACCCTTGCCTTCCCCTCCATCCTGGCAGCAAAAGCGGACATTTCTCCTGGACTGGGGGACCCTGGCCAGTCCTGGTGGGTCAGGCGCTGGGATCCAGCTGTGGCAGCCAGCCAACCAGTGTGGTTGGAGCTAGCTCGCTCCGACACCCCTTTGGGAGTCCCTGGAGAACAGCTCAATTTTGGGGGACTCTGCTTTGCTGGCCCTGCCATGAGCAGAGCACCAGTTAGCCTGCCTGGGAAGGATNCCATCCTGTCCCTGTCCTGTCCTGCCTGCTCACTTCTCTCCTCTCCCACCTCTCTCCCCAGACTTTTTGTAATCCTCTATACGTGGGCAGCCTGGTGCCCTCGTACCTGCTGATGGCTGCTGCCGCTGCCTGGGCTTACATACTCTCAGGGGGATCTGCCCAGAACCTGCGGCGCTTCCTGCTCTGTAAGTCCTGCTCCATAAAGGGGATGGGGTCCCTATGCAATGGGGAGAGGGTGTCCCTGGGGTTGGAACAGGGGCATCATCTGCTTGGCTGCCAGACTGGAGGAGAACTTACATTTCAGGGCTGTGGCTGGGTTGTTGCTTCTCCTAGGGGAAGTTGATGGAGTGAGGAGTCTGGTGAAATCTGATCCCCTCTCCTTTTGGTTCCTGCAGGTCTACAGAGCGGAGCCAGCCCCCAGCTGGCATCCTGAGGCCCCATGGGATATCCCTGTCCCCAGCCACCCTTGCCTTCCCCTCCATCCTGGCAGCAAAAGCGGACATTTCTCCTGGACTGGGGGACCCTGGCCAGTCCTGGTGGGTCAGGCGCTGGGATCCAGCTGTGGCAGCCAGCCAACCAGTGTGGTTGGAGCTAGCTCGCTCCGACACCCCTTTGGGAGTCCCTGGAGAACAGCTCAATTTTGGGGGACTCTGCTTTGCTGGCCCTGCCATGAGCAGAGCACCAGTTAGCCTGCCTGGGAAGGATACTACCTTGGATTGCCGGAGGCCTGAGCCCGAAGAAACCCATTGCTTCTCCCTGCCACCACAGAAGATGTGCTGTGCCCGTGTTGGGGGCCCTGCATCACCTCCTCACCACAGGGTGAAGTGGCTTTGCAAAGCGCTGCAGTGCTCTGGGTCAGGGCTGGCCACTGTGGTGCTACTTTCTCTGCCTCTTCGCCTCGCTATCCTGGGAGCTGCGGTCCTGACTCTGGACTGCGGTAGCTGCAGTGAGCCGGCATCCTGCTGCAGGGAGGACGATGCTGGGGACCCGAGGGGACTGATAGCACCCAAGACAGGAGGAGGATGGGGAAAAGACGGTATCCAAAGGGCCCAGCAGACATGGAGGGTGGTAGAGGGCTCAGGAGGAGATGCAACTCTGCAGCTGGTGCCGGCACAGCTTGGGGAGGGGGTTCAAGGGGCCATTCCAGTGGATCACTGCCCTCTGCTGCACTTGGAGGGGGATTTTCAGGCAGGCACCAGCCCTGCTGCTGTGCTACAGGGCTGGGAGGGAGAANACTGGAGGAGAACTTACATTTCAGGGCTGTGGCTGGGTTGTTGCTTCTCCTAGGGGAAGTTGATGGAGTGAGGAGTCTGGTGAAATCTGATCCCCTCTCCTTTTGGTTCCTGCAGGTCTACAGAGCGGAGCCAGCCCCCAGCTGGCATCCTGAGGCCCCATGGGATATCCCTGTCCCCAGCCACCCTTGCCTTCCCCTCCATCCTGGCAGCAAAAGCGGACATTTCTCCTGGACTGGGGGACCCTGGCCAGTCCTGGTGGGTCAGGCGCTGGGATCCAGCTGTGGCAGCCAGCCAACCAGTGTGGTTGGAGCTAGCTCGCTCCGACACCCCTTTGGGAGTCCCTGGAGAACAGCTCAATTTTGGGGGACTCTGCTTTGCTGGCCCTGCCATGAGCAGAGCACCAGTTAGCCTGCCTGGGAAGGATACTACCTTGGATTGCCGGAGGCCTGAGCCCGAAGAAACCCATTGCTTCTCCCTGCCACCACAGAAGATGTGCTGTGCCCGTGTTGGGGGCCCTGCATCACCTCCTCACCACAGGGTGAAGTGGCTTTGCAAAGCGCTGCAGTGCTCTGGGTCAGGGCTGGCCACTGTGGTGCTACTTTCTCTGCCTCTTCGCCTCGCTATCCTGGGAGCTGCGGTCCTGACTCTGGACTGCGGTAGCTGCAGTGAGCCGGCATCCTGCTGCAGGGAGGACGATGCTGGGGACCCGAGGGGACTGATAGCACCCAAGACAGGAGGAGGATGGGGAAAAGACGGTATCCAAAGGGCCCAGCAGACATGGAGGGTGGTAGAGGGCTCAGGAGGAGATGCAACTCTGCAGCTGGTGCCGGCACAGCTTGGGGAGGGGGTTCAAGGGGCCATTCCAGTGGATCACTGCCCTCTGCTGCACTTGGAGGGGGATTTTCAGGCAGGCACCAGCCCTGCTGCTGTGCTACAGGGCTGGGAGGGAGAAACTGCCATCGGGCTCAGGGCTGAGAAGGCAGTTTTATCCACAGTGGGCTTTTATACAAATAAAAAAAAAAAAGTACCACAGGCAAGTGGGGCTGTGTACAGCCATGGCACTGCCCTCATGGGGTGGGTGCAGGCACCCTGCAGCAGTGGTGGTGGCAGGGGCTTGTGCCAGTGTGACTGCTGAGGGGAGGGTCTGGCAGTTGCAGACCTCAGTTGCCTGGAGATTTTACCCCTGCTCTGTCCATCCTAACAGGGGCTGGGCTCTTGGGCTCTAGTTTTACTGTTTTGGGGTGTAGGCTGCCAAGCGCTGGAGACCTGCAGGTTCCTCCCCTCTCCCAGACTTTGCGTATTTCTCTTGGTTTTGGTGTGGCTGTAGAGCTCCCTGGGGCCACCAGGAAAGGGGGGAGGCAGCTGTGGATCTGGGACCGCTCCAGCTGCGGGGGGGCTGGAGGGGAGCTGGGTGGGGACTGGCCAGTGATGAAGCAGTGGCTCTGCCACCTTCAGCTCTGCCTTTCTCCAGCCCTACCAAGCCACAGCTTTGTTTTTGCAACGCTTTGCACAAATAAGAGGAGGAAGAAGTCCCAGAGCGATGGAGGGCAGGGCTGAGCTGTACAAGGAGCCCTGCGCTGCTTGCTCTGGAGCTCTGCCTGGGGCATGTAGGTCGATGCTGTCTCTGTCAGTCGGGAATGGGTTCCTGCACCCCCCCTCTCTGATGTGGGTCCAGCTCCACTGGTGCCTTTTCCTGCCCCACGGCTTCACACAAGGACAATGTAGAGGGCTGGCACCATGGGAGGCTTTTAAATTTTTTTTTAATACATTTTTACCTTTTTTTATAACAAAAATATCTGCTGGGGTCAGATGCTGTCCCAGGCAAACAGTCTGTGTGGGCAGCCTGTGCAGCTGAGGGGTGCAGGAGTGCTGGCCCTCCCTCGGCCCAGGGTAGGAGCGAGGGGAGGTGGAGTGGCAGGTTGAACCAGCGGGGCTGGGACCACCACAGAAGCACAGGGCTCATGCAGTGTTCTCAGTGGTGGCTGCTGTGTAGATGACCTTGGATTTGGTCGGCGAGTCCAGCCTGGTGGGGAGGAAGGTTAGTGTTAGAGCAGGTAGGGGGGGCCCTCCTAACCCATCTTGCTGCTCAAGAGACCACCTTAACCTTTGCCTTCTCATGCCCCAGACTGGTACTACCCCCTGGGCCCCCTCCTCCTGCAGCTCCCCATCGCTCACCGTGCATTCTGGCTGCGGTGCTTGTAGATATACAGCAGGAAGGCCAGCGCTGTGATGGCAAAGAGCACCCCGAACAGCACAGCGAGCACGTCCCCTGCAAGCCAGGCACAGGCACATTACACTGGGGATGGTCGGCTACCGGCAGAGTGAGGTGGGGCAGGGCTGGAGCAGGCTGGTAGCCCAAAGGCAGAGGGGACACGAAGGCAGCAGCCTTAGCTGAGCATGCTTACCTGCATAAAATGAACTGCTGGAGTGTCCTTCTGCAAAGGAGACAAGGAGAAGAGGATGAGAGCCAGCTGCAAAAACCTACCACAGCTGCCTGCCCCCTTGCTCAGCACATGGCTGCCAGGACCCTCTTTCCCAGGCAGGTACACTCCCCAGCTGCCTTCCCCTCCTTCGGGCCAGCCTCTCACTTACCTGGTGCGGCTGAGTCGTCACTACCTGGAAGAGACAAAGTGCAGTCAAGAGGTTGCCTGAGGTGTTTGGGGAGGGAAGGGTTGAGCGCATGGGTCTTCTGGCAATGCTGACAAAGCAGGGCTGCCTGCAAGACTCCCCATCACCCATGAGCTGGTAGGGGGAGCTGGCTGCCAGATCCCGAGCAGCTTGAAGCATCTTGGTGCAGGAAGGCTAGCCCTGCCACCCTGCCAGAAGCATCGAGGGAAGCGGGGTGGGGTGTGGGGGGGGAGTATCCCTGAATCACAGCCCACAGAAAAGCCTTGCTGAGCCCAGCTAGAAATTCCATCACTGCTGCTGCCACCCAAGAAGCAGGCAGGCAGAGCTTGGAGCAGTGCAGTACCCCATGACTGCACCAAACCCCGCAGGAGACCCTGGAGAAGGGCATGGGGTGAGCCCAGCAGGCAGCGACTATGGGGACAGTTGCCTGCAGCACGATGGTGAGCAGCAACCTAGGAGGAGGCAGTTGGCCATGGGCTTGGGGGCCCTACTTACTGGACAGGAGCTGTGCTGGGCAAACATTTACCCGGCGTGACAGCATGGCTTTTGAACAGCTGCATTATCACCTGCATGCAGCTCAGGTATCGCGCGCAGAGTGGCACTATCTGCAGACTGTATCCAGCTGCGCGGCCACTGTGGGGAAGCCACCCCCTTCGCCCAGTAGCTGGGGCAGGAGCGGCTCTCCTGAACTGGTGGTGACTGGGGAAAGATCAACAAGCGTGGGCGCAGGAAGTGCAGCTTCAAGCAAAGCGAGACATGACCCCACAGTACTCCGTCTTGGCACTCAGCAGCCCCACAGCTAAAAGCAGGCAGTTATCAGCACTGAGGTGGGGAGAAAACCCCAATAACTCTGCACACATAAGGTGGGGGACCAGGAACCTGATCCAGGAGTACTGGCACAGTGTCCTGGCACTTCAGGAACAAGGGCTTTGTTAAAGTGGGGGTTGTTGGATAGAAAGAGCAAATAAGGAAAGAAAAAAAAAGTGAGCTGGGCAACTCCCACCCCTGCGCCCCAGCCTCAGTCACTGGAGGCTTTGGAAAAGCTTCTGCAAGAAAGTGGTAAAAGGCAGACTTGGAGGTAAATGGAAAATATGATAAAGTATCTAGCAGGTTTACCGAAGATAGAGCATGCCAGCCTAACACGATATCCTTCTTTGATAAGTGATACTCTAGACAAAGAAAATGCGGTAGATTTTATCTCTCCTGACTTCAGTGAAGCATTTGATGCAGTGCCACATACGAAACTGCTAGCCAGGCTGAAGACTACAGTGATTAAAAGCCTGCAGCCATTAGTGAGCTGGCTGCAGGTGGGACGGTGAAGGGAAGTGCCTTGCACCCCAGTGTGTGGTTACCAAGACATTGCCCAAGGGCTTGGGACAAAGCCTGTGTGCTGTTGCTATTAGTCACCTTGACACAAGGTGTAGGAAATGCCATCAGAACAAGAAAGGAACAGGATGTTAGACAGAAAAACCCCAGTGACCTCAGAGAGCAGCAACAGGCAAGAATTCAGTGATGCAGAGCAACAGTCACACCTCAGGATTAACAGGAATTTCTACTCATCGCTGGAAACCACCAATGCAAGAAAGGCCTTCAAGGACAAACTGAGGACAGGCAGACAGGGATACCTCAGGCAGTGGACCACGTGCCCGGCCAGGACGGCTGTGCGGCCCCACTGGCAGAATGCAGCCTTCAGGAGGGGTCCCCTGTTCTGCCCTTCCTGCAGGGTTTGCGGTGGGGTGCTTGCTGCAAGCCTCTACCTCTGCAGCTCCTACTGAATTTAGCTGTGGTGTTTGGGGATGAAGAAGCTGGCTGGGATGCTAGGACCTGACTGTTTGCCCTTGACCATACACCCCCTAGTCCCGCTACTGTTATTTCTGCAAGACCAAGGATAAAATAGTTCCTAGAAATTAGACCTTCCCCAGGCAGGGTGAGGGAGGCATAGAAATGGAGGAGAGCAGGACCCCAAGAAGAGTGCTGCTGTAAGTCACTGCTGCGCAGGGATAACCCATGCCAATGCTGCATTTCTGTAAGAGACGCAAAGCCTTGACTTCTGCTCCTTGCCCTGTCTCTGCATCCCTGCTGCTGGGTGCAGCCTGAGCACACTCATGCAGTCCTCACCAGAAGGCAGCTGCTTCGCTGAAAGGGTGGTCTGGAAACTCGCCAGCACCCGTCGCCTGTGCAGGTCCTGCACCAGCCGGTAATTGTTCTGCAGAGGTTTGCTGTCGTCATTTTTCAGGCTCATCACCAGCATTGACATCTGGAAGCAGAACAGCATGAGCAGAACAGGAGCCAGGCGAGCTCCAGGGGACTGGCACAAACGGTGCACGCTTGCGGGGAGAGGCTGGGCAAGACCCAGCACAGAGCTCACTGTCCTGACGGACCTGGTCATGAGAGAGCAGCATGGTCTGGTTGAAGACTGTCCACTTCACTGTCTGGTAGCAGGGAGGCGTGGTCAGAGAGCCGTTGTAGTGGAAGTAGAGTTTCAAGTTGGCAGGCAGCAGACCTGCAATGTTGAATCCAGGTACTAAGACTTCCTCACCTGGGAGAAGAAACACCATGGGAGTGAGACCAGAGCAACCCCTTTGAGGACAACAGGCAGGAGCAGCATGGAGATCATGGGCAGCCTGGCACTGCGTGTGCCACGGTCCACACTGCTGCCACTGGTGCACTGGAGGAAGAGCAGTGGATTTGCCCTGGAGGCAGGGGGAAGCACAAGCGAGCAGAGGGCACCTTGGAGAGGTGCTTCTGTACAAGCTGCGCAATGCTCCCCTTCTCACATTCATACAGCAAATGCCTGCTGCAGCTTCCCTCTGATGGGCTGAAGCCCGAGACAAGTACTAGCTGGGTCAGGGCCTTACCTTCTCTTTGGATTTTGTACAGATGCTCAAGGATTTCCTGATAGTATGGGTTTTCCCTTGGCCCAACCTGCAAGACAGAGACTCCACAGTAATGACAAGGACGGGGCTGAACAGAGACTGTCCAGTGAGGGCAGTGCCAGCAGGGAGGTCTTGCTCCCTGTGAGGCACCCTGTCCCAGTGACCCCTTCCTCCTATCAGGGCTGCTCTGCCCTCTGGACTGCTCTCTGTCCCCTTCTCCCCAGAAGCATTTGCACCTTTGCCAGTCCCCAAAACTGTGCCTGACGCTGCCCACCCCAGTCCCATCCTCCCCCTGCTCCTACCTGTTCTTGCCCAGGGCTGCTCTATGGGACTCACCTCCAGAAAGGCTCCCAGGACGGCCAGGCCATCTGGGTGGATCATTGCCTCCTTAAAGCTGTCATACTTGGTGTTGTAGTGGACCACATGGATCTGGAAGGGAAACACGCAACTCCAGTGCAGGATGGGCACCCCCACGGGGCTCCAGCCTACTGGAGCAAGAACTGGGAGAGACATGCACCTGTGAACAGCACCCCTCCTAGGAGGGGAATATGCTGGTGGGACAGCATAGTGTGCGAGTGTGCAAGCAGTAACTGTGAAGGTCTGCCCACAGGAACTTCCCCAGACAGGGGCAGCAAGCCAGCACTCTGCCCTAGATAACATGGGGGTCGTACTGCAGAGCTGGGCTCAGTTTGAGGACAGCAGCTAGAGAAGGGGGGATAAAACCAGATGGGAGCTGGCACAGCAGGAGGACGGTGTGTACAGAGTAAACAGTCCCTGCAGCTCCCAAAGCAGGCTGCTCACAGCCGCCTGAGGAGCTGGCTTCCCCAGCCTGGGGACTGCCACAGCTCCCGCTCCATCAGCCCATGACCAGGCTGCAGCACGGGGACAGGCTGTGCCGCTCACGTGGGGCCAGCCCCAGCCCACCTGCAGGCGGAGTGTCCTGGAGGGTGGTCTCCTCCTTGCCTCTGCATTGCAGGATGCAGTGTGAGTCTGGCTCAGCACCAAAGCGCAGCCTTTGCTGCTGCAGATCTGCCCGGGGAGCAGGGATCCTGGCCAGGGGTTACAGCATTCATCCAGCGACAACTAGGACCATGGGCTAGGATGAAGACAGCATTCCAGCACCTTCCCAGCCCAGCACCAGGAGAGGAGAGGTCCACCGCCATGAGGGCTCCTTACCTCTGCAGCAAAGCGGTGCCCGTTGACAGTGTGCTCTGAGCCAGGTCCTGACGGGGAGCCCCAGTGCAGGTGCAGCTGCACAGCTCGGTACTGCTGGGCATAGCCACCAGTGATGGCTAGTGACTCAGGCAGCTCGAGTTGAACTGCAGAGGCAGAAGGAAGAGGTCATTCAGTAAAACACAAAGCCCGGTCCATGTCAGGTATGCAGAGGAGATGTCTCAAGGGAAAGAGTCACCCTGGGCTTGTGGAAATTGCTCACAAACAAACTTGCTTTGCATCTTTCATGAGGCTATGGGCAAGTCAATACCCAGAGTTGTGCCAATGTGGCAGGGTTAAATTTTCGACTTCAGGTTGTAGGACACCACAGTAAATATATCAGCTTCAAAAATACCAGCTATGAAAATGCTGGAAAGTGAAGAGCCCCTCTGCAGAGACTTCCAGGAGCCAGCACCAAGCCAAATGTTATCCAACAATTTATTCAGCAAGTGAGAATAATATGAAGAGAATGTGGTCAAAATTCATTAAGAAAGATACTGGCAGAGTGGTGAATACCTACAAGAGCAGGGCAGTTGGACAGAGAGAACTGCAGCATTTGGTGAGCTGGGACCTTTCGAATAAAACAGCCTGTGAGCGTCTTGACAGCACTGGAGCTGGTGGCATGGAAGCATTAAATCTTTTGAAAGCATTTAGAGCTTAAATTTTGCCTCTTTGGGTACAGTAAATACATGCTTGTTTTTGCCTCTTACTTCAGCGTGGTTTAGCCAGCTATCTTGGACTCCTGCAGCAGTGATGCAAATCTAAAAGCTGAGTTACCCAGACATGCGGCAAAAGTATCAGGAGCATCCCTGCACCCTGAGAAAGGCTGTCCTATCATTCCAAGCACCTTTTCCTCATTTTTAATATCGACTCTTTTCTGTCCTCCTTACTTATAGGTGAAGTGTCCCTTAGTCATGTCATGGAGCTAGGGCACAGATTTGGGATTAACCACGTAACAGGGCTGTGATGAGTCATTTGTCCTCTCCCCTGTTCCCTGCCACTGGGTTCAGAGATACAAAAATCAAATACAGGAAGTGGGAAACTGCTCCCTCCCTGGGTATTTATCTGCTTTTACATTTCTTTTGTGTATCTAAATCATTGCATTCCTTCTACTATCTACCCAAGTCATTTTCAGGCCCTTGTAAAAGCTTATACAGCATATATACTTTATATTACAAAAAGGGGTAACTGTACATGTATCTTACTGGACTTGCAACTTTTTATTTATTTATGGCTTTTCATAAAGCAGACCGGTAGTTGCCAGAATAAAAAAAGGTGTCTTATAAGCATGTGAGAAACTACTTCCCCCCCACCCCAATGAAAATGTTCTGACTGCTTTTCTAAACACCAAGCAACACCAGATGCCAGGGTATCTAAAATAGCAACTACTGAGCTCAACTAGTTTAACTCTGCAGGCATGCTAGGGCAAGAGGCCACAATATAAACCTCTGTGCATGCACTACACGGCTGATCTGACTATGCACAGTGAGTCCAACCTGTTAAGTTTGCTGTATACACAGGTCAGCTCCATCTTGCTAGCTACCAGGGCATGGAAGTGCCTTATCACACTGTCAGCGAGTTTTTAAGTCTCTTTCTCTGCCACCTTTTCTTAGCCTGGGGACTGGCAGAGACCAATGTGCACAAAACACCTGGCTTGCTCCCAGAAAAAGCTGGTAGCAACCAGGACCCACCATCTCCAGCTGTGGAGTGGTGAGTGGGAAGGAGATGAGTTTTTCCTCCATAACTGGCACGGTAAGACTGATACTAAAATAATGTGAATAACTTTGTGTCCAGACTTTCAAAAAAAACATTCTAAAATTGAAGAAGGAAAACAAGACCTATAAAAATTTCTTAAGATCTTGAGATAGCATCCTGAAGCACAGACTTGAAGAAGTTGGCCAATGTTGTGTCCTAAAAGACTGAGAGGTGGGTACCTTAAAGGCAGAAACCAACTAGTCCTTTGAAAGTGAAACGCAGGAGAGGAACCAGTGGCTGCAAACCTGCATCAGAAATACCAGGGACACATTTCTGAAGGCAACATGGGTTTCAACACATTCCTGCAGCCAGCTCCCAAAGGCAGCAAGTGGCAAGTCCTCCATCTCCTGGTTTCTCCCCTCCAGCCAGGAAAGCACATGGACCTGTAAAGGCTCAACAGCCCGATGCTTCCCTGTTGGCCTTGAAGGCAACACGACTGCAGTCTGCAAGAAAATCTCCTTCCCAGAGCCCAGGGGAAGGGCGTCATAGAAGCCCAGTCCCGCCAGGAGAAGTTGAGTGGCCTCTGCCTGGGTTTTTGCACCCACCTGTGTGCCCATTGTTCCTCAGCTTGAGCTTATTGTTGGCAGGCAGGCTGTAGCCGGAGAGCTGGATTGGCCGCAGCTGGGGACTGAAGATAGTCTTGGCCGTGTCGATGTTGATGGGTGACTGCATGGTGCCCATGCAGTCTGGGTAGTCCGCACCCCAGTGCGCTCGGTCTGGTACAGGGAGGGAGGGAGTGTCAGTAAGACCTCCCGGACAAGGAGATCGCTAGAAAGCAGGTTTAGTGTGTGTGGTGGGGAAGCGGACAGGGAATAAGCCATGCATGTAAGGTTAGATTCCATCAAGTTAGCTTGGGAGCAGCTCTGTGCCACAATGTGACTGCGTGCAACTGTAAGAGGAAAGATCTCGGAGCACGGTGAGCTGCCAGGAAAGTCTATTTTTGGGGTGTTTGAGAAGAGAGCGAGAAGATCATTTACAAGTGGACTTGGCAAGCCAAGTTACTGCTGCTCTGCAGCTCATCACACGCTTACTGCCTTGCACAGCCTGGCCTCTGGCAGGTGTCGACCCACTACTTCGCCTGCTCTGCTACTCGAGCAAGGTACCACAGTGCTGCTGGGATCACATGAGCCCCGAGCCACAGGTCTGATGGGTTCCCAGCTGTTAACTGCATCAGTACAGCCCTGCAGAGGGCCAGCTCACATGGCTGGGGGGCTGCTTTAGCTGCCACCTCTCCCCAGTGCCACAGCTAGGATAAGCACGACTCATGCCCCAGAAGGCTCCCCTTGTACCACAGGGCGCTGCTCACGTCTTGGGCCAGTGCAAGCTCTGGCTCACCTCAGCCCAGCCCCTCGCAGGACCTCCATAAAGGTGGGGCTGGGCATTAGCATGTCCAAGCCAGTCCCTGGTCCTGAGTGGAGAGATGGTGCCGCAGCCTGGCCCACCACTGTGGTGGGAAGGGGTGCATTTGCACTAGTGCTGCAGCAATGCTCATCACGGGTGCCATGGAGAAGGCACCTAAGCCATGATGGGAGGGCAGGGCCAGGCAGGATAGGGAGGGAGGGTGACAGAGGACAGAGGTGAGGACACAAGCCAATCACTGGCCAGGTCAAAGTCCCAGCACAGGCTGCAAGTCCAGCCTGGAGAGCCTAGCCTGCATCCCTGCTTGGCACAGGATCAGGAGAGCTTCCGTTCGGGGAGGAGCTCGGACCAAGGGGGCATCCCCCCACATCCAGGGGACTGGGGAAACCCTCAATGGAGCCGCTGCTTCCTGCTGAAATCAGAGCAACCCCTGGCTCTTCAGTCCATCCATGCCCAGGTTCTGGCATTGCTGAGGCAGCAGGGTCAGGCAGTAAGGAAAGGTGAGCCGTGGAGTGCGCACAGGAGCCCTGTAATCATTAACCATGGCTGGCTCAGGCCCAGGGTCTGCTGGGTGGTAGGAAAAAAGCAGGAATAACTGCAGGGTATTTACCTTCATAGCTCCAATGACTGTGTCCAGGACCTTGAAAAAAAGAGAAAAAACCACATGAATGGAAGGGAAAGGTTGGCAGTAAACACACCTCTGCCATGCAGCACTCCCAGCCCCAGCAGCAGGTCTCTCGGCTCCCACTGCCTTCAACCTCCCTCCCTGCCTTTGCTTTCCCACTTCTCCCCCTGCCTCCCCGATGCTCCCAGAGGGCACTGCCTCCTCTGAGGAAGGCCAGGTCTCCTGCAGTTGTTGGCCAGAAGGAAAACTGTGGGGCTTGACGCTTTTGTTATCATCCTTACAATGGAAAAATCAGAGATACCTGCTTCCGTCACTGACCAGCTCTACCAGCACTCTTGCAGGTACTCTGGAGCAGCCAAGACCTCCCTCCAAGACAAAGCACTTAACAAGGCAGGTCTGCAGCCTCCCTGCTCAGGCTCTGTAAGCAAGGGCAGATGGAGAAGTGGCTGTCCTGGTGGCACTCCTGTGATGCTGAAGTGCTGGAGGGGGTGTGGGGAAGAGCAGCTCCCACGCCACGAGGAGCCTGGGCAGCAAGCTGCACTGCACTGCAGACACCCTCTTCCCACCAGGGAAAGCAGCCCTGGGACCCACAGCAGAGGAAGGGAACGAGCACAAAACCTTGTCTTCCTCATCAGAAGGTGCCCCAATGATGGGGGCAGACTGCCACAGGAAAATGTGCCAGAGCTACATAAGGGTCCTACCACACACAAACCCTTTGCCTAGGAAAAGCAGGAGGGAAGATGGGGGTGCACGTGCCAGGGCCTCTGCACATGCCATGTCACCCATGAGGCACACAGTGGCCACGGCAGGGCAGGATGTGCCCTGGAGTGCCTCCCACAGTTGGGAGTGCCCCCAATGAGCAGATCTAGAAGAAGTAAAGCCCTTCTGGGGTAGGTCCTGAGTGCACAATAGTGCTCCACACACCGGCCCTCACAGCATTGCTCTCCTCCAGAGCTGCAAACAAAGCCCAGGCACATCACTGGAGGTGGCCTTAGAGGTGCCCCAGGGCCTCTTCATGGATGCACCCAACCAAATATCTTGGCTACCACCAGCCCTTCTGCATACAACCAGCTTCAGGCAAAAGGGATGCAGGGCTTGGATTTGCCCCAAGGAGAGAAACGTGGCTATAAGGATTATGCCTCTGCCCTGACTGGCAAGACAGGTAATTCATGGGCTTCTCCTCTGACTTGTCCTTACCAGCATGCTCACCATGGCAGACAGACTGTGGGTACATCCCAGCCCACAAGGGCAGGAGCAGAGGGTGCCAGGTTGGGACAGGCTTGGGGTGATGGGGTGCATGCACCCAGCAGCAAGGGGCGACATCTGCACCTGCTTCCATCAGCTCTCCAGGGTGCAAGGACATGGAGGAGCATTTAGCAGGTATAGTCCAGTGCCACTACCATCTCTGTCCCCTAGCAGGGCCAAATGCCTGCCAGCATGTCTGGGATGCAGGAGAGGCTCAACAGGCACTGCTCCAGTCCCCATCCCTGTCGCTGACAACGACAGCCACTTGCTATTAATAGGAGCAGATTCCAGCTCAGGGGTGAGAAAGGAAGAGGCACACTTTCCCAGGCCCAGTTGTCCTATCTGAGGCCCCAGGCCCAGCAGGATCCTGCCCTTCTCTCAGCAAGGATCCATGCATGGGAGCTGCTGGAGGCCTTTGGTGGGACTGCCGCCCTGGAGAGTGGATGGCCACGGCAAAAACGGGCTGGGATGGGCTGGATGGTGCTTAGCGGTACCAGGAGTTGCAGAGACGAGAACAGCTCTCAGGGCTCCCTCCAGCATCACTGGTGACTCATCTCTGCAGCCCTTTTTACACTCTGGAGTGCTCAGGAGTCACTTGCCCAGGCACAGGGTACTCCCAAAGGCATATGAAAAAGGGGCAGCAAGCAGAGGGCTGTGCAAGCTGCGGCTGCCTGCATCAGGCAGGAGCATGTGTGCCCCAGGACAGGCTGCAGTGCCTTCTCCATGGCTGTTTGCATCACTGCCCTGGGATGCACTCAGCCGTGCTGCAGCAAGCTGAGATTCATCCTGTCCACCTTGCTCACACAAAGGTTACCTGCTGCCTGGACACTGATTATGCACCAAAATCCCGAGTACACCGAACCTCCTCTGGAAACACCCCGTATCGCCCCTCACCCTGTCCTCACTTTCCTGCCCCACTTGGCAGCATCTGCACGAGGCAGTCATGGCTTGCACACAAGCACAACATTTGATGCTTCCTAGGCAGGATTCCCCTCCAGCAGCATAAGGGTGCCTATCAGCACAGAAAGCCCCCTGCCAAGGGGCATTTGCATTAGAGGAGTCCTGGCACAGGTAAGGCACACCAGCCCGGGGTTGGCACACAGTGGCTTGGCTCACTGCACATGCCTCAACCGGCATGGCCCGACCCAGCACCCCGCTTTCTGCTCACGTCCAGGGACTCTGCCTTGACAGAAAGCAACTCGAACATTGTGTTGTAGATTGAGCAACAGCACCATGCTGGCACCTGCCCTGCTGCATCAGCACCATGCCACCCACTCCAGGCTCCCACATGCCCCCCGTGCCTGTCCGTTCCCACAGCCAAGGGGGCTTCGGAGCCTCCTCGCAGCCTCCCACCAGCTCAGCAGGTTTGAACACCCGGAAGGCTGCAGCTGCACCCAGGAATCAGTCCAATCCATTCCAACACTAAACAGACTCCCCCAGGGGTTTCTTGGCATCAGAGTCAAGAGGATCCATGAGCATTTATCCACACACTGAAACCACCTGAGTGTGTTTCCGCATCCCATAGATCTGGGTGCAGCTATGGCACAGCCAGGCCACACACTGGGGGAGGCATCTCACAAGCCCAGCTGTGCAGGGTTGGGCCCCCTTGGCACACGCACCGAGTGCTGCAAGAGAGCATCGAGGCAAGCCGAGCCCAGGCACTGCGTTGGGCTCTCGGCATCTGCCCCAGCCTCAGTGTGCATCAGAGGAACAGAACCACAGAATGGCAGGGGTGGGAAGGCCCCTCTGGAGATCCCCCAGTCCAACCCCCCAGCTAAAGCAGGTGCCCCCAGAGCACGGTGCACAGGAACGCATCCAGGTAGGGTTTGAATCTCTCCAGAGAAGGAGACTCCACAGCCTCCCTGGGCAGCCTGTGCCAGGGCTCTGTCACCCTCACAGCAAAGAAGTTCTTCCTCATGTTCAGGTGGAACTGCCTGTGCTCCAGTTTGTGCCCGTTGCCCCTTGTCCTGTCACTGGGCACCACTGAAACGAGTCTGGCCCCCTCCTCTTGACACCTGCCCTCTAGATATTGATCAGCATTGATCAGATCCCCTCTCGGCCTTCTCTTCTCCAGGCTGAACCGAACCCTGCAATACTCCAGTCCCTTCCACGTGGGGGCATTCGCAATCTCGCAGCCCTTAGCCACGAACATTAACCCACTGCCCTGCCCAGATGTCGATTTGCGTAATTTCAGCCTGCCTCCCATGCTCCCTGCCAGAGCACGTCTTCTCCCTTCATCTTTTCCCTCTGAAAGCTGCATGGTGCCAGCTCTCCTTTCTGCTGAATTGCTGACACTCACCACAACAGATGCGGCTGCACCTCGGCAGTGGGTGCTGCAGCTATTTGCACACCCTGCCCTACCTCTGAGCACCCACAGCCCGGCAGGGGCTGTAAAGCACTCCAAAAAACGTTGGGGGAAACAATCTTGCTGCTGTGATGAGCACACTGGGACATAACTTTCAAGAGGACTCCTTGCAGGGGCCCCAGCAGGAAAGTGTAGTAGGGTACCAACAGGAGCTGCCTCCTCTTGCAGGTGAGAAAGCCTCCACGCTCAGCCACGCAGGCCCCTCTAGTCCGGCTGAGCAATGAACACCGCCCCACTTCCCCCAGCAGCCTGCGATCCAGGCGAGTTTCCCCCTTTTACTCACTCCCTCCGGGCCCTCCCATTTTAGGATACTGGCGCTGCCGCAAGCGCCAGCTCCCTTCCCTCTGTGACATCCAACACCATCCAACAACACTTTCCTGCCGAGTTCAGGCAGACGCTGCCATTACCAGCATGCTGCTCGGCATGTCCTGCAGCCGGGGAGGAAGGGTAGGAGCAGCTTTCGGCAGGGCGAGGAGCCAGCCACTGCTAACCCCACATAGAAAAGGCACCGATGCAACAGGCTGCTCCCGAGAAACCTCACCATGGGGACACAGGGATGATCCCGACTCCCTCAGGTGCATGGTTCATTTGCTCAGAGCAAGATGCACCCCTCAGCAGAGCCAGACAATAAGGAGGGAGACCAGAGCATCTCCCCTATATGTCAGTCCCCTCCATCCTCAGCTTTTCACATTTTGGGGGTTACACAGACTGAAGCCGCTGCAAGGCACCTGACAACACTGAAAAGCATGTGCGGTTCACAGTGTGGATGCTGCCTGGCAGCAACACGGCCATCGGTGCTGCCTGTTTGCCTGGAACTCCAGCAGAGGTTTCATGGCTTGCGTGTGGCAGGCAAGGCAGTAGGCTCCCTTCTAGCTCAGACATCCTGCTTTCTTATCGGTTGGGCACACGAGGCCTTGTGCTTCAGCCACATCCTGCCAGAGCCTCATCTCCACACTGGGACACAGCCTTGGGCCAGACCCAGGCCAAACCCCTGTGGGATGATTCCGGTTTGCAGGGGACGGCAGGGCAGGATCACCCTGCTGTGCCCAGAAAGAAGTCCCTGTCTGCAGATCAGTTTCAAGCTGTGGGGGGACAAGTGGAGCTCACCGCCCAGAGAAGAGGGAAAACAGGGTGTTATTCCTGATGCTCAGTGAGCCAAGAGGTACCAGGACATGCAGAGACACACACAGTGCATGTCCCAAAGCAGGGACCAGCCACAGCAGCCAGGTCCCAGCTTACAGAACACATCCAAGCACCATGTCCCTTGAAAGCAATAACCTGATGACAGTACCCAGACTGTGCCACTGTGCTCATGCTGCCCACAGCCAGCTCCCCAGGCCAGTTTGTGGGAAACATGGCACAGGCACCGGGTCTGGGCAGTGGGGTGCACAACCCAAGCACTCTTCTGCCAAGCCCCATGAGGAGCCTCTCTGTGGGAAAGCTGTGGTGTCCCAACCCTATGTCCGCCAGCACAGCCCTGGTTTCTCTGTGCAGACACACACCCCGTTCAGCATCCATGTCATTTCAGCCCAGGACACCACTCCGTGCACTGCCCATGGGGGCGCTGATCCCTCCCAAGCCCAGCTGCATTAAAGCCCCTTTGTGTTTACAAACTCTGACCCACTACAAGCCTTTGGGATCAGCCTTTAATCTGCCACTGGTAGCACAGGTCACTGCAGGGATTGTTCTTTGTGCTCCTGGGGGAGGATTACTTGGGCTACACGGCCCAAGGCTGGGCGAGTTCCTCCCCAGAGGGGCAAGGGTTTGGGCGGAGGAAGGCATAGGGCAGGCACATTCACTCCAGGGCACATTCACGCTCCCTGTGAACCCAACTGCCCTGTCAAGTGCCGGGGGAAGAGGAAACAACCGCAGAGCACCGCAGAGAAAGGGCCATCCCTGCAGAACGGATAAAATGGGGAAATCCCAGGGGAAAGCTTGGAGATGGGGAATTATATTAATAAGATCTACAAAAGAATTGGGCTCAGCTGGAGGAAAAGGGCATCAGGGAATGAGCAAGAAGAGGACACTGAGAGTAGGACAGGTCTGAATAGGAGGGAGAGAGGAAACAGGCTGCAGTTGGAAAGGGAGTTAACTGTTTCCCAAAGATACCCGTAACACAGGACTGGGGTCTCTGGGCAAGCCAGAGGCTTCTTAGAGAGCAATCCCATGGAGAAGTCTCAGTGACAAGCCCGCAGCTTGTGCTGAGGGCTCGGGAGCCACCAGCCCTACCTTGGGCACAAACCTCAAGGAAGAGGGAGCCAGCACATCACCTNGGGTTACTTCATCTTTGTGGCAAGGACCGTGTGCATCCCCATCTCCATCCAGTGGTCAGCCCAGCAAGAGCGGCTCTGGTAAGAGATGTGATTCATTGCAATAACAAAAGCAGCTCCTGGCACTGAACAATTGCTGGTCACAGGGCAGCTGTCCTGGCACAGGTCAGGGCAACTCCTTACCAGAGGCAAAACCAAGGACAAACCATTAGGCTGAGCACGGGAAACAAGCCCAGCAGCAAAGCTAGGACAAGAAGCATAGCCAGGGACAGGAATGTCCAGTGCAGTGCTCAGCCTCGTGCAAGTAAATGCATGGCACTGCCCCAAAATCCCTGCTGAGCACTGGCAGCACCACAGCCCCCGGTCAGAAAAGGGACTGTGACCAAAGACCCAGGACTTTTCCCCTGAAACAGCAACCCTGAAATCTGAAAGCCCCCACGCCACCAACAAGACAGTTCTTGGGGAGGGTGCACACAACACCTCCCAGCCCTGAGTTCAGGCACGTCCCCCAGTCCCCACTGTCAGCCATGGGGCAGACCCCTACAAACTCTGCAGTGGGGCCAGAACCTGTCCTCACTGTGCCGTGGGGGAACAGCGTGGATGCAGGGCCAGGCACAGTGAGGTCGTGCTGCAGGACAAAGGGGATCGCCCGCTGTCCTGCCATGCCGAGGTCCAGGGCTGAACCCTCCAGGCAGTCCCAGCAAGGCACTGCTTGCTCACAGTCCCAGCTACCCCCATACAGCATCTGTGAGCCCCCTAAACTGATGCAAAAGGGACTTAAGTGGGGGAAAAGGGCTGCACACAAGGCAGGGGCCCCCAGCCCCTGGACAGGGGTCAGGCTGCACAGGAGTTGGCGGGAGCAGGGACAAAGGCAGTGAGTGACGTGCTGGGGGAGGGGAGCGGGGGTGGGGGGTGGGGTAGGTGTGCAGGCAGATTCTGCAGCTGGGTGATGCTGGAGGGGATTAGCCCCACAGGGGCACCCCACACCGGGGCGCACCTGGGCCCCTAACAAGGGTGCAGCAGTAGGTATAGCAGCCCCCCCAAACCAAGCAAGAGGGAGAGCTCCCCAGCATTGGGGACACCCCCCCCAAAGCATTAGGCATCCCAAATCCAGCACTCCATGCACTGGGGTGCCCCATGCATCAAGGATCCCAAACCCAGCAAGGGAGGAACCCCACGCATCAGGGAACCCCACGCATCAGGGAACCCCACGCATCAGGGACCCCAAACTCAGTACTGGGGTGCTCTAAGCATCAGGGGGCCCAGGAACCAGGGACTCCAAAGCCAGCACCGGGGTGCCCCGCGCATCAGAGTGCCCCGTGCATCGAGGACCCCAAGCCCGGCAGCGGGGTGCCCCACGCATCGGCGTGCCCCGCACACGGCGGAGCCCCCTGCTCACCTTTCTCCGGGGAGTGTGGGGGTTCCTCGCCATCGTGCTCCTGGTTGTGCTCGCCGCTGGCACCGGCGCGGCCCAGGGCNTGGCAGTGATGCTGAGACGCACAGCTTCTAGCATCTGGCAGGAGCCTTGGCAGGTCACAGCAGAGATCTGCTCCCTCACGGCACTCCAGCCTCTTAACACCCATACAGCATGGGCCAGGTTGCTTGTTCCCTACCTACCACCCTGCCACCTCCTACCCCTCACCTTTTCCAGTCTCCATCCCAGTCTCCCCCCCC
>VZSC01018817.1:36743-85332 GCA_013398225.1 Steatornis caripensis
GGGGTAGGTGTGCAGGCAGATTCTGCAGCTGGGTGATGCTGGAGGGGATTAGCCCCACAGGGGCACCCCACACCGGGGCGCACCTGGGCCCCTAACAAGGGTGCAGCAGTAGGTATAGCAGCCCCCCCAAACCAAGCAAGAGGGAGAGCTCCCCAGCATTGGGGACACCCCCCCCAAAGCATTAGGCATCCCAAATCCAGCACTCCATGCACTGGGGTGCCCCATGCATCAAGGATCCCAAACCCAGCAAGGGAGGAACCCCACGCATCAGGGAACCCCACGCATCAGGGAACCCCACGCATCAGGGACCCCAAACTCAGTACTGGGGTGCTCTAAGCATCAGGGGGCCCAGGAACCAGGGACTCCAAAGCCAGCACCGGGGTGCCCCGCGCATCAGAGTGCCCCGTGCATCGAGGACCCCAAGCCCGGCAGCGGGGTGCCCCACGCATCGGCGTGCCCCGCACACGGCGGAGCCCCCTGCTCACCTTTCTCCGGGGAGTGTGGGGGTTCCTCGCCATCGTGCTCCTGGTTGTGCTCGCCGCTGGCACCGGCGCGGCCCAGGGCGGCCAGGAGCAGGAGGGAGACCCGCAGCGCGGCGCGGCTCATCTCCAGCAAGTGCGCGGGTGCGGGACGGCCGGCGCCGGCTCCGTGCCTGCCTGCCCGGCCGCGCGTACGTGAGAGCGGGCGGGGAGGAGGCGGTGGCTCTGAGTCATGCCGCCGTTACCTTTTATAGAGGCTGGAGGCAAAGTCTGCCGCCGCCCGGCCCGGCCCGGCCCGGCCCGGCCAGGCCAGGTGAGCTGCCCGACGCGGGACTCGAACCGGGAGACCCCCCGGGGCTGCCCCTGCCCCACGCACATGCCTGGGGCCCCTGCGCGGGGGGCTGGGGAACCCCGTCGGCTCCTTGGACGCCTCCGCAGTGGGTGTCCCCTCTCCTCAGCCATGGGTGAGGGACCTCTCAGTGGTGGGTGTCTGCTATCCTCAGTGGTGGCTGATGGACCCCTCAGTGGTTGGTGTTTCCTCTCCTTAGTGGTGGGCGATGGACACCTCAGCAGTGGTGTCCCCTCTTCTAAGTGATGTACAGTTATGAAAAGCATTTCTTTCTGTTGAGGCTGGAGGATGACACAACTCTGCACTGGGCAGAAGTGTTGTCTTTCTGCTACTTCTCAGAGGTGGTGGCAAGCATGTGGGTGTAGCTTAGTGTATGTACATAGCGTACCTGGATCCTAAAAAGTTTTGAACAAGGCCCCTATCAAATGTCCTCAGTCTGTCTCATGCTGTAAGATGCCGGTCGCCATGGTTAAGCAGACAGGCAATAGAAGGTTGGGTGGCAGGTCAGTTCTCAAGGAAGAGGGAGGTACCAGAGATGCCTTCCTCGGCAGCTGCACTAGGGTTTGTGCTTTTCAGCACTTCTGTTCTTCAGCGTCTTCATAAATTATCTGAAAAGCACATGAGCAGTGATGGGATGGAATTCTCTGTGACACTTATTTAGGGCGGTAAAGGACTGAAGCTGCCTTGAACAGTTAAACCTCCTCTCAGTTATTGCCCTCGGTTTTGTTTCTCCTATCACAGAAGGGTCAGAATCAGAAACAGCACGCACAGGACCCCGGGGCTGTTGGAGGGCAGGGGTGGTTTCCACGCAGCGAAGCAGCAAAGCTGGCACAGCTGCCCAGCCTCGTGAAGTCTGTGCCCGTAGCACCATGGCTTCTACGGGATTGGGGAGCAGGGAACTAGCACTTACTCTCTCGGGATAGCGGATTTATGGCACGATCAACTGAAATCATCAAGCAGGAAGTTTGAGTCCAACCACGAAAATATTTTTTCATGTGGTGCGGAAGGGAATAGGAAAACTTCTTTTCCCAAATGTGCAATTTATGCACATGTAAGAAGATATCAAACAAATTAATGGACTCCTTGCTTCGCAGCGCTGCCAGAGTCCCAGGTCTGTGCTGTGCCACACGGGCCCCACACCTCTGCTAAACCAGTTTGCCCAGCTGTTTTCCAGTCCAAATCACTGGTCATCCCAGCACCTTCATGAATGTGCTCATCATAGCCTGTGTGACTACATCCACATCCACAGACTTGCCATCACTGCAAGAGGGCTTGAGACCTGTCAAGCTGTACAGAAGATCCTGCTGGGGCTGGGGCTGGATTTTATGCCGAGCAGGAGGAACGTGTCCCAAAAACCTGGCAACTGGGAACACACGTTGCTGACTGTTGGCAACCTGGCACGATGGGCTCCTGCACTCCGCTGTGCCAGAGACGTGTCCTCGTGCCTGGCATCTCCAGGCAGCCCTGTCTCTGGTGGTGACCTGTAGGTAGGATCAATGCACTCCTAAACTGCAGACTTCATCCCGATTCACCTTGTTCCTTCCAACACCAGATAAACTGAACCATCAGATAAGAAGACATTTATCAAGGCTCAAGGAAACCGGACTGTGGGGGGGACACAACGCATAAAGCACAATTCCAATGCTCTCTCCTTCTCATGTTCCTGTGGTTTATCTTACTAATGATCTTTATCTTGAAGGAAAATGAAGGCAGCTGGATATGGCAGAGGAAGGACAGACTCAGTCTATTCCTTTTTTAGGACAAGCCCCATATCGTTACAACCTCACACCTGAATATAACCCCAGAAAGGTTATCCTGTGTTCCCTGCTTCAACGCTGCGCAAATGGAGTAATCATGGAGTCATCACCTTTCCTTCTTCATCTTTCTTAGGTTTCATTGTCCTCCCTCTTCATTGCTCTTTGAGGCTGAGTGTATCATATCACAGAAGCTGTAATCACACATGTCTTCTTTCAACCTATCTCTTGTACTTTGTCAGCTTTTCTGTGGAGATGATATTGGCAGCCGGAGACACTGTTAGAATGAAAGGTGACTCCATGATCAGGGCACTTTGTCTGGATGTGCCTTCTGGGAACACTGAGGGTTGTGGATCACAGCCCTATCCCATGAGCGTTGCAGGCCAAGTGAAAGAGCACAGCGTTTGTCCTCCTGTACAAGGCTCACACCAATGTAATATCCTCAACTAAAGATGTCCCCCAGGCTTCTCTCGTAGACTTACGTCAGAGGAGATCTGGTCAGCTGAATTCAGGCCCCTGGAAGCAGCCCAGCTCTGTGCCCTTCTTTGATATGAAGTGTCTTGAAATGCGCAGCATCAAACCTCTGCTCAGCTCAGCAGGGATCCAGCCTGAGGCACAAAGCACCGATGTACCAGGGAGCTTCTCCAGTCCTCAGCAGCAGAAGGTGCATTCAGCTGAGCTAGAGTGGATGTACTTCCGGAAACACTGGCTGGTCTTCTTTTAGCTCCAGTGCTGTGGGGAGGAATGACCTCTAAATGCTTGCAAAAGTGTTTATTCTCAGGAAAAAGTCATAATTCTCAGGAAAAGTAGCTCATGCTAAGGAAAGGCTTGGACATCTAGAAGAACTTTGGGACTCTCGCCCTGATTCAAATTTGTATGAGTAATCCTTACCCACGGGATATACTAATGAATTCCTGAGCTCTTTTGCGGGCTTATTGTCTGTTACTCTTAATGTAACGGCAGCGGGCACTAGTTCATCAGTGTTGTTGTTGTGCCTATTCATGATTTAGAAGCTGTCTGGATGACTTCCAAATGAAGCCAGGCTGATCTATGCCATTCACCGAGGTGAATCTCAGACATCAGCACCTGCAGTTTATATTTCATTACTGAGATTTGCTCAGAATTGCCTAAATAATAATCTTTCCTTCAAGGTGATATTAGACTCTGCTTTGCAATTGCAAAAGTTGCATAAAATGTCTCCTATCAATTGTTTTTGCTTTCATCTCTATAGCTGTACACTCATTGTGCTGGTACCATCGGCCACCCAAGCCCTCCACTATTACAGCACATAGCTTATCTCCGGCAAATAACCAACTTGCAGTTCCTAAGGGTAGGATGACAAGGAATATTTTGAGGTGAGAGTGTTAATTAGCTTGATTTTCTAGGATAATTGTTCCTAATGTCAGAGTAACACCAGCACCTGTGTTATGGGACTCTAGACCCAGTCTGTCTGTGTCCTGGTCTGCTCTTCTCTGTAACCAAACTGGTTACAGAAGCAGGTAGCCAGAGGAGCCAGTTGGCCTGGGAGCTCCTGGACAAGGGCCATCCCTGTGGTTTGGCAGCTGCTTTGGAGCTATGAATTCTAGCAGCTCTAGTAGGGATGGTTTTAAAATGTTTGTGTTTCTATATGTAATTATAATGTATCACATTTACACATCTATTGTTACCTATTAGTAAAAACTAAAAAAAAAATTAGAAATCTTGAGTAATGAGAAACTGAATTGTATTTTAACTTTAAGAGATTTGCTTGCAAATCTGGAGTTTCAAAATATCCAAACTTCTGGGAACTAGAAAGTCTGACTTCAGGCAAGGTCTACACAGGAGCCTCTGAATCCCTGTGTCAGTCTGTTCCAGGTAGGCAAGCAACCTCCGCAGCAGCTGCTGGCAAACACCAGCTATAGTGTTGTCCCAGCAGGATAAAAATGTGGAGACTCGGAGCTGGCAAACACTTCCAAGAGCACTGAGCTGTGCCACGATCTCTCTCAAGCAGTGAATAAGTCAATCTTTTTAATTACAGCAAACAGAACAAGATTTTACCTATAGCTATGTGCGAATTAGGACTGACAGCACTTGCCTGGGCATTGAGTCCGATCCCTCCTTGTTAAAAGTCAGCTACGTGGCCTTCCTCACAACTTGATCAACCTATATGTGGAAAGCAGTAGTCCTCCTCCTGCCGTATACTTCCGTGGGCTTATTATAAAACCTCAGCTTTTATGAATGTTCTTTGATTTTTCCATTAAAATATATTTACTTGTTCCTATGTGAAGGCTGCCCTTTTGGTAGCATTTCTTCCATGATGTATTTATAGGCAGCAACTCTATCCCTTCTCAAACTGTGTTTTGAAAGGTTAGACAGAAGTATGAAAAAGGTTAGCTTATCAGAAACTAAATGCCCCATCTTCTCCCGATCATATTAACCCTCTGTACCTCTTCAAGTTTCAATTAACCTTTTCTGAATGTACACAGGGTAAATTATACATTTAACTTATACGGAAAATACTTCTCCTGCTACATGTGAAACTGCTCATAGTAAGCACACAAACAAGTGGTTTGCCTTCTCTTCGGCTTTTTTTTCCTACAGTGGTTCATACCAGGAGCTCTCAATAGCAGCTCATCAGCACTCAGGAATACAAGCTTTCATGCTACTACAGATGCTTTTCACAGCCCTGCTGCAATAGCCTGATTTTCAACTGCAATGGCAGTGTTTCCCAGCTTCACGTCATTGGTGCATTCTTGCACTTTGTAAAGGTCTCTAATGACAATATTTATGAAACTGGGTCCTAAAACCCACTTCAGAGGGTTTCAGTAATATCTTCTTTACTGTGCAGTGCCTCTTTTCTTAAGGTGGCCTACTATTTTTCCCTTTTTTACTGAATCTTTACTTTACAGTCCTTATCCTCTTCACTTTAATTAATACTCACACCTGAAATTACTAACAAAACACTAAATAACTTATTGAAATCCTGGTAAAGTAACCAAGAACACTTCCTTTGTCCAGAGATATACTAGTTTGGTACAAAAATAAATCTAGCAAATATCTATTCCATTTTATCCTTCTTCCTGCTTATTTTATAACTTTCCTTCTTCTAGTGATGTCCAGATCCCCGTTCTCCAGTGAAAGTGAGGCACATGTATTAGTCTCTCATGTGGCACCACCTCCAGCTGGACACCAGACCTGCAAGCTGATTGTTGCTTCTTTCAGCTGTCACGTTGTGAACTGCAAGCTGTTTGAATACCTTAATCTCCAAGCTTTATTCCGGATGGGGTGGCGGGTCCTTAAACTTGCTTTTTGTTGGATTCTCTGCTTCTCTTCCTATGTCTAGCAACATGGAGGCAGATACTTGTTCAGTCATGGAGTCACACCTTATGTTTAATTTTTAAGCTTTACATAAGGGCCATCTCCCCTCTGTTGTTGCCCGATCTCCTTAAAATACTACAAAGGACACTTTTGTGGAGAATTAGAGTTTCCCCTGCAGGGTCTCAGCTGGGAACAATTCTCAGATTTTTCATGCACGTATTCACCTCCAAGCCACAGCATCCTTTGCTGATCCACTGCTTTTACTTCTGCTAGCAGACTCATTGTTCATTCTCAGTATCTCAATATCACTGTAGTTATACAACTACTGAGGGCTGGAGTCACGTCCTAAAGTATTTACACGTTATTCAGAACACAAGTTTCAGAAGGCTTTTGTAGTGAGTGAACAAAAATTTCGATGCCACTCTTTATTCCATGCCAAGTCCTCGTGTGTCTCAATCCAGGTGAATTCATTAACTAGTTTCTGTAATTTATTTCTCTAACTGCTGTTCTTGAAATTAAGAATCATGATTGTAAACATTTTTAACCTTCTACTTGGTGTAATTAAAATTTTATCACTCAAAATAAGTTTATTTTCTGTAACCAGTTTGTATACAATAATTTCCCCACATCTAAGAAACAAGGTTAATGACCATCAACTCAGACTAGTTCCCTGGATGCTGAAATTGAGCAAGAAGTGGCTGGTGCGAGAGGCTTCTGTTAGAAACCACTAGCAAACTCTGAATTGTGTTATAGTTACAGGAAACTACCAAGCTACTCCCCTGTCTGTTGCCGCAGCATGAAGTGGCATTAGAGAAACGGTGTCTCAATGAATAACAAATGAGCAGAGTTGAGGATCTCTTCTGTAACTTACAGAAAGTTGTGAAATGCTTTATGGTAAACATTTCCCCAGAACTGCAGACTCCATACCCCTAGAAACCAAATGTATTTCACTACTTAGAAGATATTTGGTGCTGGTTGGAGCTGCTCAAACAAGTCACTGGCATCAAGAGTGACTGCGTAGTGTCCTGCATGGTGACTTCTTCTTCCTTAAGAGCTTCTCCAAAAAGCGAAATGGACTAACGAAACCTCTGTTCGGGCTGTAAGACCACAAGCCAGTTATCTAAAGGAAGGGGAATACATGGGACAGCAAGTTAAAAATAACAACTCTGAATTCCGATGGCAGGGTTTTATTGACCTAAAGCAGTTAAAACATCATAGAAAGTAACTGGGATGGGGGGGTAGCACACCCCCATGGCAGAACAATCGGAGTAGTTTGCGCTTACAGACTTAGAGCTGTGAAAAGACTCACTAGACCCTTCTCTCTGGCTATGCATCACCTTACCCAGTCACCCCTGGCACTGAGCCCAGCCGCTTCTGCGTGATTCAGTCTTCGCTTCTGGGAAACACAAGGTTTGATTCGAAACCTTCAAATGACGGAGCTCCAAAAACTTTGGGGAACTGATGATTTCCCTTAGGAATCTCCTCTAGTAGGTGGTGAAGTGACACTCTTTGTATCTGTTTTTCATTAGTCTGACTGTAACCTCATATCGCTGGTTCTCGTTCTGCTGTGCTGTTAGTCGAGGGGTCTGAACAGTCCCTGTGTGTTTTCCGATATCCTACTCAAAGAATCTCTCAATAGCCACCTTGATAAATTAATCAAATGAAGCCCTTTAAATTTCTCTCTGGAGGGCATTTTCCCAGCCTTAGGGCAGTCCATAATTTTTTCATGTGTCCTCTCCAATTTTCCGTCAAAGTTATTTCAAAGATGTGGACATCAGAACAGGACCCTGTATGTCATTCGCAGCCTCACCAAAACTGCTCATGGAGGAAGAATTCCTTCCCTGTTCCCACTTACTGGTCCAAGATCCCTGACTAAAAAAGCATTAGCTCTTCCTGGCACAGCATCCTTGTAGAAATTCATACCATTCTGCTTACAGGGCTCAAGATCATTTTCCAGCACGTGGATTTCCAGGAAAAACTCCTTCATTTCCTCATCGTGCCCGCCTCCCTGGCTGCATGCTTGGCTTTCATGGGCCATGCTTTCAAAGAGACCCAGGCCATTTAGGCCTCACAGTAAATCCTCACTTTACCAGCCTTTGAACACAGCTGGGATTTTACCAGAGGGCCCTTGTATTACCTCCAAAACAGAGATTACCCCCACTTAGAGCCAGTCGCTCCAGAACGCCCGACAGCCGGACGGGCTGAGCGTTTCGCAAGGGGAGAGAACTGTTCAGCTGTGAACCATCTCCAGAAGCTGAGCTCTGGAGCTCACAAGCCCTGAGCATCTCTGGTGCCGCTTGTGTGAAAGCCAGAGGACAGAAAATAGGAGCTCTCTTTAACATGTAGCAGGCCAGGGTAGAGAGGGAGATCCAGTACACTCTTTCATCTCTGTTCTTAATCATCATCCTCTTCAGAGATGAGCTGGCAAAATTGGCTGAAGAAAAGGAAGCTGGATTCACAAATGACGCTTGTCGCAGAGTTGTGACACCGGAGAGGAGAGCCAAGACCGCAGTCAGAAAGCCGCACAGAAATCATGAGGCTCTGCCATATGCCGAACAGCCTTCCCTGAGGCAGCACGCTAGCACATCCCAGCACAGCGCAGCACTTGGCCCCCGGGGTGCTCGGCTCCAGCCTGCCGAGGAGCACCCATCCTCCCCATGTCTTAGTGCCAACTGCAGATGCACAGCCACCGGACCGAGGCTGCGTCTGTCAAGGGCGCTGGCCAGATGCGGAGAGATGCAGCACATGAACAAAAGAGATTTTACTCATGGCCACCTGGCTTAACTGCCTGAATCAGGCTTATGAAAAGCTAAGGGGTCTTAAGACCCATCAGCACATGCTAGCCTTGAACTTCTACAGCCTGTGCCTGGGCGCCAGGCCCTCCTGCATGCAGTGGCAAGCAGCACGAGAGCGGACAGGCAGGGATCTCAGAAGGGATTTGCAGCCAGACCTCCCACTGGCAAGACTTGCTGCAACGTGATGGTTACTGGGTGAAGCCCACACCCATAAGTGCACCACAATAGCGCAAACATAAAAGAGCTATAGATCAAACAAGCCAAACCGCTCTGCCCAGCACAGTGGAGCTGCCGCAGCACAGCATGTGCCCCATCACAATGGGATGCAACTTTATTCATCCTGCCACATTCAGGGGTGAAGACAAGGGGGAAGTTAGCCTGCTCATCACAACCACAAAGCATTGCTTTCTAGCATGCAACCCAGTGTGGGCACCACGAGTCTGCCCTGCACAACATCTGTGGCCAGGGCCCATGCACGCATCAGCTGCAAATAAAATCACCCTGGGGAAGGGCTGGGGAAGCACTCCCACTAGGCAGCACCCCCAGGGCGAGCCTTGCTTGCTGAGTGGGCTTTGTAATATTGCTGGGTAACAAATGCAGCTGCGAAGGACCGTCATAGAAACCAATTTCTTAGAACACAAGCAGTATAGCCAAAAAATGGTCTCTTGGGCTGAAAGGACGTGTGTCCTGCTTTGCAAACACCATGCCCTTGTTCACCTCCTCTTCAGGCCGTTCAAGACTTTATAAACCCCAGGCCAGACCTGTCCAACGCTCTGTGGCAGCCTTATACCACCATGGAAACATCCCAGACTTTTCTACCTTCTCTGGTTTCTGTTTGCTGCTAAATTCTGACACACGGCAGGGCTTCACCTCTCACCCAAAGTGATGTAGCTCTTTAGGAGACAGGAGAGCCCAGAGGCATTGGACCAGAGGGGCCTGTGCAAACGAGCCCCCACAGCCTGACGGTGGCAGCTGATGTCTGCTGAGAGCAGAGTGGGCTGCCCAGCACCTCTGGGGCAGGTCTGCACAGCCAGACCGTGTCTGCATCAGTTGCATGACACTGGGGCACTGTTTTAATTTAAAATGGATTAGGCTTTGTTTTCTTTTTAGCACAATCACATTGCACGCATTGTTGGGCGATAAAACCCACAGATAGCTATGCCAGCAGGGTGTTGAGGTGGACGTGATCAGCAGCACAGTATGAGCTGAGATGGCGAAGAGCCGGGGGAAAGCCTATAGAAATGTACTGCTGCTAGCAAAGACAGCAGCTCCTGGGGAGGCCCTTGCACAACCTCTGAATAGCTCCTTTCTGAAAGAGGGCGGAGGGGCATGCCACCCACAATTTGGATGACAGCTGGAGCAGGGCTGCAAGGCAGCAGGGATGCGTGTGTGAGCCAGCTATACCTTGTGTCACTCCTAGTCACAGCCATGCGATGGTGATGGCACTGATGACTTCGGGGAGGACTCCAGGAAGAGATGAGGATGTCTCAATTCACCACAGCATCTATTAGGAAATTGCTGTTTTTCCCAAGCTGGTTCTGCCCCTTCCTGCCTGCCCTCCTTCTGGTTTTCCTGGGCTTAAGCTGTGCTTTTAGTGCTGGCACAGAAGGGAAGCACTGCTTGACCAAGGTGCTGGCAAACCCATTTTGTTTCCCAGGTTTCTTGGCAGGACCTTGGTATCACATGCACCAGGTTCCTTTACTATCCTAATCCGTGCCTTTTGGCTGGCAGCAGCGCAAGCCAGAAGGGATGTTACTCAGCAGCACTGACCCTGAGCTGCAGGAAGTGCTCCCTGAGCACGAGGGCTTTGGGGTGTCCCAGGGCCACACAGCTCAGTCTGGGGACACCTACCTCTACCCCACCACTGTGTTAGAGACCAGCCAGTATTTCTGCCTGCTGCAGAATCAGAGGACTCCCTAACAAATCCTCCTACAGCCTCATTAGCTCACCACACCAGTGCTGTCAACCAAGCTGGGCCTTGCAGGTCTCTGACCCACTTGTTCCTGGATCTCCTCTTCAGTCACGTTGACTCCTGGCCCACGTGATTTCTGAGGAAGCTGATACTGCTGGCAAAATGCAGTAAGAGTGCTCCCGCAATGCTGATATAGCATCTGGGGACCTGACCTCATGCAGTGCTCTCCACAGTATTCTCCCAGTACTTTCTTATCTGAAACCTTTCATAACATCTAATGGCTTTTTTTAGCATCAGCTTTGCTGCTGACGTGCTCCAGAACAGGCACCCATCTCTTCAAATGCTAACAGAAACCACCAGGCTCCTCTGGGATGCTTTGTCACTGCTAGAGGGACTGCATGCCCATGCGGGCAAGGGCAACAGGAGCTCCTGTGGATGTTGTGGGGGTTGGGGCTCAGAGCATGCTGCAACATACTGTGGTAAGCGTTACCAATGCTGCTGCCCCAGGTAAGAATGCAAGATGGAGGGAATCAGGGGCAGCATGAGAAGACCCACAGATCTGCACAACACCAGTGTCCATCTGCCCTGACCTGCCAGGTGAGTGGAAAAGCCCAGAACAGTAAGACTGCAAGTCTGTGCAGGCACTGTAGCAGTGTGCCCCCAGGAGAGAGAGGTGCATGGGTGGTATCAGTGGGCAGCAGCAGCCGGCAGAAACACAGCTGCCCAGGGGAGCAAAAGTAGGGCAGATGCTCTGCACAGTGCAATTAGGAGCAACCAGTTCCCACTGCTGCTCAAGTGATGCCAGGACAGCCCGGAGCCACCAAGGCAGGAGATTGTCTGCCTGGGGAGGTGGCCCAGGACACTTGGCATATGCTGCTGCACCACCTAAGCCTCAGGTGGGCAGTCTGAGAAGACAGAAAAATGAGCTGGTGTAAGCCACCAGTCAGCAGCAGGACCAACATGCACCCTGGGTCCTCCTGAGTCCCAGCAGGACACCTTGCATGATGTGGTGAGGACTGAACGAAAGCCTTCCCCTGGGCCATTTGAGAGGTCTGGCCAGGCAATCCTGTGGTCTCTTACAGGTTTAATACACTGTGAACTGACAAGTCCTTTACTAGTGGCAATTTAAATAGACATTCTTGTTACTCTGAGACTCTTCTCTAGCAGGTTTAATTACAGCAGGAATGCAGAGAGCACAGTTTTAGTTCCATCAGATTCTGGTAATGCCCTCCTCCCACAGTCTTCTAGCATTTTATTTGTCTGACGCATCAGATCCCATTTTCCTAGAGGGGAAAAGAGTTAGCAAAATACTTAGCAATAACAAATTAAGTGTCATTAAGGCAGGCAATCACAGAGCTGAGACTTACTGCCCTAATTTATCTAGCTCTTCCTGCAGAAGAGCTCCTCCGTGCTATATCCAGCTGTTGCTGCTGATAGACATAATGCATCCAGCACTTGGGAGCAATGAAGACCCATTGCATTTGTTCTGGACTGACGTTGTCCCTTCCAAGAAGCTCCAGACCTTTCAGCTCCTATCAGGGCAGCAGAGATAGGACTCTGCCAAGCCGAAGTTCATGCTACAAATTCAAACCTAAAGACAGTCCCCAACTGCCAAAGAAAAACCCTCTGCAAACAGTAGATTCTCCTCTCTCACTCGAGACCAGCTAGATCAACCATCTCCTTTGGCAGCAGTCCCTACGAAGGCAATACAGTTTACACAAAGGGGACAAAGGAAGAGCAACCGGGCTTTTTCGGACTGGGGAGAGGCAGGGAGGGACTCATTCAAGTGCTAATTGCTCTTGCACACAGTGTAAGAAACCAGCCTGAACACAGTCAGAAAATTGAACAGAGACATTAAACACTGAAGCTTAGAAGGAACACAGAGCTACATTACTATATTACATATATACATATATGTGTATGAGAAGAGGATGTAGAGAAGATCTGTAAAACATATCACATTGAGTTTGGCCAGTGCAGGCAGAACGCACCAGGTGTTAAATACAAAACCTGGACAACTGCAGTCATCTACACATGCAGCACAGAAACCTAGGCCATTTCTTATTAAAAAGGAGTATGTCCTCTTTCTCAAACTGTATCCCCCATGGAGGATAAAAATCTGTCAGAGAAAAACTGCAGTTAGCAAGCCCCAGCACAAGAAAGAGGAAACCCCACCCCAGAGCCAGGACTCCCTGGTCCCTGCAAGCTGTCTGTCGGCAGCTCAGCCTCGGCGGCCTTGCTCTCCTTGCTCTGCTGCCCACTGCCTGGCTAATGCCCAGCGACAGCTGTGGGGCCCATTGAGCACTCAGCCCAGCGGAGACCCAGGCCCGGCCTCCCGCTCTTGCTGCAGCAGAACCACAAGGGGATAACAGGATCAAAAGAGCAGTAACGAGCTCTGGGAACTTGTCAGACAAATGTGTTTTTAACCGAATCCCAAATGAGCCACTGAAGGGGAGCATTAGTGCTGTCACATGGAGCACATGATTTTGGAATTCATTAAGCCTTTGATGCAGTGTTAGCACCGCCGTCCCCTGTCCCAGCCGTTAGCCATCTGGCTGAAAAGCGGCCAAGTTTCCTTCACCTCAGAACTGGAGGAATGGCCTGCGTTTGCAGCAGATCACAGGAGCTACAGATCTAGAGGGGGTACACACTAGGCAGGCTGATTGCACCGGTCTTGAGAAAAAATGGTGCCTCTTCTTGGAGTCCTTGGAACAAACACGCCACTCCCCATGTCCTGTGAGGCTTCTTCAGAGAAATCAGATGCTTCCAGAGAAACTTCTTTCTCTGAGACAGGTTACAGAGAAATTGAAAATTTAGTTATGGAGAAGTGGAACTAGAGCTGGAAGTCCTGCATTTAGTTACAGAGAACCAGAATAGAAACACCTCTATTTGGATGAAACCGGAACAGAACTGCAGTTGAAAGCTAAAGGCAAATGTTACTGAATGTTGTTGGCTATGGCACAGGGTCATGTTTTGCAGCACTATCTAAAATACAAAGTCCCCTCCGAAACTCCAGCTCTCCCTTGTTTGAGGACAGTTTGTAGATTAACCATGCTGTGGATGTGAAGACACAGAAGGGCTCCATCCATAGCAAGACACAGTAAACATTTATAGTTTGCTTTCCAGGCTAGAAAAAGCTCAGCTGCTTTTTCACATAAGCTGAGGCAAGTATCTGTGCAATTCCATCTCAAAACACTGGGAATTTTGCACCAAGACAACTGTGCAGCTTTGCGCAGAGGCCACAGGGTGCCCCACGCTCCTGGCCAATGCAAGCAGCATGGTGCAGAGCTGGCTTGGAGCCAGAGCAGCACCCATGCTACTGTCCCCATGCCTGATGCAACTTTGGCATCAGGGACCACAGTGGGCACTTGAAAAGGAGCTCTGCAGGAAACAGCTAGTTGTAGGTGTGGTAGATCTTGATTGGGGCTGACCGTGCTCGATTGAGGCTGGCTTCTGCAGAAGCGTTTTTGTTTCCTTGCGCTGACAAATACTTGCCATTACCTGGCCCATTGGGACTGCAGTCCATTCCTCCTCACTCCCCATCCGGGATAACAGCAAACTTGTAGCCATACAAATACATAAATTATCTCTTAAAATCAAGTTCTTTCTTAAAACAGAGTGAAAACTGCCTACTCACAACTGGTATCTGCATGGTGTCATGGCCTCAGTTCCTCCAGGGGAGTGGTCACGCTGTCCTTGGGTTGTGTGGAGCTCCAGCAGTACCTGACACTTTCCCCCGCTCTCCTCCCAGCACAGTGCATGCAGCAAGGTAAGGCTGGTGCAGCCTCAGCTCAGCAGGCCCTTGCTGTTTGGTCATTGTCATTTCAGCCCAGACAGTATTTGGGTGAGATGATGCCTTTGGCAGAGACTCAGCAGCTGTGCTGATGCCTGCTACACCAGCTGCAGCTGGGCTTAGTTGCTGGTGGACACCTCCAAGGCACAAAATCAGCAGGAGAAACCCTTTGAAACGCTCTCCCAGGTCTCCTGACACTGTGAAGTGGTTTTTCTTCCCAATTTTCCAGCATCATCATTTGCCAAATGTTTTTTCTTGACGGGAAGTCAAACACAGCTTTGTGAACAAAATCTGTGTTGCACCGGGGATTCCTCCGGCTGTAAACTGCCAGGATCTGTGATGCTAAGAGCTGACCTCAGATATGGCAATCTCGAGGCACAGAACAAAAGGCAAGCTGAAAACCCTCCAGCCAGGCCTGCCCTGTCCAGAGTGGCTGTGAGCCTCAGAAATGCTGTACTTCCTCCAGGAACTCTGCTGCGAACGTGGCCCTGTAGTGAGCAGCATCCCAAAACGTGATGAGAGCAGGGTCAGTAGCTGCCTGGAGCCTCACCGAGGTGTGAACGTACCACAGAAAGGGCTAAAGGCTGGCCATAACTTTGCTGCTGGACTCAGGTCCACAGTGCTGCTTTAGGCTTTAATCCTGCACCTTCTTTGGATGCTTCATGTCCCAACCTCTTCCAAAGTGGCTCTAAACATGCTCAAGGTGAACCTGCTGAAATCTCAAGTGGTGTGTAACCTCCTGTGTGAAGTTAGCTGTGAGAGGTAGAAAGGTGGCTAACAGGATGTGATTTTCTAGTGGGTTTCCAGGGAACTCCAAATTCTGAAGAACAAAATTAACATGCACAAGGATAAATGAGACATACTGGAACAGACAATGTACCCTTTGTCATATCCCAAAACCTTCTGCAATTCTCTGAAGGGGAGTAACCACAACAAATTAAATGTAAAACCGTAACAGAGTCCATTAGAAGGATAAGCTGAAAAACTAAAAAAAAAAAAAAAAACCCCAAAACCACGAAAGCACCCAAACAAAAAAATAACCATTTTCACACCGGAAGCTTGCCATAGACTGAACAGGTAACTGAGGTGTGCAAGGCCATTCAG
This sequence comes from Steatornis caripensis, assembly GCA_013398225.1. Classification (NCBI taxonomy): domain Eukaryota; kingdom Metazoa; phylum Chordata; class Aves; order Caprimulgiformes; family Steatornithidae; genus Steatornis; species Steatornis caripensis. The sequence goes on from VZSC01018817.1 coordinate 52,227, forward strand.
AGAAGGTAGGCCCAGCAGAAAAGTGCACTGAGTTATCCAGACTAGCAAGGAACAAAGGGAAATTCCTGTGCTCCAACCTTCTTTTGCAGGGACAAATGAGGCAACCTGCTACAAGCAAAAGCGTCAGCATGGCATGTTTCAAAAAAATTTGTAACACAAACAGTAAACGACACAGATGGCATTTATCTTAGAGCACTGGAGGAACCTCAACACAGATCTCTCAGCTTCTATGGGACATGCAACCTGTTGCTAAATTCAGCCTGAAATCAAGGAAATGACAGGAGGCAAATGAGATGCCGGGCTTGGGCTTCTGTTTTTTTAAGAGCTTTGGGTAAATCTGGAGACCTATGACTTGTGAATCTGAGTTCCACACTGGGAATTAGGAATAGCATCCCTGAGCATGCAGAGAAGTGGGATTAAAGGGGAAGAAACAACCCCACTCTAACAGAAGGAAGTCTTATCTCAGTCCTTAAAGGAGTAAGGAATCCAGGTTCATGGATGTGGCTAGATAGATGGATGTGCTTGGATGCTCACAACACTTTCAGCAAATGTCCTTAATTGCTCTTCTCCACATGTTTATTTCTATGGTTAGTAACACGGCAGAAGAGAGTGAATGGAAAACGGTCAGTGTTTAAAATGGAGCAATGTACCAGTGCTGTCCCACCAGAATCTGTGCTAGGGCTTGTGACTTTCGCTGTATTCATAAATGGTCTGAGAAAGGTGTGAGCAGTGATGGGGCAGAGTTTGCTGGTGAGACTGAGGTATGCAATGTAGTGAAAATGAGCACTTACTGCAGAGTTCAAGAAGGATCTCACAATGAACGGCTGGATGATAAATGACAAAGTCAGTGTTGGTCGATGTAATTTACAAGAAGAAGCTCTACCTGCACAAAGAGGGAGTTTAGACCAGTTATCGCCACTCAGGGAAGTGGGGGTTGGGTCTGTGTTTTTTCCCTTCCCTCTCAGAGAAGATGCAGTGGAATTAACCACAGGCAGAAAAGGGGAAAAGGAATGTCAAATGCATAGGATAGAGAAGACAGCCAAAGGAGAGAAACTGAAGTATATAAAATCATGCATAGTGAGCGAGGTGTTTTGGAAACGATTACTTGTGATGTTTTATAGTATAGAAATAAGGGCATGTTGATTAAATAATGACATAGCTGATTAAAATCCAAACAAATTTAAGTACTTCTTTCCTATGCATTGTAAATCTTAGGAATTAATTGCCTTGGGTTGCTATGGAGGCAAAATAATCTAGACTGGATCAAAAGCAATCAGATGCTTTTACGGAAGAGCAACACAGCAAGGACTGCTAGACAGAAGGATACTTACATGGGAATAAGATTAAACTGAGCATTGCTCAAAACACATAGCAGAGGAAACATGGCTTTATGCCTCCGATGCTCTTCAATGTGCTCTAAGCATAGCCTACTGGCCACCTTCATGGCCAGGATCCTGTGCTGGTTTGACCCCTATATCTCAGACAGTAGTTTCTATGTTCTTGTGATTCACCAGGAGGAGCAAGTTAAAAAGCAAAGCCCTGGTCAAGCAGCCTGTCCTAAATATTGCTGCAAAGCAATGGCACACCATGCAAATATTTGGTGTGGTCAAGAAAGTTAACTGGAAGATAGGAAAGACGGTATCTCATAGATGCTCTTACAACACTCCACAGTTACTTGACATAGGCTGGAGTGAGGCTAAGGGCAATGTGGAGAGTTTTGTCTGGGCTGAGGGCCAAATAGTTCTTTAAAACACATTTGGGGAAGGGAACATGTCAACACACACCATAGTGTTGCCCAGGAAGAAAGCAAACAACACAAGGGCTGCCAGTTTTGTGAAAAGAGGTGAAGAGCCATACCGGTCCTTGGATCACAGTTTCATATTCCTAAACCTCAAGTCTACATCAAAGATGATGGCCAGACTGAGGAGAGGAAAAAGCAGAGCTGGGAAAAAGGCGAACAAGAAGAGTTCAGAATGGAAGGAGAGAAGAACAAAAATTTCTGGTTTAGCCAGCCTGATGGGGGATTGCTGGCCAGATACCTCAAGCGCCAAAGGCAAGTCAGAGATTTAGTTTGGACAGAATGAGACTGATCTGGAGTAGATCTTAGCCTAGAGATGATTAGCTAAAATGTTTGCAGCCAAGATCGTTCAGATGTAAAGCATGGAGGGAAATAAGAAAGGGACACAAAACCCTTCTGCAAAAATAGGGAGGCAGGTTAGGGAAGCTCTCTAAAGGGTGCACTGAAGCACCAGTTGTAGGGATGGAGCGGAGAGGGACAACTAGGAAGGCATGGATTATGAAATAAAATTGCTCCCAAGCCTCCAAGCCCAGAGGTCCCTCTAGCACTTCCAGTTCTCACTCCTCTGGATTGCAGATCCTTCTCGCTGGCTCTGACCAGCTCTCCATGCCTGGGCTTCTCTTCCTAGCCTTTCTCTCTGAGCTCAGCTGAAGTCCCATTGGGCATGAAATGCAGGGCTCAGGGGATCTGCCAGGCCTTCTTCTGAGTGCTGCTCTGCTCATGCAGCCTGATACAGCCTGGTATTTGCCTTTTATGTGGGTACATCCCATACAGTTCATCACACGCCAGCTGAACTATAACATGCTATAACATGAATGGCCTTCCCGCTTTGGCTTACACAATTTGCTCTTTGCTTTTTCTAAGACCTAACTTTTCGGATGCCACAAGGCAAGGGGCTGCCGTAGAAAATGAGGTAGGGCTGCTCATGTAGGTGTTCCTCTTCAATCGAGAAGATAACCTTCAGGGAGAAGATGAAAGAAATCCTTAGTATAACTCATGCTCTCGCACAGAGCTGAAGCTCCAGTACCTGACTTTGGCCACAAGCTGGAAGCATGCAGGTGAAGACCATGCTAGAGATGTCAAATCTGCATTTTATTCTTCAGCAGCCTATTGTATTCCTGGCTCTTCTCTCAGCTTTTCCCCATTGCTGGCACACATTTCTCTCCACGACAGCCCAGCACTAGCCAGACTGCTCTCCAGAAACTTGGCTAGACATTGCATATAGGCAGAGCATTGAGTGTTTGCTAATGCTGCTGCAAACCAGAGCCTTGCAGAAATCATGCCAATGCCTCCAGCGTTGCATAACCTCAGCCTAGCAGGTTCTCACCCTTCTCTTCCCTTAGATTCCTCTTGCCGTGTCATAGAAAAAGCAGAAGTAGCAGACATGGAAGAAGCCTGACTCGCCATGCTGCCCAGGTCTGTGCCAGGCTCCTGGGTGCCCACATTGTGATTCTACTTCCCACTCCTTGAATCAGGGGCAAGAATAAATATGTGATCATTCTGCTCTGGTTTTGGGAAGCTTGCCAGGACATGTGCCATACACACCCACCAGAGACTTATCCTGACCCTCCCCTGATGTCAGTCCTTCCAGTGTCACTCGTGAGCTATGCGTGCAGCAGCACTCAGAAGGTACTGGAAGCAGCTGCTGGGGGAAAAGCTCTTCACCACTCTCCTTGGTTCAACATTATCTCTGTCAAGCTACATGAGCAAACAGTGTTTTGCAGCTGGATCTTAGCCCTGGGCTTACACCATACTCTGTGGCACAGGTACTAGGAAAAACTTACAGAGAAGCTCCACTACTGAAATGCATTTCTCATATATGTCTCAGTCCTGTGTGTTAGTGAGTTCTTAGAAATGTTTTGGCCATGAAGTGGTTCTATGTCCTACCCAGAAGGCAGGCTTTCCAGCTGCCCAGCGGTGGAGGAAGCCAAGGAGAACATTGGCACGGAGGCCAAGGCTGCCCAGCAAAATGCCCTAGGGCTTAGCCAGGGAAATTCTGCAAACAGCAGCCTTTGACTGCCTGGACTAGTTCTGGTCTGAGCAGCCTCAAAGCAGCTGCCAAAACCCAGCATGAGGAAGAGAAAAGGTGTGTTAATGCTGCAAGGCAGTGCCGGGGAGAGCCAGGACGTCAGGCGGAAACAGCCACTGCTGTCGAGTCCCCAGCAGTGTTCCCTTGTGATGCAGCGCAGCTCAGCACTACTGCTCCAGAGAGCACAGGGGAGGGAAGAGAAATGGCCCCATGGTTAAATGCAGTGCTAAGACACTGCCACAAGCATCCTGTATCACATTAATAAGTTTCCCTGCCCACAGCACTAGCCTGTGCAACCAAGAGTCAGCTGCACTCGTGCCTCCCAGGGAGGGGTGAGGTGGGGTGGGCAGCATGGCTGTCCTCTGGTGCAGAGGGTTCTGCCAGGGAAGCACTGAGCCAGAGGGAGCTCAGCGCGGGCTACAAAGGGGAGGTCTCACCCACGGCACACAGGGGGAGATGACGTTGGCATGGGAGGGGAGCAGTGTTGCAGGGGGCAGTTGTACACCGGGACTGCTGGCTCATGAACCTTCAACTTCTCCACTGAGACACTTCATGTGATCCCATGTCTACCCTAAGAGGCGTTAGCTGTTCTCCTCCATTTGCAGTCCGTGGCTGAACTGACCACCGGTAACAGCAATAAAGAAAACGTTGAGCTTCTCCTTATAGGAAGAAATGAGATTTATTTTAAAATGTAGAAAATACATTAAAAGTAGCATGGTCCTGTGTGTTGCAAGCCCTCTACCCTCAGTGTAAAGTAGTGTGGACTTGCAGTGATTCCAGACAGGATGAACAAGAGGGTTTCACCATGATTCCCTGAATTGAGAGCTCTGGCTAAGGACTGCGAAGCAGTGTGCCAGCACACTGATGCAAGGGTGGGAAATTCTATCTGCAGAAATATCTGCTTGCCCCTTGTCTCAGCTCCTGTCCAAGTGCTCCTACACTGAACAAAAAGGACTCACCAGTTTCATTCCTTACTTCCTAAGCCCAAGCCCAGCTTCCCTTGACACCCAGAGCAGCTGATACACAGGACCAAAAGAAAGGCCAAGGATTTGAAGAGAAAGAGGTAAGAAATCAGTACAGGTATCATCTGTGAGTGCACAGGTTGTTGGGAGATACTCAGTTTGTGACTATTAACAGTGCAAATTGAGGGGTCTCCAGGCACGCTGAGGTATTGACATGCAGACTGTGAGGCACTGTGGGTCTGTGCAGAGTGTGACTGTTCCCATCCTTTCCTCTCTGCCAAGAAGGGACTGGTCCAGATACTGCAGTCTCTGCCACTGAGACTGGCTGAGTGCTGATGAAAGTTAATTTCTGCAGCGGTCCTGTCTGAAGGCACAGGGCCAGCTGGGTGCAGCAACCTCAAAAAGAAGAAAAAAGGCTGCTGTATGCCTGGATATGTTCACCCAGTTAGGCAAGGCCCAGCAGCACTGGAAGAGGAGAGGGCTCAGCCAATCTGACCTGCAAGAAAGTCAAGAAACACAACTCAGTAGAGGACTTAACAGGAGAGCTTCATTCAGCAATCCCAGTAGGACACCTTGCAGATCCCATGTGTTTTGTCTTCCTTCTGCCTAACTTCAGACACAAGGAACATCCCCTGGGTACATTGGTACCCATGTACAAGAATGGAGCAATTGAGTCAAACACCTCAGGAAGAGGATTTTCTCAGCCATCAAGACAAAGACAAGACAGGCCCCACTAGAAAGCTTCGCTCCAACATGAATTCCTGGGAGCAGAACCAGGCAGCAAACTCGGCAATCCTGGTGAAGGGCTGCAAGCCCCGCAGTGGGTCTGCAGACAACAGCATGGTCTTCTGATCCCTTGCCACTCCCAGCTGACACAAATCCAGATTTTTCCAGAGGTGTACAACAGCACCACTAGTGCTTCCTCCTGCCTTCAGCAACTGAATGGGACAGGGATTTACCCGCTGGATGCACAGGGCAGCTGTGCATCCACTAGATGCTTCAGACAATTAATGCATGGGGCGTAGCCAGCTGTGTCAGAAGGCTCTTCCTGGCCCACTCCATATATTCCTACAACCTGGCCAATATATTACAGCCTCAGTAACCAGCTGGTTCCAGCTGCTGAGACCCTGTTTAAAGTCCTCACAGACTGCTGCCTTTTCCCACGTTCTCAGCCTTGCCTTCGGCTCATTGCCTCTGCTACCCCCCAGGGCTCTCTGCCCAGCACCCACTTGTGATACGTGCCTCTCTCAATATTAAGCCACTGCAGCTAACTATTGTAGTATGCAGATATGCCTTCTGATAGTACCCGTCCTTCCAGCCTGAGGCCTCTAACAAACTGTGAGCTCCCTCCAGCAGCTTTGTTATTGTACTGCAAGCACACTGTGCAGCACAGGTGCTGGGAACCCAGCCTTATGCTGGTTTTTCCCATTTTTCTTGGTCTCTTATCAGTCCTGGAATGGAAGCTAGCTGCTGCCCTCTGGTTTTCCCACTCTATTTCTAGATAGCTGGTGGCCAAGAGATGCTCCAGGTATAGCCGGACGGGAAGAGCCCCTTTACTCCTCCATTTCCCAGGGAAGCTGCAATTGCTGTCTACCTTCCTGTGTGCTGCATCCTCTTACCACGTCACTTGGGCTCTACATCCTTAACACTGACAGCTTGGCAGCAGCTCTTCACAGAGGTGTTCAAGGGAATGGAAGAGAACTGCGGTGAGAAGCAGAGAGACAGCATTAGGGGAGAAATGACTGGGACACTGGCCACATTACAGCCCCTTCTGTTGTGGACTTTTCTGTGGGCATCTCAGCGAGCCTCCCGTAGGGTCTCCCCCAGCTCAGCTCTTCCAATGAACACAGTCTTGACCCAAGAACACCAAATAAAACCTGTGACCCAGGAGCTAGGAAATCGAGTGCTACTTGTGGAAGCCTCCTCTCTTCTGCCCCTGGGCAGGGCAGTTCCATGTGTCCCACAGTGGCCATGGGTGGCAGTGCTGGGCAGAGGATGCACCCCAGCTCACCTGCTGGATTTCCTGCATCTCCAGGCTTAGGGAAGAGTGGAGGTGAGAATAGGCTTGTTGGCTGCCTCTCTCCTTGCCTGAGCTTGGCTTTGTCCTACTCTTGTCCAGGCTCCGTTGCTTTTGGGAATTCTTAGTCCTCCTGAACCACATGTGTCTGAGAACCATGGCTGCTCCTGACTGCAGAGCAGGTCTTTTGGTGGAAGGCCTGGAGGGGCAGGGATGCTCTTCTACAGGGGTCTCCCCCTCGCCTGCTGGTGGACTCAGCCTGAGGCACTCCACTTCGTAATCCAAACTCTCACTATTTTTCTGAGGAGGGGCAAAGAGTGGGTTCAGCAGTGGCATGCAGACCCCGCACACACTCCAAGCAGCACAACAAAAAGGAGTATCCAGTTGTGCCCACTGCTGACATTCAGGGGGTAAGGGGGTGTCACACACCCACCAGGACCTTCCCCTGACCCCAGGACTCCCCATTGCCGAGCTAGTAGCATTTCCTGGTGCATGCAGAAGAGGCCAAGCTACTTGGCCAGAATGGGACACCCCCAACGAGAACACAAGAGATGCTGCCGCAGTGACCCTGTCCGCTCAGGACACAGTCCGTGCCCCATCCCCTTTTCTGGCTGCAGATCCTCGACATTCACCTGCCCACAGGGAACAGTCAGTATTTCCATGAAGGGCCGGATGCCCACTGTCTGATGATACCGAACCAGTTCGGTGAGAGAGGTGTGAGTCCGGTCTTCCCCCAGGATGACATAGCGTGCATTGGGCTGCACCTGGATCATGTAGTGTCTGCAGCGGGCTTTGCCCCTGGGGAGATGGACAGACAGAAAAAGTCATGGCATGGGGCCACAACACCTCTCCAGGACCCAGTCATTGCTTTCTGCACTTGTTGTCTCAAGAGGCGAGGTGTGATCAAGAGCCACAGTAACAAGTATCACAAAGATGCGGTAGATGCACCATGCTGGAGTGTCACATGCTGTGCTAGTAGGTGCTGGAGGAGCAGTATTTTCCCCAAAGTCAGTGACAGCAGAACCCTGGCAGCCGGATCCAAACCCCAGCAGACTGTACCACCTCCCATGCCTATTCTCCACATTGAAAGTCTGCCTCACCCCTTGTCTGAGGCTGTACAAAGACCATGCCCTTGTAGCACTCCGACTGCCTCTCCTCAGGCCCTTCTCTAAACTAATTTCCCTCTGCTCTAGTCAATGCTTCTTCCAACCTAGTTTGCCCACTCAGCCATATAGCATAGGCCAAGCAGGACCTGCACTCTTGGAGCCACAGCACCACACCCACAAAAAGATCTAGTTTTTGGGAACAGACAGACTCTGCAGTGTCCTGTCTGTTATTCTAAACTGTCCAAGGCACCCACAACAGGAAAGGCTGAGCATCATCCTCACTGGACTCCTCTGTGGAGGAGCTTAGCTCCTCCAGCCATTCTCTGCAAGGCTTATTACCTACCTGTATGACAGGGTGTAGCCCGGTCGGCTCTGGCTGATCCGAACAAGGAAGCAACCCAAAGGCTTGTCAATCAGCAAGTTTTCAGCTTCTCTGGAAGCAGGAAAGAGTTTTTCAGCGGACAGTGAGCAGCTGCCTCTGTGCAGGTATTCCCATCCTATCTCACATGCTACGATGGTAGCACTCCTAGTCCACAGGGAGGCCAGCATCTGCCATGTGTGTTCCTAGCTAGAATTCTCCAGACTCAGGCGTGCTGGTGCAAGGAGGCATTAGCAGGCTAAGAGCCACAATACTCTCAGCCAAAGCCTCTCCAAGCAGGGCTGCTCCAAACCTGCTCCAGCAGTCTGACTAGTGCAATAGCAACAGCTGCCTTCCAGCACGGAACATATTACAAAGCATTGCTGAGGTGAGGAGGCTGTGCACATAAGCATTTCCTATGCTCCAGGGCTGACGGAAGTAGTCAGGATGCTGCAGGGTAGTGGTGCTCAGCGCAAGGTAAGCCCAGAGCCTTGGAAAAACACCAATGTGGATTACACCAGTCTGGCTCTCTAAACTTCCTGCTGGAAGGACCTCTTCCTCCTCTCTGCTCAACAGACAAAGCATGGCTTTGTGCTTGCCATGTGCCCTGCTCCAGGCTAAAGGTGACTGCAAATCACCAGTGCAGCCTGGGATTGCTCTGGCTGCTGTTACATGAGTCTGAGCTTATACTGCTGTATGAAGACTTAAATCCAGCAACATGAAGCACCACTTGAAAAGCATCTAATCTTCAGTGTTTTTGGGAAGGATCTGCTATGTCCTTCATTGAGAAGTGCTCACGGCTAGCCTATATTTGAATTCAGACAGTTTTGTCTTTCAGGCACTAGCTCCTCTCCATTCTTGGATCTGTGGACAAAAGCACTAATGCAGCCTTGTTAATTATCTTAAAAAAAAAAATTCAGCTACCCGGGAGCTGTCAGCTACTGCAGTGTCCTTTATGAAGCTAACGTGCTGTATAATGTCTCTGAGTAATGTTCATACTAATAACCTGACAAAATCCAGGAACTTTTGATCTGATAAGACCGAAGGAGACTTGCAGCCTTAACAGAATAAAGTTACAAACTGGAACGAGATGATTAGGGTGTTCAAACGACAGGCACATTTGGCAGCAATGCCCACATGCAAGTCCCACCAAATAAGGGAGGCTGGCAGTCAGCAAGCATGCAGCATGATAGATTAATTTGCACACAAGGGAGACTACAGCCAGAAATTCTGACATCCACCTGCTAATGCCACTGTCTTGCTTCTGTCTGATCACTGGCATAATCAGCATTTCTCACTGCTTGGAAAGCAGTGCTTGGCTCAGCCAAGAGAGTGAAGCGCGAGGCATACCCAGTAGCAAAATTTCAAGCATTTAAATAAAGGTTTTCCCAAAAAAGCTTGAGAGTTCACAGTCTGGTAAACAATTCCATAAGAAGGCAGGGCTTTGTGGATGTCTCTACCAGCCTAAAGGGATGTAAATTCCAGCTATGCCACACTCTCCTTAGATGGGCAGAGGTATCAATAAAAAACCTTCCTTTTCTCATCCCTGGGGCTTTGAGGAAATCTTGCTACTGTGTATTCACTAAAGCCCCTCTTCATACTTTTAAAAAATAAAAGTACACTGAATTCTGTATTCTTTTGCTGTAAACGGAGGTCTCCTCCTGACCTAAACTGAGACATAGGAGAACAGCTGTAATGAGTCAGACCAAAAGTCCATCTTCATTCCATATCACGTCTCTGCAAACGGTCCACAACTGGGTAAACGCCTCTCCAAGTATTTCCTCTCCAAGTACTTTCCAAGCCTCCCTTCCTTGCACATGATCTGTATTTAGGAACTCATAACGGAGTTATTTTCTATGAGTTTCCACAGTCTTTCCCTGGACCCATGTAAAATGTCATCACTTGCATCCTGTGACAGGGAGCTCCAAGCTTCCCTCTTCAGGGTCTGAAGCGCACAGCCTAAAATTGAAACGTTATGCAGGTCACTCCCATTCCTTAAGTAGGCAAATCATGACAAAGCCAACCTATGCAGTCCTCTTAAGGACACAGCAGCTTCTTCCTGCCTGCCACAACACAAGCTGCAGCCACTGCGTCAGGTGTACTCACCTCCGGCTGATCATCCCATGCAGCCAACTCAGAAAGGCTCCATCATCCTGCACAACTTTCTGGGCCTGTGTCTCTTTGAACCAGTGGGGAGTTGCTCCTCTCTTGAGTTTTCTCATTTTTGCCTCTTCTCCAGTCTGTGCCTCTGTCCCCAGAACAGGGCGAGGTGCAGAAGGGTCCAAGAAGTTATCAAAAGGAGTGGACTGAGAGCGGAGAGAGGGGGAAGGTGGGCATGAAAGCAAGGTCAAAGGCAGGGAAACTTTGAAGGGATCACTTTGGTGGTGATCCCATTCCTGAGTCCCTTAAGACAAGATCAATCTCAAACTATCAAATGCTGCTTTCAGTTCCGCAAAGGTCTTGACCATGCTTTTTAACTAACCACAGTAGGAAAGGACTTTCTCACTTCTCATGAGAAGAATGACAATGTTCTCCTGGGACCATATGCAGGAGAACATGTGCATCCAGAAGGTGGAAGGAGCAGGGAACCAGCACACCTGGCTAAGAGGCCCCAAGCAGAGCCAATATAACTACCTCTGTTAGTTTGCTGCGTGGCCGTGGCACTGGTGGCTGTGGTGTCTTATCAGGAGGATGGAGGCGATACTGAAGGCACCTCTTTTGTGGCATGGGGATTGGAAGAGAGACTCTTTCTGTAACAAGAGGAAAGAAGTATGCTTACAAATATCTAAAGGGTGGATGTCAAGAGGATGGGGTCAGACTCTTCTCAGTGGTGCCCAGCGACAGGACAAGGGGCAATGGGCACAAACTGGAACACAGGAAGTTCCACCTGAACATGAGGAGGAACTTCTTTACTGTGAGGGTAACAGAGCACTGGAACAGGCTGCCCAGAGAGGTTGTGGAGTCTCCTTCTCTGGAGATATTCAAAACCCGCCTGGATGCATTCCTGTGCAACCTGCTCTAGGCTAACCTGCTTTAGCAGGGGGGTTGGACTAGATGATCTCTAGAGGTCCCTTCCAACCCCTACCATTCTATGATTCTATGATTAAGTAGATGAAATCTAGCGTCTGAGATTCATGAGATCCATGCTCTACATGTCCAGGATAGGGGCAGGCTCTACTGCACAGAGTAAGTTGGAAAGACACAGCTTGGCACTCCTCCCAAGACAGCCAGGCAAATGACCCTGACCATGCTGCTTCTGCTCCCACAGAGAAAGCTGCACTTTCAAATGACAGAAACGTCGTCACCTCCCTGCCCACTGCATCGCTGGAGCCCCCAGCCCCAGGAGAGCCGAGGGCAGGCCATCATCACCTGGAGCCTACAGCACTTTGAGGTGATGATGGCCCGAGTAGCCATGCATAGGGGCAGTGGGAGTGGAAGCAACTCACTCTGGGCCTCTGCTTCTGCTGCCAGATGCCAGCTTCTTTCTCTCTCCTCCTCCTCCTGTAGCCTCTGTGCCTGAGCTCTCAGCTCAGCCACCAGTTTTAGGTAACTCTTCCTGTACCTTAATCCCCTGAAAACTGTTCAGAGAAAAGCTGTGGTTAGAAAAAAAATGCTGATCATGCCTTTGTCGCTCCCTGGGGGAGGCACAATGGGTGATACTCCTTCACCCTGTGCAAAGCCCTCAACACTTCAATCATGTTAATAAAGAGCAATGCAGACTCAACTTGAGCGGGCATTCAAAACCACGTGAGATCTGTCTTCTACTGTCTAAGCTGCCAGATCACAAATTTAAAAACATGAAATCGCGGATCTAAGCTCTCATTTCTAATGTTAAGACACAGGATACCTAAAAAACTGCAGAGTCTCACAGAAGGGCCTCTGTTAACCATCTATGTCCACAGTACCCTTCAGACAGTACTCAGTGAAAGCAAAGCTCCTCCATGGAGGAGACGGGATTTCCTCGGTGTCAGCCCACAGGACAACCATTCCCGTTCCCATACACAGTCACCACAGGGTTCATCAGGAGCTTTAGAGACATTGCATTATCCTGCTACTAAAGCACATGAACTGAAAGCCGCATTCTCTCATTTCCCACTACCCACACATCTTCCCCAGGGATCAGAAAAAGGCACAGCGTGTGACAGTCTGATGTTTGTCATACTGTACAGTGCAGAGCTAAAAGCTGCTCAGATGCTTCAGCAGTGCAACAACCCATAGAGAAGAGAAATATGACAGAGAGGGACCAGGCGGGATGACAGCCTCCTGCTCCTGGTTGCACAGTCCTCATGGAGCCTGTGCAGACGGAAGTATCAAACTGCCCACAGTGCCCGCTCTGGAGTAACAGGATGCCAGAGCAGGCACTACCTGGAAAGGAAAGAAAAAAACCACACCAAAACAAAACTTCATCCCCTTCTGCCTGTCTCTGAAAGTAGGTATGAGATCTGCTTCACTCATCTTCTTTTCCCTCTCCTCAGTTCAACACCACTTGCAAGGAAGCCCTCACTCCAGAGGACGGTTACCCAGATCTCGGGATGCAGCCAAATCGTATGCTTGCCCTGCTCATCTCAGTTCTCCCGCACTCGTGCTTTCGCTTTCTAAGGCTCACACTGTCTGATGGCTCTCCCCAACTGAGGATGAGCACTGAGGAGGTGGGCATCTGCAATAAGCACTCTCACCCCCCCCGGCCTTGATCTGGAGATGGTGCCTGGCCTGGCTTTCTTTCATCTGCAAAGTGCAATAGTGGAGCAGGGACTGGAGAAAAGTTTCTCCTTGCCCTGGTCTGAGAGCAGAGTTGAGGGACTCTCCTGCCCCAGTGCTCACCTTTTTGTATGACAACAGCTGCTCTTTCCAGCTGCTCAACACACTTTGCCAGCTGTTCCTGGTGCCAATATTTAAAGAAAAGTCGTGACTTCCTGAGAAGTTGGGAAGAGAAAGAAGCAGTGAGAAACAGTTTCTGTCAACTTGCATCCAGTCATCGTTTGGACAGGCCGTTCCTACAGCCACGAATTTCTCCCTGAAGAGTACCAGATAACAGTCGACACATACAAAGTCTCTGCAGTTCAGGCCCCTGATTCCCAGCAACAGCAATCCACACCTACCCACACATCCAGCCTGTCAGGTCTGTACTTCGCAGTATCTCTAAGCAACTGAAACAGAAAAAAGTAAAATAAATAATTTTGCACCCAAAGTGAACACCATGCAGCCAGTGGTTTTAGGTGCCTAAAGGGGGAGAAAATGCCTCAATGAGTCTGCATTACATTCTCTGTCCTGTCACCTGATCATGTTCAGTAACTAGCTGTCAATCTGTAGTGCTCTTGAGGTACAGCTAGGATCACATTCAGGAACATCAGCAAATGGGTTTCCTAGAGGCAGATTTCCTTCAGCTCCCTGGGAGGCAATTCGGCAGAGCCTATTTTATTCTCAGAACTGTTTTTCCTCATTTCATTTCCAAGCCCTTTGGAGCACATGAGTTGCAAGGCCAGCATAGCACGACTTCCTGGAGAAAGTCTGTTTTCTAACGCCAGTTTCATTTTGCAGACTGTAGTGATAAAATTCTTGTCACTCAGAAGGATTCACCAACACTTGGAACTGAAAGCAATACTCTCGCTGCACCACACAGACAGCTTCCACAATCTGTCTTCAAACCCAGGCTGTGAAACTACAGTAGCACTTTTTCCTAATACGTCATATAGCAAAGGAGAATTGGTTTTCCTTCTATCTAAGCCAATTTCTGCTGTCCCAGAATCTATATTCAAGGTAATTCTTTTCTCAAAAGCATCCTATGATTTTTGTGTCTGGAAACACACTGTGTTGCTTGTCTACCATCATCTTCCTCTCATCCCTGAGATTCTCTCTTGACTTGGGTCTCAACTGGGTTTGCAAATTCTTATTAATTCAGTATCATCACCTTGGCTATTATTGTGACTCCCTAAATTGAGTACAGCCAGTTCTCATTCCACAGGATAGCAAGGCTTTATAGTAATTTAATTGAATTGCTACATAGCAATTCAAGAAAGATTTCATTCATCATTGTACCAAATGCTTTTTTAAACACTAACACTAACTTGCCTAGGGAACTTGTGTTCCCCATCACCACAAAAACCCATCCTCACTTTGTTCCGTTTACTCAGTTTGCTATGCTACTCTGAGAGCAAAAGTCTCTGAAGAACAAACTGGATTGCACATAACAAAGGAAGGGTTCCTACCTTTCTTTTGTGAGGGCAACATCTGGTTTAACTAGGAGAATTCCATATCTGTGAGAAACAAACCAATACGGCAAGGTAAGAGCCACATCCTTGATGTCCTGAACTGATCCATGTCACCCTCATAGCAAACAACAATAAATCACTGTCTTTCCCACTCAGCCTCCCAGAGCAAACAACCCCATGATCTCAGCCACGTGAACTTTAAAGAGTCTGTTTTACTCCTTGCCCATATCTGTTTACCAGCATCATTTCCCTAACAATATCTAACAAGGAACATTCAGAGGTTTTAACAAACCTTTCAGCAAATTCCTCAAAGGAGGGCCTCCAGGAAAAACCATCTCTTTGGATACGGATTGTCTCCAGCAGTCCATTGTACTGGAGCTGAAGCAGCACCACAAAGAGGATCAGAGAAACAGAATCAGGTCATTAGGACACCAGTTTCTTTCTCTGCAGACAGAAATGCCTTCATTCAGCCCCAAACTTCTCTAATCCAAAATTAAAAAGGTTCTTTCTGAAAATGTTTCCTTCGTTAAAGACTGAATTTACCACATCCTGTAACTCTGTTGATTAACCACTCTCCGTTAAAAGTTTGAAACCATAAAAACCAATGACCGAAATAACTTCACCTTCCAGCCATGGGTACTGCTTTGCCTCTTTATCTTAGAGGATAGCCTTTTACTTCCAAATCTGGACAAAGAAGTACTCTGAGACATGGATGAACTTCCCTCTTAATCCTATCCTTTCTTATATGTATTTAACAGGCTACAGGGCTTTCTGAACACTTCTAATAATTGTAACTATTCTTTAAATTCAGGATGTCAGATCTGACACAATATTCAAACACAGAGTCTTATCAGCACATTTCAGCTCCTATCAAAGCAATCCCATCTTGGCTTCTATTCAGAGTTGCCCTGGCTTACAGGTGAGAACCGTCTCCTCCGGGAAGCATCATTTTTTCTAGAGTACTGTCTGTACTAGTCCCCATCCAGGAGACACAAAGATGAATCCTACTGCCTGACAAGCAGATCTCATTGCACTCCTGAAAAATAAATAGGAGAGAACTAAGACTGCAAAACCTGAGGCTAGCACAGGCTATCACAAAAACAACCTAGAACCTTTACATGCATAAAAAGCATGCCTACTCTTTCTCTTGCAAGAGGAGACTCAGACCAGTCAGCTTCCAGCTATCTCCACAGCCTTTTGGTGGGGTCTGCCCTCCCCACTGAGATGTGGCAGAAATACCCATCAAGGACACTGCTTTGCTCACCTGCAGCAGCACCACCTGGTTGTCCACCACACCTGGCTCCTTCTGGCTGTTGGGCTTTATACAGCGCACAAAGTGGGGATTGGCAGAATACATCTTCTCCATGAGCACCATCAGTGAATGCTGGCAAGGGCAGAGAAAGATTGACAGACCAGCTGCCAAAACACTGCCAGAGCCCAGCGTGCAATATCCTGCAGTGAGAACTGTCTTCCCACCTCACAGCAACTTCTGAGGCTCTGATAACAACTGGGTCACTCCTACCACGATCCGCTGTGCTTGTCACCCAGAAAAACCTATCCACATGCTAGATGCTCTAACTACGCTTAGCAGCCTGAAAGTTCTCTCACTAAAATATCACTGCACTTATCTCAAAAGGCACTGCAGGGCAGCAATACTTTACCCGGAACTGGGCTCCGGCAGACTGTTTTCGTGTGCTGTTGAATTTGTCATCTGCTCCTGGTATGACCTGAAACCAGACCCAAACAAAAGATCACCCCTGGAAAAAGTGCTTGATTGCCATCCAAAGAGCTCTGCTGGAAGGCAGATGGCAAAAAGGAGAGAGAATGGATTTCAGGGGAGGGAAGACAAATTAAACATATCAGCAGCAGCAAGCAGAAAACCTGGTAAAAAACAAAGGAGAAATTGTTGCAAGCAGATTGCTGTCTGCTCTTATTTTCAACCAATTTTTGTCTGCTTTCATTTTCATTCAGTTTCTCAAGTAATAAATATCAGGTAACTATCACTTATCAATTGCCATGTGGACCTGAAGTGCAATACCTTGGCTGTCACATGAGGCATCAGTGTTCCTGTCCTGGAGATAGTGGCTGGAAGACAGAGACAATAGTTAGTTTTGTACCTTTGCTTGCAATGTCTATAAACATTCAAACCTCACTTCACGCACAAGTCTCCCTACAAATACTGAATCACAGACAGGGTGTTAGGTTTCACCATATGGAAATACAAGGAAATTGCTAAAGAAAGGGAGAAGAAAATGCAAATATATGCAGCATACAATGCAGGAAATATTGTTTTCTGCCACTGAGAAGACAAGGCAATCAGGTTATTGAACAACCCTAAGTGACCTTCAGAAGAAATACCATCAATGGGCCTCTAACAACACAGAAAAAAAGTACAGATAGCAAATGGGAAGCTCACCTACAGCAGTCAAGATGGGAGGTTATATAAAGTAAGACAGCTTAAAAGTAATTCAGCAACAAGAAGAAAAATTCAGGGAAGTTGAATTTACTGAAGGATCTAATAACAGTCTTGCACCCCATTGATGCAACGATCTCATGTGAATCACAGAATCACAGAATGGTTGAGGTTGGAAGGGACCTCTGGAGGTCATCTGGGCCAACCCCTCTGTTCAGCAGGGCTACCTAGAGCCAGCTGCCCAAGACTGGACAACCAATCTGAGAACAGGTTATCTCTGCTGTTTATGAACTTTCAGAAGTTGGGACTAGACTAAGTATCTCCAGCGCAGAAGTGGCAATGAAGAAAGATACTCCTGATCAGAAGAGCTGAAAAACACAGTAGAGAATAGAAACAAAATTAATCAGTTACTTGTAAATCCCCAAAACTGGCATGGACTGAAGAAGATAAAAAAAAAAAAATATTTTTGCACCAGAAGCACTGTGTTCAGCCAGACAAATTCCAAGGAAGCATCCACCTGATTTTTCTTTAAATGTTTACTTTTGTAGAAGCCTTGGAGGCTCTGAGGGCTTATCAATAACTGTAAAAAGGGACTGTAGTAGTTGGAGAGAGATGCACGAGCTCAGAGTTTTTTAACAAGTTGTATCTGAAGAACGAAACGCTGAAAAGGGTAATCTCTACACTCATTGTTTGTGGCTTTACAGCACTCTATTTTCAGTGTGCGCAGCCAGGAGCTGTGACCTTGTCCAGCTTCATTTCTAGACAAGGACAAAGCATACGGAAGGGGCCAGTGGAGACAGCCCCGCACTGGCCCTGGAGAAGATGGGCTATCTGATCTGAGGGAAGACATCTGAGCAGTGGCTAGTCCTCTGGAAGAGAATACAACCTGCCTTCCATTCCAGGGGGGAATGAATAGCTCTGACAGCTCAGTACATGCCAGCAGCCTGCTCCAGGCTGCAGCCTTCCCAGAGTCTCTCTGGGACTGCCAGCTTTGAAACACATTCATAGCACATAAGCCTCATTCCCACACTTAATTCTTGTCAAGGTGGGCCTTGACTCATGTGGGATGCCCTATTGTAGCAGAAGGACTTGCCTCTGAACAGCACACTGAGCAACGGGGTGACGCTGTTGATGAAGAGCCCACGGACACTGGCTGGCAAGGTGTCTCTGTTCTTCTCTAGGAATCCCTCAGCAGTATATTGTACCTAGGTGAAAGAGCAGCAAATCACTAAGGCAAATAGCGCTCACAGGCTTGCTGTGAAAGCCACCACCACAGCTTGTGAGGAGCAACTCTTAAACCGAATGTACACTGGCTCACACACGAATTTCGTAAATGCATATGCACTCCATTCAGATGCAAACCCCGAGGGAAAAAACCCTGCAGATGGCACTGAGGCATTAGAACAACAGGAGTGCAGCACAACACTGAGACATTCACCTTTTTTTCTTCTCCTTTCCTTGATTATGAAGTTTTATTTACTTTAGTTTATGCTTCACTCTTTTTGTTGCTCTCCCTTCTTCCCTGTGAATAGGCTTTCATCCTGTTGTCACACATCCCCTTGTTTCTCTTTCTCCCTTCCTTTCTTACCCCTAGCCTGCCACTATCCTTTCTATGTTAGGTGTTAATTTTTGTAATAAAGAATGTCACAAGTAATAACTTAGTCAACAGTGGTGAGACTAGATTACTAAATTGCATATTACAATGATGTGAAACATCATGTCTGCTCCTGCTCCTGCTCCAAAAATAATCTCCAATTAATTCAACATATTTGGGCCAATGCTTTCAAAATTGGTGGCAGTAAGGGTACACACAACAGTCCTAAACCCCAAGCTGCTTAGACACCATTTGAATGTGTAAATAAGTGCCTCCACTTTCAAAGCATTCACTACCTGGCTGCTCCCACTGTATTCCTTGGTGTCTGCAATAAAATAAAGACTACCATGCTCTGGAATCCAATAGGTAACAGTAAATCCTTTAGACTGTACTTTGGTGCTGCACAGTGGATGCACAGCTTTTATTTTATAAAGTACTACTTTAAGACTAGAGCTGCAATAGAATGATGATGAGTACAGCAGATTCTTCTAATAGATAGAACATGGTTTCCAGAGGTAGCCCTATTTTCCTCAGGTGTCCTCTCTTCCTATACCTTCTACTGCAATCCTGGTAAATCCTAGAAGGCAACTGCCTGAGAACACATTACTTGTTATCATCGTCAGACAAAACACTCCTTAACATCAAAGCCTTATTTGTCAAGCCACACATTTCTCCCCTCCTACATGTGTTAAAACAGCATTCATCCTGCAAACAGTACGTACTTTTCCAGCATAGTGAATGATGCTGAACCCCAAATCACAGCCTCGGCTTGGCTGGAAGTGTAAATTTCCCTTGAAGCTGCTGTTTAGTTTATCCACAAATGTCTTATCAGTTGCCTGCAAGAAAGCAGATTTCATAATCAAACAATACGGCTGCAACAGAGACCTGATCAGGGCATGGAAACAAAACAAAGCATTGGAAGTGTTCTTGGCTGTGCAACAGTTGGATACTTATGCTCTCTAACTCTCCATGGGGATGCCAATATCATTAGACTATCCCTGATCTGGCTGTCCTGTCTCATCAGTCACACATGGGAACACTTCTGTTCATCCTGCTCTTTAAAGTCACACTCCAACATAAGAGCCCTCTCCACAGCCCAGATATTTATTGCTACATTCCCCCACACTATTTTGTCTGCCTCTGATCTCATGCATACCTGAGGGAATGCACTCTGCTCATCCAGAAGAGACAGGAGCCCAAGTGGCTTGGCCAGGAGCAGATTCTATGGGAAAGGAGACACATTACACATATCTAAAGCAGTACAGGGCATCTACTCTCACCTACACCACCCTCTGAAGAGGTTCTTCCCAGAGGCATCTTCTTCCCGTGACAGAAAGAGCAAGACTCCTCTCTTGGCTGGATGGAGCAATTCTACCCTGTCAGTTCTTGCACTCACCAGAACAGGTTCGTTATTCTTGAATGTGATAGTCTCCCAAGGCAGCTCTTCTTCCTTATAGGCAGCCTGCTCCAGCTGGAAAATGTGCTGAAACAGAAAGAAAAGAGGTGAAGCACCTAGCAGACCTGGCTAGTCAACCTTGAACATCTTTCCCACCCTGAACAGAGGACAGAGGCATGGCTCTCTCACCCATGGCATGAGAGGCCCAAGATGAAACTGCTGTTCTGCATGCTTGTCTGTAAGCTGACGCTACTGCAAAAAGCACGAACACTTCTCAAGACTGTAACAGTCCCTGCTGTGCCAACTTTGGTCACTGCTTGACCATTCCACTTCTTCCTTCCCCATCCCAGTGGTTCTCCTGCCACAGCAGAGGAGGTTGCTGCTCTCTACGCCACTTCACTAATCACCATTTCTGTCCTTCCAGACAACAGACCTGTTTTTCCCCAAGCTCTCGTTCATATGCCAGGTAGATCAGTGCTCTGCTTTCTCGGTCACATGAGGTGAGATCACCCCCAGCAGACTTACATGGTTGAAGAAGTGCTGCAGCTGCTCATTGGCCAAATTTATGCAAAGCTGTTCAAAACGATTCACTGCAAAGTTTTCAAACCCAAAAATATCCAAGATACCTAAAAGAGGGGAAGACGAGCACATCGTGGGGACTGCAGACCATCCCAGCAGATAGCTGTGTACCCCAACACACAACTACATCTTCCATCACTCAAATCTTGTGACACAGGGCAGCCCCAGTCAAGTCACCAGCAGGACCTCTCCCATAACTCCCCTTGGAGAACTAGTTAGGAGAAGCCCCACTCTCACCTTCTGGTTCCTCTGCAGACAGAGTGCCCCAGAACTACAGCCTCGCAGTTGCTTCAGACAAACCAACTGCTCAGAGTTGGCCAAGGCCCTACAGACTTTGTGCTGCTGACTAGTATCTCCAACATGATCATGTCTTTAATAATGGATCCCTGCATGCAATCTCTGCGAAATCTCACATTGTGCCTTTCTTTCATTGTGGCTGAGGGATGCACATTTGAGGATAAAACAGGAGCAAGGCAGGCAGAACTCACCTATTTCCCTCAGTTCCACCTCAGGATCCATGTGCTCGGCCAGCAGCTCATTTATTTTGCAAACAATCCAGCCAAATACTCGGCCATATGCCACCTTTGCAATGGAGTCCCGAGCATCTGCACAGAGAGAAAAACAGCAGCTCACTGAGAGGCTCCAAGGAGAGTACGGAACACAGCACACAAGCTGGCTCAATACATTCACCTCTAGCAACAATGTCTAGTAGTCTGTGAAGCTATTTTAAAGATCAGATAAGTATATCTGTATGATCGTCCCTGCCCTCTGCATGCTCACAGTGAGCTCTTTCATTCCAAAATCTTCACAACCTTTCTACAAGATCAGATATGACATTCTAGAGCACTTGTGAGACCAACTAAAATGGAAAATTTCATTTCCAAAAAAGCCCAGCCACTTTTTAGAATATCCAGAGACTTGCTTTCCCTTCTGCAGGTCTACCAAGTATGGATCCCCTCACTACTAAACCAAGCAAGAGGCTCCAAGTTGTATTGGGAAAATTGAATGGTTCTGTTCCTCCTAGACCACAGCTGCAAAGTGTTTAAATACTGTGGGCAAGAGGAGGATGCAATTGATGGAAAACTTGCTGACATCTAGAAAGAAGATGACCAAATGAACATGACCTATTGCTTGATGGTAGATGTGCATTTTATTGTCTAGAGAGATGCAAGAGAAGACATTTGGGAAACAGAACCAGCTAATTCCACGTTTTCAGTTTTTTTTATTTCATTTAAGTAGTAATCTAGAAAACCTGTGGGTTTATGCTTTTTAATTTACTTTTAAAATCTTTTACTTTAACTGAACCTTTTTTGTACAGATTATCTTATTTTCTTGTTTTATTGAAAGAGAAAATAACACCTTGTGCTTGGTACTTTAACATATTCCCCTTTCATCTCACTCCTTCCCTGACACTGCTATCTCACTGATTCTCTCAGTTATTTATCCATCTACTACCTAGGGCTCCGCACACTGCCAGCACTCTGCAACACGAGCCTTCCCCTCTTTTGTACAAATACCTAAAGCTTCCTCCTAGGCTGGACTGAGGGAGAAAGCAAAGCTAATTCCTTGGTTTCTCACTTAATCTCTGCAGTCTCCTGGAGATCAAACAAAAGCAGCATTCATGGTCAGTAAGAGACTAAACAGATAAACACTGATATACTTGCCTCTGTGTACGAGGAATGAAGGGGCAGAGACAGACGTCTTTGTTCCCAACAAGTTGTACATGTGTGGGGATACCCTTCTATCAAACACGGGTCAGTCTTTCTAGCCAGCACATCTGCAATTCATTATGTTTCTTACCTTCTGCCTGCTGCTGGGTGTGAAAACGCTGAATCTGCTCACCTCGGGTCACCGACATCGTACAAATGAGGCATTTTAACAGTTCATCTTCTTGGACTCCAAACTGACCCTGGGAAAGAGGAAACAGATGAGGACAGTCAATAATAAACCCTTACTCGACCTGTGGGGGTTGTATCTCCTTATGCCTGAGCAACACCCAGTGTAATGGGGTCATGACAGACTGGGGAAGTGATCATGCCCCTGTATNGGGAAAGAGGAAACAGATGAGGACAGTCAATAATAAACCCTTACTCGACCTGTGGGGGTTGTATCTCCTTATGCCTGTGCAACACCCAGTGTAATGGGGTCATGACAGACTGGGGAAGTGATCATGCCCCTGTATTCGGCCCTGGTGAGGCTGCATCTCGAATGCTGTGCTCAGTTTTGGGCCCTCACTACAAGAAAGACATTGAGGTGCTGGACTGCGTCAAAGAAGGGCAACAAAGCTGGTGAAAGGTCCAGAGTACAAGTCTTGTGAGGAGTGACTGAGGGAACTGCGCTTATTCAGCCTGGAGAAAAGGAGGCTGAGGGAAGACCTTGTTGCTGTCTACAACCACCTGAAAGGAGGCTGTAGCGAGGTGGGTGTTGGTCTCTTCTCCCAACAACAAGCTGTAGGATGAGAGAAAATGTGCCAGGGGATATTACGAAAAATTTCTTCACTGAAAGGGTTGTCAAGCACTGTAACAGGCTGCCCAGGGAAGTGGTGGAGTCACCATCCCTGGAGGTATTTAACAGATGTGTAGATGTGGTGCTTAGGGACATGGTGTAGTGGTGGACTTGGCAGTGCTAGGTAAATGGTTGGACTCAATGATCTTAAAGGTCTTTTCCAACCTAAACGATTCTATGATCCAGATTAAGGCCTTTGAGCTCTGCTGTAAAATAACTATTACTGTTAACATCTCACAGCACTGGAGTCAGATGAGGGCCCTGACATCTGCATTATCCCTGCAGTGACCCAGCTCACTCTTGCGCTCTCTCTGCAATACTTTCTGTCATGCTCTCCCAGTGCCACCACTTTTCACCTTCTTTGGGAACCACCCAGTCCCTGCGGAGCGGTGCAATGACTTATTGAACAGCAGCACACCGAGGCGACTGTGCAGGTGCTGAGGTGTCCGAGCTTCAGCAGACATCAGGATCGCTCACACGAACCCGCAAGAGACAGGACACAAAGGGAACTTGGACACAACTGAACCCCTCAGTGATTGCTTTAACAGGAATTCCGCTCCCGTGGGCAAAAAACAAGGAGCAGACTTTAAGAAGTGAGACAAAAAGAAAATGGCAGCTGAACAGATGTAGGTGTTTGGTTGAGGTATGGTGTAGGAGGCAAACAGGCAGAGAGATGGGAGTGGAACCAAAAAACTAAGGGTGCTGACATTTCAAATATGTCAAAATAAAAAGACATAGAAAAGGCAGAAATATGTTATACTTTTCTGTTCTATGTTGTTAACAAAGCAGGATGATGTATCATCCCACATAATAAAAATGGGATGGTCCTGGGGAATATATAATTCTTAATCTGTGATAATTTCATGTGAAATAGTAGAAAGTTTAGTTCCTGATAACCAACAAAAACTGATAGCAGTTAAGGTGGTCTCCTTGGACAAGACCTGTTGAAAACACAGAACTACCATTCAGACACCGCACACCTGAATTTCTCCAAGGCATCATCACACTTAATAACATATAACATTTGATTTTAAAAAGATTGCATTGTATGTAGTCAATGAGGCACATGTGATATTGCCGTATGCAAGACAATGGTTCTAGACAAACAAGAAGCTGTGAAGTATCTCTTTGGGCATGAATAGCAATGAACACAAATACAGTCACAGCATCATACTGTGCATTTCTGGAAAATCTCATTCTTCAAGAGCCTTCACACTCTGAGGCAGAAACATCCTCTGCCACCTCTGTCAGGAGCAGCTCCTGCAGTCACACTGCCAGTGGGAACCAGCATCATATCCATAAGGTTTCTATCAGCTCTTCTTGTGACTCACCGCTGCAGCCTTCAGCCATCCCCTGGAGGCTTCACTCACTTTTACAGACCCATTGCTCTCCTCAGGCTCAAAGGTCACATTGCCCAGAGACAACACACCAGCCAAGATAGCCTGCATGTCCACTTGCTCCTAAAACACACAAAAAGGGTGACTGAAAACCTATCTGCATGTAACANTATTGAACAGCAGCACACCGAGGCGACTGTGCAGGTGCTGAGGTGTCCGAGCTTCAGCAGACATCAGGATCGCTCACACGAACCCGCAAGAGACAGGACACAAAGGGAACTTGGACACAACTGAACCCCTCAGTGATTGCTTTAACAGGAATTCCGCTCCCGTGGGCAAAAAACAAGGAGCAGACTTTAAGAAGTGAGACAAAAAGAAAATGGCAGCTGAACAGATGTAGGTGTTTGGTTGAGGTATGGTGTAGGAGGCAAACAGGCAGAGAGATGGGAGTGGAACCAAAAAACTAAGGGTGCTGACATTTCAAATATGTCAAAATAAAAAGACATAGAAAAGGCAGAAATATGTTATACTTTTCTGTTCTATGTTGTTAACAAAGCAGGATGATGTATCATCCCACATAATAAAAATGGGATGGTCCTGGGGAATATATAATTCTTAATCTGTGATAATTTCATGTGAAATAGTAGAAAGTTTAGTTCCTGATAACCAACAAAAACTGATAGCAGTTAAGGTGGTCTCCTTGGACAAGACCTGTTGAAAACACAGAACTACTATTCAGACACCGCACACCTGAATTTCTCCAAGGCATCATCACACTTAATAACATATAACATTTGATTTTAAAAAGATTGCATTGTATGTAGTCAATGAGGCACATGTGATATTGCCGTATGCAAGACAATGGTTCTAGACAAACAAGAAGCTGTGAAGTATCTCTTTGGGCATGAATAGCAATGAACACAAATACAGTCACAGCATCATACTGTGCATTTCTGGAAAATCTCATTCTTCAAGAGCCTTCACACTCTGAGGCAGAAACATCCTCTGCCACCTCTGTCAGGAGCAGCTCCTGCAGTCACATTGCCAGTGGGAACCAGCATCATATCCATAAGGTTTCTATCAGCTCTTCTTGTGACTCACCGCTGCAGCCTTCAGCCATCCCCTGGAGGCTTCACTCACTTTTACAGACCCATTGCTCTCCTCAGGCTCAAAGGTCACATTGCCCAGAGACAACACACCAGCCAAGATAGCCTGCATGTCCACTTGCTCCTAAAACACACAAAAAGGGTGACTGAAAACCTATCTGCATGTAACACATACAACATGAAGGCCCAGAAGTTGGAGAGGTAAGGGAAAGGCACATGCAGCCTGTGGGACAAGGCTCTACAGTGTCTGACAGACTCAGGTGGTTTGGCAGCAACAGGGAAAATCCAGATTGGAGAGAAACAGGATTGCACCTCAAAACAGCAGCCAGAATGAAACCGTATGTCTGCAGGAAGCACAGATGGAAATTAAACAACTCCAGAACTGACCTGTTTTTGGAAGCCCACCATGTCAAGGGCATTGCACACCTCTTGGTATTTGTGCTTCCAGCACTCAGCTATATCCTGTGTACCAAATTGTCCACGTATGTACCTGAGAAATTGTATAACCCATACAAAACCGTCACACAATCAGTACAGCAAGTCAGTCCTATCCCAAAGGAATGAAGCAGATCAGCAGCAGTGGAGACGTGAAAGTGAAAGAAGAGACTCCACACCTCCCAGCTTCCATGAAGACCCATAAGATCTCTTCATGTAGCTCCACTGAGAAGCTACTTCAGCTTCCATTAATTCATTTACCTGTACCAGGCTCCACAGGCAGAGCTACAGAGCAGAGGCTTCATTATGCTGCTCTCCCCTCCACCCCCCCACCATGAAGACTAAACTAGGGTCTGCCTTTGAAGTACCTGTAGAGTGAAGGATCCAATAGCCCATACATCTCCTTTTCCTCTGAAGAGAGTCCAGCAAACATGTAGTAGAAGATATGGAAGTTCCTCTCCCCGGTACCTTGTTGCACAACCCGTGACTTCTCTAACAGGTACTCACTCAGCTTTGCACCTCGCACTGCACACAAGAAGGTGACAGGGTAAACTTTGCACTTGGGGACATGAAGCTGAGTGAGCTGTCCTGCAACTCTTATTCCGTGATAGGAGCACGGATTGTCTAAAGTAACTTTCTTCCATGCAACACCCTCTAGGCTGCCCAGCACCCTGGAAATGGGCTTCTCCATGCTTTTCATCATCTTAGAGATGCCTGCTCAGCATCTTTAGCAGCAACCAAGGCTTCTGGCACCACAGAGTATTATTGATACTTCCCTTGGACTGTCACCCCGATGTCCTTCCTGTACTCTCACACTGCCCAAACTCAGGCCTTATCCTACAGCTGTGGCTGCTGCAAGATTTTACTTAATGGCACGCCCTTCCCACAAGGAGTGAAGCATCAGAATTTCACCCTTCACAAGTTCTGGGTACTCAGTCCACTCCCTCCGGTGCCTAACCATCCCCCAAACCAGTAACTGCCCTTGACTTTACCTGTATTCTTCTGGAAACGTAGCTGTATGTATTTTCCAAAGCGGCTGCTGTTGTTATTCATCACAGTCTGGGCATTGCCAAAAGCTTCAAGCAACGGATTTACCTAAAACAAGTGAGCAAGCAGAACAAGCATTTTTCAAATTAAGTGATCCAATCTAACTTACTTGGAAAAGTTTAACCTTAGCATTTACTATTCAGCATTCAGCAGGAATAGGAACCAATCCACGAGTACTCAAAAGCGCCTATTTTATCCTGGATAAAGGAAATGAAAGAGGCAAATATAACAAAGACTAAGCAGCATGAGATTACTGAAAACAAGTAAAATCAAACAGATTTGATCTCAGTAAGATCACTGACTCATTTGTTAAAAGATAAGGTTGATATAACAGATTCCACAAAGCATCTGACATGGTATCACTAGATAATTTGATTGCTATACTGCAACAATAAACAAGGNCAATCCATGAGTACTCAAAACCGCCTATTTTATCCTGGATAAAGGAAACGAAAGAGGCAAATATAACAAAGACTAAGCAGCATGAGATTACTGAAAACAAGTAAAATCAAACAGGTTTGATCTCAGTAAGATCACTGACTCATTTGTTAAAAGATAAGGTTGATATAACAGATTCCACAAAGCATCTGACATGGTATCACTAGATAATTTGATTGCTATACTGCAACAATAAACAAGGTAAACATGGCACTAAGTGAACGTAAGCACAATAACTTAGCTACTGAAATCTGTAGACAGCATAAGGCTCAGGACAGTGAATTATAAGGAAACTAACAGAACAATCAGACCAACTTGGTAAATGGGATGCAAACGAGGTAAAATGACAATTTTTCTATATTTGAACAAAGAATGCCTGCTCACTGGAAGAATGATGCCTTAAGGGTACATGCTGGGCAGCCTGATGAGCACAGCTTTACAGCACGACACTGTAATCCCAAAAGGGCTAACTTAGCCCTTGAATGTATCTACAAGAACCAAATAAGGTGACTATTCCTTCTTCTGTCACCTCTAGGTTTTCTAAGGGTAGCTCACCTGGAGTGAAGTGACCTTTGTCTCCAATGGAGGAATTGCAGGCTGGCTAGAAGCATTGCCAGTCAAGTCTTTCAGGGTCCATTAGGCCAGGCATTACGCTGAGCAAACACAGTGATCCTGCTTCCTGAACCTGCTGAGGTCAGAAGCAGCTTGGCAGTGTGGCTCAAGCCAGTTCTAAGAGGAGCCAGCAGGTGTATCAATGACATGTTCCCACAACGGAGCACAGGTATTCACCTCAGATCTACCGTGGATGATACCACACTGAAATAATATGCCATTCCAGGGCCCAAAGCATAGCACAGTGTATTTGATTTGTGTGGCAAGGTTTTGGCAGCGGTGAAGCTACAGAGGTGGCTTCTGTGAGAAGCTGCTACAAGCTTCTGCCATGTCTGACAGAGCCAATGCCAGCCAGCTCCAAGATGGACCCTCTGCTGCCTGGGCCTGAGCCCATCAGCAACGGTGGTATCACCTCTAGGATTATGTATTTAAGAAAATGTAAAAGCTGCTGCTCAATAGCAGCCGGAGAGAGAAGCGAGAATACATGAGAGCAACAGCTCTGCAGACACCATGGTCAGTGAAGGAGGGGCAGGAGGTAGCCCAGGCACCGGAACAGAGATTCCCATGCAGCCCATGGTGCAGGCCATGGTGAGGCAGGCTGTGCCCCTGCAGCCCATGGAGGGCCACAGTGGAGCAGATCTCCACCTGCAGCCCCTGTAGGACCCCATGACGGAGCAGGTGGATGTTTGAAGGAGGCTGCAACCCTGTGGGCAGCCTGCGCTGGAGCAGTCCCCTGGCAGGAGCTGTGGCCCCGTGGACAGAGGAGCCCACTCTGGAGCAGGTTTGGTGGCAGGGTTGTGACCCTATGGGGGACCCATACTGGAGCAGCGGTAGAGTGTGAGGAGCCCTTCCCTGAGGAGGAAGGAGCAGCAGAGACAACGTATGGAGAACTGACCACAACCCCCATTCCCTGTCCGCCTGTGCCACTCAGGGGGAAGAGGTGGAGAATTTGGGAGTGAAGTTGAGCCTGGGAAGAAGGGAGGTGTGGGGGGAAGGTGTTTTCAGATTTATTCTTATTTCTCATTATCCTCCTCTGATGTTAATTGGCAAGAAATTAATTTTCCCCAAGTTGAGTCTGTTTTGCCCATGCTGGTAACTGCTGGGTGATCTCCCTGTCTTTATCTTGACCTATGAGCCTTTTGTCATATTTTTCTCTCTCTGTGCAGTTGAGGCGGGGGATTGATAGAGCGGCTTGGTGGGCACCTGGTGTCCAGCCAAGGTTAACCCACCACACAGAGAAAGATCTCTCTAGCTCTACAGGGAACCTGAAAACACAGACTTTAAAATAAAGCAGTCCAACAACTTACCCTGCTTAATCTATCGCATGAAAGCTTAAAGCATGATTTGCTCAGAAAACCCCATAACATCTTGGGGAGCAATTCAAGTGGAAATACTTCAGACCAAAGAGACAAATATGTTTCAAAATCAGCTACCAAAGGTATATGAAAATAGCAAAGATGAAGTTAGCCAGTTAGCAGGTACGCCTGACAGCAAGTAGAAGTAGCCTAGGAAAGGTGACTGAAGGCTGTGTGGATTCTCCACCCCTGTGTACCTACACCCCTGTGTAATCAAGACTTCATTTTTCTAATAAAAGTCTTTGTTCTACCTCAAACAGGAAATTATTCAGAACAATGCCCCCAGTCCCTTGTCATGGAGAACATGATAAACAATTGCAACAGTTTTCTGTCATTTAAGATACTGCTACATTCCCAGCAAAGAGAATTACTGACCTACCAACGCTTCTAATTTGTGGTCAGCTATTTCACCATCCTTACCCACTGTTTTCTTACGAGTCTTGTGTTTTGCTCCCTGACTACCAGTGGTGACTCATCAGCAGGCTTCCTGAGCCAAACGCAAGCTGTCTTGCAGCAGCGTTGCCTCCGCATCTTCAAGCACCATCCTGTAATGACCTACCTGAAGGATCCGCTGCTCCAGCTGTGAGTTGCCTTTGCATAGGTTCATTATGTGCTGCAACAATAGCTTCGTACTCTCTGTTTTCCCTGCACCACTCTCTCCACTGCCAAGAAAAAGCAAAGGAAATTCCAGCAGCTGTGAAGTATAGTTATTCTGCCCCTTATGTCTTAGTGCCCCATCACTTGAGAGTCCTCTCCTGTCCAAGAGTTTCACAACTTTCTCAGCTAAAACGCATATGTGAGCACAAACTCACACCACAGCTTTACACAGTGGGCCCCAGAAGGTCCTGATCCTTCCCCAGGGGAATTTTTTGCTATCTGTAAGAGACTACAGATATACCCCATGCTGTCACTTCTGGATGGGGTGCACCAGACACATCATTCACTCCACTTCTTAAGAAAAAAAATGTACCTAACTTCCGGCAAACAACCTACTTCAAAAGTGATCTGATACACTCACTCCCTCACATGTGCTGGAGTCAACAGCTTCCCCTTTCTGCAGAGTTTCGCCCTATGCGTCTCATATCAACAACTGAGAACTGATCTTGAGATACTGCGGCTATCTAAAATCTCAGGCACTCCACATATTCACACGCATCAGCTGATTCAGGACATGGGCACACCACCGTAGAGCTGCCCACACACCCACAGCAGCAGTGGTGCACATCACTCTGCCGTCACATGTGCCCAGCACCTCCACCTCCAAGTGAAACAAGCAGCACTTGGAAAGTGCAGTTTCCCCAGTTGTGAGAAGAGGAACCTTCAATCAGTGAGACGTGTCCTTGACTACAACATACTTGCAGAGAACTCCAGTGTGTGCACAGAGAGGAAAAAAAAAAGCAGGAAATGTTGAAGGTATACTCAAGGGCAGGTCTCCGTTTCCATACTCGACCTTTGAGCATCTGGTGTGGCTTTACTGCTTTGAAGCTCCCAGTGGCTCTGCGCTTGGGATCAAGTATGCACCGTAGGTGGCTAACAACCTCAAATACTACAACAGATACCTGATCTCAAGCATAGATCAGGCCATCACCACCTGAGTAAGCACAAACAAAATAAGACTGTTTTGCCAGTTGAGAATGTGCCATCCAGACAGCACCCCTGCTCAGTACGTAAGATTTTTTTTGTTTTCAGTTACTTACTTCCTCCCCAAAAGCACTACCAGTCAGCACTCCCATGGTTCAAGCTTTTCCTTGTACCTTCCAACAAGCACAACAGCTTCACTAGTTCCTGCAAACACCCTCCAGCTGCAAACACCCTCCAGCCTCAGGCTGTGCAGAAAAGCAAATTCATCTCCAAGAGACCCAAGTGCTGCACCACAGCATACCCAGGCTGTGACTAATGTCTGTTGGGATTGGGAAGGCAAGAGGAGCCAGTGGAATTTGCAGCACAGCACAACTTGATTGCAATGAGCATCTGTCACCTTGGGGCAGCTGCTGCATTCAACATCAGCCTCTGAAACACACCATCCAGACCTCCCAGACTAAGTTGGACAGACCAAAGAGACCACAAAGAATATCAGAGCCTGTTGTGTTCCGATGCTGTTCTGATGAACTGTGATCTAACAGGAGTCACTTCCTCCTCCCCCTCTGCCCCAACTTTGTTCATGCCAGGTAATCTCATTAATGAGGGTTTCACCACTTACAGAGAGCAAAACCATGAACCTCCTGTGATACCAACACACAGACCAGTTAATAGGGTTGCAAGATGCACAGGAGTTCACAGCCACAGATTCTCATCTCTGAGAGCACAAAATGCTGGCAGAAAACAATCAGGCCACTGACTTCTTGCAAATGCTTACAGGTTGCTCGCTCTTGTCCTCCATCTCCCGAGAAAAACACTACGACTGTTCTCCATCCCTCAGAGCCCTACCGCTAGCAGCACCTCTTCCAGCTGATGACTCCACAGCCATCACTTCACGTAAAGCTTCATGTAAAGCACAGGCACTGATGCCTTGCAGGCTACAGAAACGACTGGGGTTCAAAGGACCCATAGCGACGGGTTCCAGTCCCACCACAACACTCAGCAGTGATTCAGCAAGCCATATCCACACCACATAGACTCAAAATACTGATAAAATGATCAGAAGGCCAATATAAAGAAGAGAGTATTAAATCAAACAAACTGGCAATTAACATATCAACTGAGATGACATTTAAACCGTTCTCTACAACACCTAGAACAGGAAGTTAAGTGTTTTGAGGCTTTCTCCTCGATGCTGTTTG
Organism: Steatornis caripensis; assembly: GCA_013398225.1. NCBI lineage: Eukaryota > Metazoa > Chordata > Aves > Caprimulgiformes > Steatornithidae > Steatornis > Steatornis caripensis. The sequence goes on from VZSC01018817.1 coordinate 84,303, forward strand.
AGGCCTTCTCTGCTAGTTGATGCTATCTGCTGCCCTGCACAGTTTCAGCAGAACAACAGTGACATCACAGACTGAAATGCTTGTGACACGGGAACACTCTTTGGTTACAAGAGCCCATTTTTTTTCCCTTCTAGTGCACAGAACTGCCCATGACAATAAAATTTTCCTTGACCAGGTTTCAAAGAAATAAAAGTTTCTCTTTTAATTTCTGCTGCAATTTGGTTATATATCTGGAAGCTCCACTTTGGGAAAATAGGTTCCTTTCATTATTTATCACCTTTATTGCAGAAGTTACAGTGGGAGTTGTTTCGCCAAAGAAGAGTACCCTATGGCTTTCCCCAGAGCTGGTTAAATCTTTCCAATGCCACGTCCCTCCAGAAGCAAACCCAACATATTTAGCTGCATTAACAGCATCGGTACCCGAGCCGCTCCACAAACGCCAGCTTTGTTTGCCACGCACCTCCATTCGCCATCTGCCCGCTCTTCCGTCTGGAAAGCGGGACAGGTCGGGAAGAGCGATGCTTTGCAAGCACAGCTGGGTTTCCACTCACCAACAATGCCAGAGATGAGCTTCGCCTGAAACTTCGGCTGGGACAGCCCAGTGAGAGGTCGCTGGTAGCCACCCGGACCCCAGCCTCTGCCTGGCTCCGGTGAGCCCCCAGCCTGTCCGCCCACCCAGAGCTCACCTGATGACGATACACTGGCTCTGGGGCCCGCTGCCCCGGCAGCCCAGCATGGCGTGGTAGGCCCGGCTGGCCACGGCGAAGATGTGGTGCGGCATCGTGCCCGTCTCGCAGCGCCGGCACCGCTCGGAGACCTGTGGGGAAGCGGTGGCGGAGGGGCAGTGAAAGGGCTGCAGGGCGGCCGGGCCCGGCCGGCGGGGCCCGCGGGGACTCACCTCTCTCCCGTACAGCGGCAGCGGCTGGAAGGGGTTCATGGCGATGAGGATGTCCCCGATGTGGGTCTGGCGGACAGGGGAGAGCCCGTCAGCCGAGCGCCCGCCGCCGCCCCCCGCCCCGGCCCCGGCCCC
>VZSC01018818.1:0-17215 GCA_013398225.1 Steatornis caripensis
AACTTGTCCACAGACCCGCTGCAGACCCCAACAGTTACCTGAATGACTAATGACAGCCATTGTGTTGGGCATGCAGGCAGAGATAAGACGCAGGGAGCATGACTTAATTAGACCACATTTTTATTAACTTGCTTCATTTGGAAGCTATCCACTAATAATTCATGTCGCATTGGTCATCACTCCCTCCTTAATTGTTTGTACATGTATCATCAGCTTCAGACCCAGTTCCCAGGCTATTCAGGACACCATTATCAGCCCTTTGCATGAAATCTGAAGAGGTGAATAAACTGTTTCCAGTGTAGTCCATACTAGGCAGTGGCATCTCCAGTAGGAGTCTTCCTCTTTGATAAACTAAGCCTGTAGTAAGGCCCTGTTAAACTGCAGCAGACTGAACCTAGTTCCTGAACCATGTAAGTGATTCCTGGAGATGACAGAGGGAAGATCCTACACATACTTCTGCCTTGATAGCTTAACTGTGAGCGAAAAACACCCTCTCAATTTAAAAAAGCCTTTAACATTAAAAGTAGCCTTTAGGGATGCCGGACACTTGAGGCAAGAGGGAAGTTCTGAGACAAGACTTGACCTTGCTGGAGGAGGAACAGGATAAGAACTGTTTAAACAAACTGGAGAGGTGGGACTTTTCAGTCCAAAGAGAAGGCTCAGGAGAGATCGAGGAGTGTAAACAGCTGACGTGGGGAATGAAGATGAGGAAGGCAGACTCTTCTCAGTGGTGCCCACTGACAGGACAAAAGAAAACGAACACAAGAAATTCCATCTGAACACAAGAAAATTATTTTTTGCTGTGAGGATGGTCAAACACTGAAACAGGCTATCCAGGTATGTTGCAGAGTCACCAGCCTTGAAGATATTCAAAACCTGGTTGGACAAGCTCCTGGACTATTGGCTCTATTTGATCCTTCTTGCGCATGGCAATTGCACTAGATGATCTCAAGAGGTCCCTTCAACCTCAATGTTTCCAGAAATACATGAAAATATTATTATTTTCTATTAGGGTTACAAATTGAACTGAGCAAACATTTGTAATGCTCACGAACCACTCAATGAATTTATATGAGATTTGATCCAGTAATGGTTTCAAATAGATATGAAAAAGTGGGTTTACATAAAGGCCACCAAGGAGGACAAATTAGCCTGCTTTATGCTGCCAAAATTACTCCGCTTCTAAAAGTAGCTCATATACAACCATCTTTCGCTATAATCGACAGAGTGCCTTTAGTTTTTGTGACCAATTTTATTGTGCTTTAGGACCCCCGTCTACCAATTTTAGCAGAATTCCCTATGGGGTAAGCAAGGACAGACTTTGACTTGTGAATCTGATCACAGATGGTGAAAGGGCTGGATCTCCACTTTAAGTGGGCATTTACATCCACACAAAATGAACATTCACTTGTAAATTACTGGCAGCACTGAATGCCAGTGCTTCAAGTACCAAGCTAAATTATCCATGCTGGATGTGGGGCACAAGAAAATCTATCTGGAGTGTTTGTTTATGGAAAAAACAGTAGTGATCAAATTGACGTATGATTTAGAACAATTTCACTAAATCAGTGAAGCTTGAAAACCCATCATTTTAAATTGGACTACCAGTTTAGCTGAAGTTGCCTAGGAATCAAATTTAAACAAGGCAATTCTAAACAAAAATAAATCCTTCTATACATGAAATCTGTACTATTTTAACTAATACTGTTTTAAATTGTTGTAAACTCATGTCCTGTACATAAATCAGCCAAGCACTGAGGAAGAAAACTAGCAAAGGCCATGAATACTTTAATATGTAAAGGAGAAGCAGTGTGAAACATGCTCAGTAGTATTAACTGTGCAGTCATTGACATTGCTTAATTAGTTCCCTCATGCAAACTAGCTGTTTTGTTAATGGCATACAAAGTTGGCAGTTTGTTTCTTGCTGTCACAATGAATCAGAAGCTAAACATAACTAGATTTTTTTTAAAAAAACAGTCTCAGTTGAAGAGTATTTGACTGGGGTCAAATTTATTTGTGCATTAGAAGCTTTAGATGTATGAACACATATACCTATGCCTTCAAAAAGAGAGCAAGGTATGCAAACTGACAGGGAAAATAGGGGCACAAACCCTAGAGTCCCTTACAATAGATTTTTTTCTGCAACAAGACAGAGTTCTTGTACAAACATGACTGTCCTTATCGAGACAGTGAACTGATTCCCCAGTGTAGGTATTTATCAGAAATAGGTCATAAATTGCTGTTGCAGTGCTAAAGCCATTGCCGACCAAAAAGCATCAGACTCTGCTTCAGATGCCCCAGATATGATGGACCAGTGGAGGATCCTTCCATTCCATGTAGACTATGTTCTGTCTTTACCTGAGGCCCGTTGCTTCGATACATCCATAGGAGTCTTGGGGTGTAAATGCATAAAAGGGAAATAAAGTAGTGCATTGTTACCACTGAAAACCTTCTGACATCACATCAGCTTCTCTCTTGAAGGATTCACTTTGAAATAGCAAAATGCTGTGAAAGTGTTTTACTTGATTTCTGTATTTCAGTAGTGTACACTTTGGTGGTGACTCCTTTTCTTCAACTAGCTGATAGAATTGCTTGAAAATGAATCAAATTAGTTGCTATTATTTAATTTAAAGGGGAAAGAAGGTCTTGTACTACTAGGTATTTAAGAAAAGCAATAAACATTCTGATACCCACAATAAAATCTGGAGACGGGCAAACCTGACTTTGGCAGGTAATTTATCAATGTGGTTTTCACATTTTTGAGAATTGCGTAGGTAAAGACATGCCGCTTAAATACTTATTGATCAATACATCTGTGTACTGTGTTATCTGATGTTATCACAGTTTTAAAAATGGTATGAGAATGCTTACCAAGAGTTGTATGATAATGCCACATGCCATGGGCAGCAGTGAGACTGCTAAAGCTTTAGTGTTTTCATTTCTTGACTTCTCTAATGTGAGAAAATGTAGGCGAAGAGCATACTTTCATATCTGTAGGAAGCAGTACCTTCTTCGAAGCCAAGCCCCAGTCTTTCCAACGGTAGCAAGATGTGTCTAACTGTGACTCTTCTTCCACTCTCACAAACATTCATAAGCAGAGGGGACTGTAGGTTTCCAGATAGGATTAACTGCCTGATACAAATTCAGCTAAGCCACTCCAGGAGAAGATTTTTGGCTGAGAACTGTAGTGACATGGCCTCCGCTCTAGAAGAATTAGAAGTAAAATAGAATGAGTCATATTTTTCTCTGTAAAGGTGCTGTATGCAACAAAGGATGCATTTTCAAATCTTATAGCCAACCTTTGTATTTGCCATAGCTGTCAGTTTACTAAAGTCATTCAGAAACGAAGCACAAATAACAGTTACGTTAATGAGTGAGCTGTGTAACGTGGTGTCATGGTTTAAAGCTGGGCTGGCTATTAAACGGACTACAGATGCTCTTTGTTAACCCGCTCCCTTCCCAAAAGTGGTGGGGAAAGAGAAAAGGGAAAGAGGCTTACAGGTTGGAAAAGTTAAAACAGCTTTAATCTAACTACAATAATAATGTATAATAATAAGTGGAAAAATAATAATGAAATATATATGCAAATATATACAAACCCAATAACGAGCTCCCCTCCACCCCGATGACAAATACATCACCCGGATGCTGCGGGGTACGCCCCGAGAAAGTCCCAGACTCTACTCAGCAGCAGCAGGCAGGAGCTAGATTCAGGAATGCACAGATAAGGATCAAAGGCAGAAGAATTGGACAGAGTCCTCCTTGGATGCCAGCCATAGAAGAAGAGGGAGTGATCCCGTGATCCCTCATCTTTATACCGAGTATGACGCGTATGGGATGGAACACTCCTTTTGGTCAGTTTTGGGTCACCTGTCCGACCCGCTGCTCCCCACCGCAGGGTCACAGGTGCGACCGCTCCTCTGCTCTTTCGGTTCCAGCACATAAGAAAGTTAGCAGAAGCAAGCATCGACCTTGGTCTCCATAGGAATAACTATAAGCAAGAGCCTTTCTGCATACCATCCCTACTGATGTTCCAGTGCTAACTATAAGCGTCAAACCTTACCACTGCTGGAAGCAGACACTGTCTGGAAAAACATGCAGTTAATTTCAGAGAGTGCAACTTCTCAGAAGAGACTTCACTAAAAAGCAAAGTTACTAAAAGAAAAATTGGTTCTGTCCTAGCCCAAAACAGGACACATGGTGATCAGGTTTAAACAGTATGTTCAAGTCAGACTAGAGAGCCAAAACAGGATAATTATTCTGTTATTTTTGTGCTAGCATCATGTTCTTGATGCTATCACTGAACAAACTTGCTTTGCGGTTTCTGTGTGAGCTACAGCAAAGGACCAGTGATGGTCCAGCTTCTTCTCACTACTAAAGAAATTGCCATGAAATTTCTTCCTGATGCCAAACCCAGCAGAAGTTATATATTGATTTGAATTGGTAAAGGGTTTGAGCTACTAAGCATTGAGTCAGTGATCCGACTGAATCGCCTCCTTCCTTTCCAGCATGCTGTCACATCAATCTGCCAGTTTTCTGTTACTCCTGATTATTGCTCATCTCCAGTGATGATGTAACATAACTCTGCTGGAAGGGTTTTCAACTTACTTGTTTTGTTTTGTTTTTAATTTAATGAGATTTATCCAATGGCTTTTTTTGCCCCTTTCACTATTTCAAATGTCACTGAAATTTTGGTAATCGCATTAAGCCAGTGGGTGCATTGTGCTCACTCCCTCTGCTCACCCTATGTCTTGTGTGATGCTTCTCTGCCCCATAAGTCTTAAATTACAAGTCAATTTCCAAATGACAGTCCTGCTCCAGCTACGTGAAGACTCAGTGCACAGTGCTGTCAGCTGAAATTCAGACGCAAGATGCGGCAGAGAACCATCAAGCTTTTGACAGATCAAAATGGTTTTGATGGTTTTGAGCCATATCTTAGCAGCACGCTAAACTGCTTTTCTCTGTTCATCGTTTGCGCAGAAGGCCATCAGAAGGCCTCAGGTGTAGTTGCAAGACCACTGTGTCCTTTCCCCTTCCAGTCGGACCCCCGAGGCAGGTGTCCTTTCACCTTATTGACTGCAGGCTTCTGCCTCTGGAGCTCAGAGGGGACAAAAGTCACTATTCCGGTAGAGTTATATACGCTCCTCAAGTTCAGCATAATAGTGAAATGCCCTCAGACATGTATGGATTGAAGGGTGGGTTTTTTGAAGCTGGGACTTCCAGCAGGCTTCACGTAGCTGATTGCCTTCCAAATCTTTGTCCTCTTGGTCTTGCTGACTCCCAGCCTCCATCTGTCATCACCTGTTGTAGGCATTTCAAAAATGCAGTGTGGAAAAATGGTGCAATACAATAATACATTTGGCTATATTTAACTTTGAAGTTGCCTCTTTTGAAAACATGTTGCAAACTAGCATTACGGTGTAATTTGGCTGCGGAAACACAAAGCCACAGAGATTAGAACAGGGTTAACTTCCCAGTTTCTCAACTTCTTCTGGATTTACAGAGAAAGCCTATCATTAGTGACGTTTTAGCTAAACAGGTCGCAGTAGAAAGGGATTTCTGTACAATGCTTGTTAGCCCCAGCACTGAGCCAAGCACAATATCCAGACTCAGAGGATCCCTGTTGGTTGTTGGAACGACTAAGTTCATTAACGATTCTGAAAGGGAGAACTAGGTTTTCTTTCAATTCATATTCTGGAAAATTGTATAATTACTAAGAGAGCTAAAATATTGGTTTGGAACACCAAAACTCTTTCATTTCTGAACAGAAAAAAAAAATTGGAGATAACGCTGTAAAGTTGCAGTCTTGCAGCAGGGGACAAGAGCATCTGGTATAATGCCACCTACACTGTTCTTTTGCCCTGCTGTTTGCTCTTAGTAGGACTAGGGCAGGGTAGTATAAAGTACATTTGATTTCTACATTTGTCTGTGTTCTGCACCTTGTTTTGTTCTGCAGTTCACTGCAGGAGTCTGACAAAGTGAAGAACCTATGTTTAAGATAATTTCTGAAGCAAGCACTATACTTTCTCAACTTTTATTTAAAAACTAAACAGGGTATAACTGCAGCCAACAGGTCCGTACTGTGCAGAGAAGCTGTATTTATAATTAACTTACTAAATAATGCAATTTTTCACCCTAAAAAAAAATTCCAGGAAGCAGCATTAACAAAGCAGCAAGAAAAAAAAAAACAAACAAAACCCAACACACCCCCTCCCAAACCCCCCAATTTGACCTTGTTATCTTTGTGCTTGAGTTTCTGTATGGAAGCTGTAACTGGTGATTGTAACTGTAAATGTTCATTATAAAGCCTTTCCAAAGAAAAAACTGCTTAGCTACCTGCTATCTCACTAGTAAAAAAAAGATATTATTTGGAATTTAGGTTCCCATGTTCCTTACTGATCTGAACTACTTATTCTGGAAACATCTTTTCCAAAAGGAAGAATTTTGAAAATGAGTAATTCAATGCTGAGTAGGACTCAATAGTACCTCATTGCAGATGTCGTATCTGGAAAGAAAATGTGGCAAGAGTAATTCATATTGTTGGGCATAGTTTAAATGTGTATTTACATATAGGGTTCATTAAAAGCTGGCTTAAGTCAGTCAGATAAATAGAATGAAATTATAAAATGGGGGGAGGGTCTTTTTTTTTTTTACTACACTTTGAGGTATATTGCAAAGTCATTATACAAGATTTTGGCTTTCATAGCCTATTTATTTTTCAAATTTGTGTTCAAAAGAGGCCTAAAAGTAGACTTATGGCAATTTTGCCAGGTCTAAGAGGCAAAGGAATGAGTGGATACTCAAATGTACTCAACAACTGCAGTTCACAAAAACTAAAGGATACAGCCCAGAATTCAGTAATATTAGCCACAGGAAAAAAACACTCGGATGTCCATCTGAAAAACTTTCTTCCAGGTTTTTTCCGTGAAAAAGAACTTGTCTTCCCATAGAAGTGGTGGGAAAGCGTGACTGCAGCCTTGACGTTAAGTGATAGATGAGAGTCACTAAGGATGGCACTGCTGCTATAGTGGAAATGAAAATACTTTTTTGGTGCACTTTAGCTATTAGCACTAAGAAGAACTGGTTTCCGAATGGTGGTTGCAGGTTACTTAGATTGAGAGGGGAAAGCAACAGAAAAAGTCTGTACTGTATTCCATGTCCTGTAGCAAGGTGTCATAAAAAAGAGAGTCATCAGTCTCTTTTGTGAACGGGCATGTGCTGGTAGAATCAGCTCTGAATGCTACCTGTGCCATATAGCAATCAGTGCTCATGAATCAGAAACACTTACTGCAGCGGTGAGTACCTCAGCAGACCGGACTGGAAGTAACAGCATATGCAGCAAGACAAAATAATGTGCAAATAACATCTACCATATTTTGTTTTCTGTTCTTCAAGATTGTATTTTTTTCATTTAATTTTAAGTAGTTAGAAACAATGCTTGATTTGCACCTGAGAAGAAGCCCTCTGATTTACAGTACAGGTTTCTGCAGGACTATCAGTCTGCTGAAGGGAGCTGTAGGGATTTGTCCCTTCAGCAAACTTTTTGGATTTCAGCATTGCCCTGATAATTGTTCATTGAAGGGGAAAAGCAAGTTGTAAAGGAAGAGGTGCAAAGTTGTGAGGATAGGGGAGGAAAGTTATGTGTGCCAAATAAATAGGAAACACAGACAAAATGCCGTTTCCTCCAAACGTAAAAAAAAAAAAGAAAAAAAAAGACCCTTGAAATGCTACTTCTGAGCTTCTTATTGAGCTGCTGACTGTGCCTTTACTGTGATGTCCCCAAATGTTCTGTACTCACCTGAAATCTTTACCAATCTTTTCTTTTAACAGAACTGAAATTGATAGGCTTGATGTTTAGTTGTCAGCTGACATTTCTATTGCCTCTGTGTCTGACAGCTATGAATATGCTGGACTTCTGCAGAGTAATGCTGTGCAAACCTCTAGCCCACTATCCTGATAAGGAAGCAAAATCAGGCAAAACGGCTCACGTCATGGCCTTTTCCTAGAGAAGGCATTCATAGGCTCACCACGTATGGCCCTGTTGGTATTCTTACAGCTCTCCCAGAAAATAACAGCACTACAAAGTACAGACATCCTAAAGCACAGTAAGGAGAGAAAACCCTGCAATGTGTACTTTTAGTAGCTTTAAATCTTCTTCACAAGATCAAATTAAAGCAGTTAGATAGTCTTGTTACTGCTTCAGTGATAAACAGTAAAATATAAAGCTGTCCTCTAGACAATGTCAGGACACAGCAATGTTGTGCCCTGGGATTATTTTCATGGAACAAAAGAATCCTTGTTTGTCTGTAAGAAAAACCATTTATACCACAGCAGTTCATAACGAAGTTACCACAGTCTATAAAGATTGCATCTAGTCTACAATCAGAAGCAAATTTGAAACATTATTTGCCTAATTTGAAATTATTTTCTTTTAAATGTTTGATTTTTATTTCCTTTTCATTACTTCTCCCCCCTGCCTTCTAATTTCTATCCTATTTCAAAAACACAGTACTAAATTGTTCTGAGATTGAAGCGCCTAAATTTCACACAGAAGTGAATGGCAGTGCCATACTTTTCTTGATTTTAGCCAAGGGTTTGTAGTGTGCATGTGTGTGTATGCAGATGCTTACTTCTTGCAATCCAAGAGCACTTCTAAGCTGCTAATGTAACTAGTTCAAAATTGGAAAATATCAGAATTCTGTTTTCTTGTATGTTATTAACATATTCAATTTCTTCTCCTGTTCCTCATTCAAACACAGTTTCAGCTGGCACTCAAAGCAGGCCAGCAGCGCTAAGAGGCTTTCCACAGACAGCAACGAGCTAATCTAATCTCAGTGAGAATTTACTTGCTGTGTCTCTAAATCTTCACAGCAAAATACATGGTCTTGTATTTTATATATTAAACACTGAACTCCATACAGAATTATTACCTGCCATCCTGCATTTTCTTAAGGTGTCCAACAGCAAAGTATCTCAGCATTTTACCAAGACGCGTTTTTTCACAGTTTCCTCAGGAGGCAAGGAGTCGTGTACAGGGTCAAGTGTTGAAGTGTATTAGCTGTAAGTAGGGCAGAGAATATCAGGGAAAAGAGAATAATTCTCACATTCACTTCTGTAGATTGAAAAAAAGTGAGTAGAAATAACTACAGTATTTTTCCAATTATGCTTTTTATATAATGGTTGATGCCATAAGTTAGAAGATATGATATGTAGAAACAGTACTTTTAAAAATTGCCTGAAAGAGGGTTTTTTTTGAAGATTGGTACAGTATTTTATCTTTCTATAAGCTTTGTATATCTTCCCGTATCTCCGAGGCTTTTCCGAAACTCTTAGTATTCAAAACACTCACTTATTATTTCCTATACATATACTATATACTATTTACTACACACTAGAATGAGTAGTCTCCAGATATACTTGTCTATATGCATGCAGTTAAACTTCCCAAATAATCCACTGCTTTTAAAATTTTAATAGCTTTTAATAGCATTATTTTTTTAACTTATGCAACATTCCCTTTCTAGGTTTTTGGAAAAGTCTCAGGTTAGAAAGAATAACAAAGATGTAATAGCGGTCACCAAAAGTACATTTATTCTTGGAAGCTGAAAAATACCTGTATCGTTTTGCATGAAGACTGAGGGGCGCAATGTTCCTTGAACTCTGATAACCTGTGAAATCAAGGGCTGGTGCGAGTCAGGCTAGTAGTTGGTTTCACCTTGCCATATTTTCTTCTGCAGTGGGATAACTGCTGAGGCAACCCCTGTATTAAGTGTGTTAATTTCAGCTTTGTGCAATCACTTTGACCTGCAGGAGGTGAATCATTCAGCCATTTATCTGCTAATCAATTCTGACATCTTCCAAGAACAGGCATAATTAATCACACCTCCCTTGGTTTTGTGTTTTCATAAACAACATTGTTCTGCTGTCAAGATCGCTTGGTTCGATATAGTTGGGAGCATGCCACCTGTGATTCAAGACTGCTTTCTTTCATCACAAAACATCACGTTCATAAAACAACCGTTTTATTTTAATTAAATTACACTATAGCTTTGTTTAAGATGATATTTATTTTGGCTTCTGTTGAAGAGTAATAAAATATACTAATTCTGTGGAAAGGAAAAGCACCACAAATACTGACTCATTCAGCTGTGACTGGACACAGGAATAGGTTTTGCCACACTGCTTAATCTTCTGTTCGTGTTTATTATTCTGTGGTTAGTTTGGATAATGGAGTCTAATAACTGTTCCTGTGCTTCAATGTTATATGCCATTGCTCTGGTAATGTCGATCTGTCTCATCTTTTTATTAACTTATGGTTCCAGAAAGCATCACCTGAGATCTTCCATGTATTTCCAGGGGCAGATATATCTCAGGTGGTTTTGCTGATTTTCCTGGTGCTCTTTCTCCACATTTGCTGTCACGTCACATTAAATAAATCCAGCTGCACTTTCAAAACATCACATATTGGTTGATGCTGCATGAGGTATACAGATTTCATCACTTTCTCTCAGCATGTTGCTTTTCAGTACTCCAGGTCTGTCTGATCTTAAAAGACTTATGTAAGTCTTCTCTTACAATGTGCTACGTGGCAGCAAATCCTGAAGAGAAGTGAGGATGGAGAGAGACGATCTCACTAATGGAATTTTCTCAACTATTGAGCTGAGTAAGTCTCGGACTCTTGGCAACCAGTTTCCCGACTGCCGCTGAAACAGACCACTTCTGCAATCTCTGGGGTGGCAAAATCCACAATCGAAACTAAAAAGATTTCCTTACACTTTCAGCAAAAAAGATCTTAAGACACTTTGCATGTCACAGGGTAAAATATACACATGCAGACAGGGTCTGTGCAACAGATGATGCTACCTATACCCAGACTTACTTCACAGTAATGTCATTACATGTCCGTGTAACAGGAAAAGCTGCAGGCTGTTTGTTCACCTGTGAATAAAAACAAGTATACAATAACCATCTAAGCAACTTAATTGTCTAAGTCACATCAAGATCTTAGTTGTCAATATGGTGCTGCTCTACATCTCTTGATACCTAAGCAAATTTGAAAATAAAGTCTTCTAAGTTTCAAATTCTTCCTGCTCAAATTAATACTAGTCCAAGCTACTTCAGGATTTTCCCTTGCTTTTTGAAAGAGAGCAACTCATTTAAGTTGTTCAGTTACCAAATAATTCCTGAAAAGCATGAGCAATTAAGAAAATACAAATTCCCCAAATCCATTTCATAAATTTACCGAATATGTACGGAAAATAACAGTGAAAAAGAGAAAATTTGAGCACAGCAATTGTAAAACTAGTCCGAGAGCTTCAATGTGGTGTTTAGTTGTTCTATGGTAAAGAAAATGCTACTCCAAAATACCAAAAAGAACGTTATAAACATCAGCTGAAAAGTTAAGCCATCTCCTGGCACCATGGAGCAACTGCAGCACAATGATACATTTTCCAAATTGTACAGAACTTAGTTCATAAGTGAAAAAACCTATGTGCAGATATGGCTAAGAAAAAGGATGTCAAGTACAGACCAGGAATCAATTGCATCTGTTTTGACAGTTTTGCTCAAGGATACAATTATTTTAGCCGATACTAGTTTTTATTGTTGAGAACTAGGACAAATAGCAGCATCCCAAAACATGGTTATGTTTTGCCCCTACTTTAAAATGCATGACAATCAGGTACCAGATACAACAAAAGCACCAAGACAACGAGAAGAGAACAAAGCACAAAAGTCTAGCATTCAAGAGTTATGTAAGATAATACGTATCACCTACAATTTTCTTTAAGCATCTGCCGATGTATATAGCTAGATTTGCCACAATATTCTCCTTGAATTAGGCATTCAAATCAAAACTTCTACTCACAGGAGAGTTCCTTAGTTGTTGAGCGAGGTGGAGTGGCTCTTTCCACCCTGTCAGGTGACACTGATGCCCCTGTAATCCTGAACTGGATCTGAGAAATCTTGGGCTCTAATCCCCAAGACTTCCTATTCCACTTGCATATAGACAAGGTCACTCATTACAGAGTTTGGTGTTAGGTTCCCTCCATTTTTCCTCTTCTAGTCTTCTTTCTTAGCCTACTAAACTTCTTATTCTGTGCTGCCTGGTTAAAATACTTTGTTAGGATCGCTGGCAATAGCCCAAGCCTTGCAGAGCACTTAGTGCCTGAAGATACAACTTGGAATACTTAAACGGCTGAGGATATATTAAATCTAAGTCTGAGGATGTATTAAATCTAGGTATCCCATCTGCTGTTCAAAAGCTGTAAACATCAATAACTGCATTTTAAAAGAAAGAAGCAACTCCAGTTCATTCTCTAAATGAATAGCTCTAGCTGTGTACCTTCAGGTTTCAAGCCCCAGGGAAGAGAGAAATCTATCTGCAGCCTTGCCTCCATTATCTCATTTCCAGAGAAGACAGGATTTCAGAAATACCCCAGGCTTAATGTTTCCCCTTTGCCTTGTTTCTAGGAGTGTCCTCACTCAGCAGCTCATAAATGTCTTCTCAGGCATGCAACTCTCTTCAGGCATTGCAGAAGGAGCTTAGGCACCCAATCCAAGATTTTGGATTCCTTTGTGATACTCAAAGGTGTCTAGTTTAGAGGCTCTTTTCACTTCATCACACACTGTACATCTGATAGGTATATGCATCTAAAGATAGACTACATTGTCAGATATAATGTAGACCCAAGTAAATTCTGTTCTGTGTAAATAGCAATGGTGTATCGACTATGTCCACAAAAAAGCCTAGTTCAGCAATTTAAACATTAAGCGATTTATTTGCCAACGTAACATGAAGAGATCAGCTGCAGAAATAGATTATTCCTGTGCCCTTAGCCTGTAAACAATCTTAAAATAAAAACCATCTCTTTCAGGAAGTGTGATGCAGAGAAGACATAAATCCTGCAGAAATGCTTGAGAAATCTATCCTTTTTTATTACACTCAGCCCATGAGTTGCCAGGTAATGGTGACTGACCAGCTGCATCCATCACTTTGTGGTAGAGATCTGAATGATGGTGACTTATGAGATCTGACAAAAGGTCATTAAAAAAGAAAGCATTGATTGTACCGTTAGTAAAAAAAAAAAGAGAGAGAGAGAATAAGATCTGTATATGCAAATACTCAAATGTGTATTTCCCGCTAGTAAACTGTCCTGAATTTAGCATAGTGAAAGTATGATTGGATAGTTGTATAAATAGGAAAAAAAACCCCAGGGGTTCAGGTCCTAATTCAAGCAGTACATACAATCTTCAAAAATTCCCATCAATTCATAGAGACTTAAAATCCTTCATAATTTTGAGGATCTATGTTGCAGTAAATACCTGTTTCTGACTTGGATAGAGCAACGTTGTTTTATCCAATGTTGATTTAACATCTTACCCAGTGTATCCTTAGATCTGCTTCTACAATGCTGTCAATAGTAATTGTGTCCTGGCAGGAGAGTGTAGTAAAGAAAAAAAAAATCAACATCTCTCCCAAATACATGTCTCTACAACAAATATGAGGAAGTTAACTTGTCTTTGAAATTTAAGCAACTTTCAGATCAGCTAGCTATGGAAATGTTTGTGGTCATTCTGCTTGCAGGCATGTCCATCTGCAAACCCGCCCTTCTCTCCAGTAACTTTTGAGTCTCTTAACTGATTTCCACGCTAATTGTTACAAAAATAACGATCTCAAAGTTAAGACACTATGTCTTTCTGGAAACAGAGAAGAATGTAGAAGAGCTTATTAACGCTTTACCTAAAAGAAAGTCTAAAACATGACCCTTCAAACACAACTACATTCCTCTCAACAATGTGATTCATAAATGTCTCATGAAAGGAACATGACCTGATATGAAGTCAGCCAGGCATGAGACAGTAATCCATGGAAAATCTGCAAATGTTAGGGTATTCTGATTGAAAATTTAAGATCTACTCCAGTGCAAACTTCGTACCTGAATTTAACTTTGAAAGTAAAGATGTAACAGCTTAGTGGTTTTACTTCAAAAATAGATCTCCCATCAAGCGGATTCTATGTTACTCCTCTGAAAATTCAAATGTGTGTTTGCTTTCTACTTATTTTGATCGTGGAGTAGGAACTCTACTATGTCTCTTGTGCAGCTAATGTTAAAACAGTGCCATATACATACTGTAAATGCAGGCTTCAGGCACATCTGGCAATGTATGTACCACCCCTTACTTGCTGTCTTTTAATATTTATGTGGGATGAGAACACTGACAGTTGGGGGTCAGCACTTTCATAAAGCCTGCACTCAAGTGAAGAAAGGTGGCTGTAGGAGCAATCTCATTTCAGCCAGAATGTTTTGTTTCCCTTGCAATGCTTGCTGTTTATTGGCATGCTGGAAGTCAAATATCCACTTAAGTAAGGTATTGTAGCAGTAATACAGAAATAACTACCACAATACCTAATGTCTTTGAAATACATAAAGTAAACAGGAGTGAAATTGAGTATCTTGATAACCACAGACAGCTTTGCTTGTAGGACCGAGTCAAGAAATGGGCAACTCCCTTGCCACGCACATGTGTATTTCCCGCTAGTAAACTGTCCTGAATTTAGCATAGTGAAAGTATGATTGGATAGTTGTATAAATAGGAAAAAAACCCCCAGGGGTTCAGGAGAATTCAGAGAGTCATCCTATCAGTTTGCCCTCAGCTTCTGGTCAGACAGTTGCAAAAGTTATGCTATTGCAGCATGCTGACAGCAGCAATGAAACCCACATCGAAACTCATGGAGCATCCTGGTTTGACCCAATACAGTATTCCACCCCACACACATCATACTCAGTATAAAGCTCAAAGACCACAATGGTCATTCTGTCTCCTTTCATGGCCAGGGGCCTGAGGGCACTGATGGGCTTTAGCAGCCCTAAGCAGCCTCACCTGGTGCTTCCACCCACACCCATGGCCCAGGAGCCTATTTCAGCCCAGCATGGGGCTATCAGGGAAGTTGTGGTGATGTGGCAGGATGCTGCTCTCCAGCTCTGCCCAGCTCCTTGCTCAAGTGTCAGAGGAGAACTCTGTCAAATTTTTCTGCATCCAATCCTGATCTGTGCATTCCTGTATGCAGTTTCTGCCTGCTGCTGAGTACAATCTGAGACTTTCCGGGGGGTTGCCCTGCAGTGTCCGTGTGACATATTAGTCATGGGGGAGGGAGGAGTTTGATATCAGTTTTGTATATATTTCATGATTATTCTTTCTATTACTATTGTTATTGTAGCTAAGTTTAAGCTGTTTTAACTTTTTCCAACCTATAGGTCTCTTTCCCTTTTCTCTTTCTGACCCTTGTAGGAGGGAGTGGGTTAACAAAGAGCATCTGTCTAATAGACAGCCCAGCTTTAAACTGTGACATGGAGTTTACTTGGCTAATACAGAAGGTGCATTAATAGATGAAACTTAATTTTCTGGAGAGGAACATGCAAAAGCAGTAAGCCCTCCATCTGTGGAAACGTTAAGTAGAAATTCTACCCTGGGATTTCTTTATTTATGAATATTGGCATTCGAGATTATGTTGAAGAAACCATTTTCTCTGTATGTGGTTTATGCAAACTGGGATGGCTTTTTTTATTAGTTTGATTTTTTTTTTTATTTTTTTCCTCAGGACAAATATCTGTCAAAGCACAGTGACACAGAAAATAAGAGTTTCCATCATGTTAATTCACCTTTTTACTCTGTATATTTGAATTTGTCCTTTAGGCCTAGTGACACGTTTGGGAAGAAATGATGGGGAAAACAAAAAAAAAACAAGGAAGGTGAGGGTGTAACTGCATAAATCTGTGCATGTTCTGTAATTATTTACCCCTGTATCATAGTGACATAAGCAACCTGTTCTTTGTAAATTCCTATCCATTCATATGATGACAACATTTTTCACTCAGTATGCCAAAAATTTTGCTAGAAAATATTGTGCAAGGTTAAAGACTGAAAAAAATCAGATTCCTTTTGCAATTCTGCCACAAACTTCATGAATAATTCTAAGCAGTAATTTAATTTTTCCCTTTTATCCATCTGTGAATTATAAATATAATTGTTTTCATAAATGTTAACATGGGTGAACATTTATTTTCTCATATATGGGCAGTGCTTGTTGTCATGGTTTAACCCCAGCCAGCAACTAAGAAGTCCCATGTAGCCACTGGCTCACTCCCCTTGGTGGGATGAGGAAGAGAATTGTGAGGGTAAACATGAGAAAAATCATGGGTTGAGACAAGGACAGCTTAATAAGTAAAGCAAAAGCTGTGCATGCAAGGAAAGAAAAGCAAGGAATTAATTTACTGCTTTCTATGGGCAGGCAAGTGTTAAGCCATTCCCAGGACAGCAAGGCTCTATCACATCACTTGGGAAGACAAATGCCTACCACATGGATGGTAGGGAAGTTGGAACTACGTGATCTTTAAGGTCTCTTCCAACTCAAACCATTCTGTAATTCTGTGGTTTTTGTGTATAACTCTGGTGGTTGTGCTTTCAAACTAAGCATGTTAATGAAAGGATGGGTATGAAATAACATACAAACAATATGTTACAATTTGGCTCAGGAGGTTAAGTGTGCATGTAAGCACACTGTTAAAAATCACTATTAAAAATGAGTGATAATTCTTGTGTAAGCATACATATATAAATTACATGCTTTATAATGTGTAGGATAAGTAATCAGACACCATTTTTCTGGATGATTGTTGCATTATGGATTGATATTACATCATCACTGCTCCCACTCTATAACAAGAGTTGATGGTGTTTATCACCGGAATGAACTTTTTAAAATATTTGCCATAGGTGATTTGCTATACATGGCACTATCTATCCCAATTAAAAACTTTGAATGCTATTGAAGTAACAAAACCACAAAACCAGTACCTAAGTAGTTTGCAAAAACCTTGTAATTTCTTGAATATATAATGATATGTTTAATGAAAAATTATTTGAAAGAATGGTGGATCAATTCTCCCCACTTACCTTGCAGCAACAGAATGATTCCCAGGGCATATACAATAGAATATCTACTCTAATCAAAACAAGCCATTAAATCTATCTCCTTGTCCCAAAGCAACATCAATTACTAATTCTACCTACTGGGAGGAATCCCTTGGGTTAGGGCTCTAGAAGGCAGGGGGGCCCGAGAGAGCTGGTTAATATTCAAGAACCACTTCCTCCAAGCTCAGGATCAGTGCATCCTGATGAGGAAGAAGTCGAGCAAAGGAGGCAGGAGACCTCC